>OX451735.1:142377440-142932911 GCA_948472305.1 Vicia faba
ATGGGTTGTATTCCGGGACAACAAGATGAAACAGGGAAGAAAGAGTATGCCATTTATTATCTTAGTAAAATTTTTACTGATTGTGAGTCGCAATATTCCATGCTGGAAAAGACATATTGTTCTCTGGCCTGGGCGATAAAACATTTGCGGAAATATATATTGAATCGTGCTACTTGGTTGATCTCCAAAATGGATCCAATCAAGTACATTTTTTAAAATCCTGCTCTTAAAAAGCTATTAAAAGCAGCGTGTTGGCAGACTACCTTGCTCACCAACCAGTTGAGGATTATCAGTCTGTGAAGTATGATTTCCCTTATGAGGATGTGATGTTTCTGAAAGTGAAAGATTGTGATGAACCATTACCTGAGGAAGGTCCCGATCCTAAATCTCCTGGAGTATGATATTTGATGGATCTGTGAATGCTTATAGTAAAGGAATTGGTGTTGTGATTGTCACTCCACATGGATCACACATCCCTTTTACTGCAAGGTTGATATTTGATTGTACTAATAATATGGCAGAATATGAGGCTTGTATCATGGGTCTCGAGGAACCTATTGATCTCATAATTAAAATTTTAGATGTGTATGGTGATTCAACTTTGCTAGTATATCAGATTAAAGGAGAGTGGGATACTCGTCACCCTGGCTTGATCCCTTACAAAGATTATGCTAGAATATTGTTACCCTTCTTTAATAAAGTTGAATTCCATCACATCCTAGAGACGAAAATCAAATGGAAGATGCTCTGGCAACTCTGGCTTCTATGTATTAAGTGAATACTTGGAATGATATACCTCGAATTACTGTTCGACAACTGGATAGGCCGGCTCATGTGTTTACAACAGAAGAGGTAGCAGAAGAGAAACCGTAGTATTACGATATCAAGCATTTTCTTCAGACTCAGGAATACCCGATTGGGGGCATCGAATAAAGATAAAAAGACATAGAGAAGATTGGCAGGCAGTTTCTTCCTCAATGAAAATGTGTTGTACAAGATAAATTATGGCATTGTCTTGCTCAAATGTGTGGATAGACACGAAGTAAACATGTTGATTCATGAGATTCATGAAGGTTCATTTGGCACTCATGCCAATGCATATTCTATGGCTAAAAAATGTTAAGGGAAGGTTACTATTGGATGACAATGGAATCTGACTGTTACAAATTTGCAAAGAAGTTCCATAAATGCCAGATTTATGCGGACAAGATTCATGTGCCTCCGACACTTCTCAATGTTATTTCTTCCCCTTGGCCTTTCTCTATGTGGGGTATTAATATGATTGGGATGATACAGCCCAAATCTTTGAATGGACACCGTTTTATCTTGGTAGAAATTGATTACTTCACCAAATGGGTGGAAGCTGCTTCATATGCTAATGTTACTAAGCAGGTGGTAGTGCGCTTCATTAAAATAATCTCATATGTCGGTATGGTGTGCCAAGTATAATCATCACCGACAATGGCTCGAATCTGAACAACAAGATGATGACAAAAATTTGTGAAGAACTCATGATTATCCATCACAATTCATCTCCGTACAGGCCGAAGATGAATGGGGCTGTTGAAGTTGCTAATAAGAATATCAAGAAGATCATCCAGAAGATGGTTGTTACTTATAAAGATTGGCATGAAATGATCCCTTTTACTTTACATGGATATCGGAATTCTGTCTGCACTTCAACAGGAGCAACCCCGTTCTCCCTTGTGTATGGAATGGAAGTAGTGCTCCTAATCGAGGTGGAGATTCCCTCTTTGCTTGTGACAATGGAAACCAAGTTGTCAGGCTGAATGGGTCCAGAACAGGTTTGACCAATTGAATTTGATCGAAGAGAAGAGAATGACGGCTTTGTGTCATGGGGAGTTATATCAGAAGAGAATGAATAAAGCTTTTGATAAGAAAGTCAAACCTCATGAATTCAAAGAAGGTGACCTCGTGCTCAGGAAGATCATGTCTTTTAACGCTGATTCTAGGGGCAAGTGGACTCCCAATTTTGAAGGGCTATATGTTGTCAAGAAAACCTTCTCTGGCGGTGCATTAATTCTTGAAACTATGGATGGCGAGGAGTTCCCACGTCCCATGAATGCTGATGTAGTCAAGAAATACTTCGCCTAAAGAAATAAAAGAACAACTCGATAAGTTGAAAACTTGAAAGGGAGGCTTAGGCAAAAATGAGTGTCTCGATAGGCAGAAAACCCGAAAGAGAGGTCTAGGAAAAAATTAGAGACATAAATAGAATAAATTTTCCCGCTAAGTTGAAAACCCGCTAGGGAAGCTTAGGAAAATGTTAGGGACTTTCTTGGCAAGTAATTGCATCAGACAAGACTTGATAATTGAAGCAACAATCTTCTTGGATCCGCATCATACTTCAAAAGAAGCTGCTGCTCAGAATTTCAAAGTTGCTAGAGGGAGTAATGGTCATTGTATCTCAATGTATCTTTTCCATTGTATATTACCATTTTCAAAACTTTGTAATTATCCATGGCATCTCGCCATTCGCAGATTACCATTCTATCAATAAGATTTGAGCTTTTATCCAATTCTTTGTATTTCTTATTTTATTCAGATTACAAAGACTCCACTTATTATTGATAATAATTTTCAAAGCAAAAATATTAAATAACAAAATTACTTTTCAAAAATAATTTACAACTTACTTTTACTTTAAGATTTTGTGATTCAAGAGGAAAACAAAAGTGGTAATCCGAGGGATGGACGAACTCCAGTAGTTTTGAGAAGTTTTATTTTCCCCGGGAAGGGTTTCTTATGTTGTTTTCACTAGTATGCGCGCGTTTATTGTATATTGAAGACGGTACCAATTGGCATAAGGTGCAGTACCGGGTTTGTGATCCTAGTGTCCCCAGTCAAGTGTTGGTTCATTTTCTGACTTTTTGGGTTTTCTTGGTCTGAAGTCTTTATTCTTGATTCCCCAGTGAAGTTATCTCTCATATGACAAAAGGTCTCGTCCCCTTGATGTGATGAGATGAGTTTATTTGAAAAATGTTGCTCTTTTTGACAGTGTTGGCATTATTGTTTGTATTTATTTCCCAGGTAACTGGACCAGGGAAATATATTTTCTATGAAGTGTTGAGACAGTTGTCAGCTTTTGGGTTTTCAACTGCCCAGTGTGGAGTTTGATTTAAAATCCCCAAGAGTTTGACCTCTTTCTATATGTTGACTTCTTGATTCCCCAACGAAGGTCTCTCTTAGTTCATAGAAGTTTTTCATCCACGTGCATGCTGAGATTTGACTCATTTGTGAAGCATCTCCTTTCAGCGGTATTTGCATTTTTTTTCGATTGTCCGATAATCAGGCAAGGGTAGTGTTTTATTTAAGAAGTGTTGAATTGGTTATCAAATTTTTGGGTTTTTCCTCGAAAAGTGTTGGGTTTCATTTAAAATCCCGATAAGATTGATTCCTTGTTATAATGTTTGACTTCTTAACTCTCCAAGTTGTTATCCCCATGAGATTTCATACTCTTTCCCCAGAGAAGTTGGCGTGATGCTTAATCTCAAAGTTGAATGGCGTATTCCTGTTTTCCCCAGTGAAGAACGTATCTGGGCTTCGTCTCTTTGATGTGGTGTTGTTCTCCCCAATGGAGTGAGCACGAAGTCCCCAGGTGATGTCTTGATGATAAGGCGCTATCTCCCCTAGTAAAGTCTGAATGTTATTTCCCCAATCAAGTCAGCTCGAAATCCTCAGTTGATATTTTGGCCAACATGGTTTCCATCCGCCTTATTCAAAATCAGTACTGCAATTCCCAGTAGAAGTGCTACGCTTGAAAACATTTGTCTCCCCATTAAAGTCTGAGTGCTATTCCCCGGTGAAGCCTAGAAAAGAATGTTACATCTCTGTATCTGTATTGTTTTGTTGCTATGATTTGTTTACTTCCGGATTATGTTTCTCCCCAGTGAAGTTAAGCCATGTAGTAGGACTTTGTTTCTTTAGTTGGTGCTTATTTTCTTAAATGATTGTCTTGGATTTAATTTAGCCGATTCTTGATTGTGCCCGAGTTGGTTTTGTTTGTTTATCCCCAGTATCATGTGTTTGTTTTGTCAGCATGTACGTGATAACACTCATACATTCATACACACATTATGCATAGCTAAATTTAGCAAATCATTACTCATTCGTATTCATCAATATCTTGTTGACATATTACCCTATTTTGCAGAGTTGTGTCATCCTCTCTCCAATAGAGTGTCAGCCTTAGGCAAAAAGTGTAAATTATTTCAATTTCCCCACTAAGTTATCCCTCGTGGAATATTTTTTGCTTTAGCCTTCCTGTACAACCCTTGGTATGAATGATTTGGGTTTCCCCCTTGAGTTTATTTCTCGAAGGATGTGTTTTGGCTGACTGTTTTACTCCAGTTTACTTATGGTTTAAAATCTTTGCTTCATAGCAATATTATTACTTTTGATCTCTCCAAGATTCGAGTGTTGGTTTCAGTTTGCATTTATTTTATATGAGAAGACTTTATCTCCTCAGCAAGAATATGTTGGCATTTCCCCTAAGAAGCCATTTTGTTTTCCCCAGGAAGCTATCCTGTTTTCCCCGTGAAGTCATGATTCATTTCCTAGGAAGTCATGACATTTTCCCCAGGAAGTCATTTTACAATCCTCCATAACAGCAAGTAGCAAGTCTCTTTATTTGAGCAACTTGTATTTCCCCATAAAATTCGATGCTACTTTTTTCCTATCTTCTCTATGAGTGGATAGTTTGCAGTTCGTTGTCAAATTACTCTAGTGGATGACTAGTCTCTTCAATATCATAGAGAGAATTCATTGTGAAATCTTTGCAAGTTGTAGTCTCTTTATTTGAGACAGCTTATATATTACCTTATCTAGGAAAAATACCTCGGTTAAAGAAGAAGTTGAGACCCGTTCTAGGCGAAACGCCGGAATTTCGGGAAAAGACTTGTTATCTTTTTGCTACCTTCATTGGACGTTGGTAGTTCATCGTCAGTGAACGACGATGCTATGATATATTTTCTCTCTACCTTCAGTGAAAGTTGGTAGGTCACCTTCAGTGAAAGTTGGTGATTGTCATCTTTTTTCTACCTTTAGTGAATGTTGGTAGTTCATCGTCAATGAATGGCGATGTTATGATATACTTTCTCTCTACCTTCAGGGAAAGTTGGTAGGTCACCTTCAGTGAAAATTGGTGATTGTTATCTTTTTGCTACCATCAGTGAACGTTGGTAGTTCATCGTCGGTTGTTATACCCCAAAATTTTCCCTCCCATTTGACTCAACATATGTTCACTAGGATACAAAACTTGCTCAAGGATGCCCAAGAGTTGACCAGATAAACTCTCTCATAAAGCAATGTGCCTCCAACTAGGGTTTCCATTTTCATCAATATAGGTGAGTCCCAAGGGCCTCATATTCTCTCAATATTCCTAATATGTTCTTAAGACCATTCATGCCAAGTTTCATGCCTTACACAAGAAGTTTGCTCAGTCAACTGCTTAAATGCCTAAAAATCAACTATACTAGGTCAAAAGTCAACCATGTTCCACATGCAGTCAAACTTCAATATTTTTGGTAAACATCAACATTATTAAGTGATATCCATAATTTGATCATGGGTTGATCATTATTACCCAAGGAAGGCTCTTAATTCATCAAAACTCAAAAGTTGCTAAATTAGGGTTTCTTAGAAAAAAGTCAACCAAACATTGACCAAGTATAACTTTATCATACTCTATCAGAAATTTCCCATCCAAGGCTCATTTTGAAGAGAATTCAATTCCTTACAACTAATCTTCAGTCCTCATGTTCAAGAAAGGCACTCATGGAAAGATATGAACTCAGACATTATAGATCATTCCAAAAAGTAAACAAAAACACCTTTTGGGTCAAAGCTCCTTACATGAATATGGAAGATCCAATTGAGATAAAACTAAAGAGGTGGCTTAGGGGACATCCTTAGATTTCTAAAAACTCCAAGAACACCCTCTTAGGGTTAAAATTGAAGGAGATATGCATTGTCAATGTTGGCCATTTTTGGAGAATTGTCAAAAGTCAACAATGCCAAAAATTGCATTTTTTGGAAAATAGGCCTAACTTTTTATGCTTGCATCTTACTTTTAACAAAGTCCACGACTCAAAAACTCTTCCATATTTTATTGGCTTTATTTATTTAATTTATTTTGATTTTAAACATTTAAAAATCAAATTAAATCAAATAAATGATATTAAATATGGAAGATTTGTTTTTTGATCTGAATTTGAATGAAATGCAATCCATTTATGTTGCCAAAACAGAATCAAATCGTGCCAAGGTTGATTGGAGTGAGAATGTAATGATTTAGCTTGATTTGGAAAGAAATAATGCAAGATTGGAATGGAATTAAATCTTAATAATTGGCAAGGATTTGGAGCTCTTTTGTTAACCTAATTCAAAGAGATACATATACATAACACATCCCAAGCATAAGGAGGCAGAGAAATCGTGTGAAACGGACAAGAACAAATTGCACTTTTGTCAAAAAATATCAAACTGAATTCCATATTACATCAATTCTCAAGTAGATTCAAGGCTTGTAATATGTTCTTAGACACATCTAGAAGTTGTTCCAATAATTTGCACGCACTAAGACGCCCAAAACCAGCCTCCACACCCCTCACGGTTTGTCACATTTTTTGAATTTGGTTCTGCAAATTTATACATCCTAGATAATTGCTAAGCATGTTTTCTTGTTTATATTATCATTTAGAACGTATTGGTATGGTTAATTAAGAGTTTTAGCGCATGTAGTCATAGTTGCCATTGTTAGGATTTGAGGTCGTATTTTAGGGCTTTGGGATGCATGTAAAATCAGGGCAAAAGAAGGATACCATCATACTCGTGAGATCAAAATGAGTTGATCTGTATTCTTAGAATGGATTTATCATGCTTGGTATTAATGTTTGAGATTTGCAGGGTTGTAGTTATAGACATGAAATCGTAGGTAAAGGTCTCCATCTAAAACGACAGTACTAGGAAAGAAGAAGACCGCGTGGCAACGTCCTGTTGGACCATTTGAATGTTAGCACGTTTTATTCTGGGCATAATGCGCTTTTGCATTATATTATATTTTGTTGATTTATATTAATAAGAGGCCAAATGGCCCAGTGGTATGCAGGAAGGTAGATAAGGCGTTGCATACGAGAGGTCAGGGGTTCGACCCCTGCCTCCAACATTTATTATTTTTCTTTAAGTTTCCTTACAAGTTCCATGTATCTCACCTTCAGAAGATTATCACTCGCCCTCAGATATCATCCTTTGGGTCCATCTCTAGCCAGATCCAACACCCAGCATACGCAGGTCCACCATGAATCCTCAGAAGATGACCTCACAGGATCACGCGCTGGACTTTGGGCCATCATTCTGGGCCCGTTACAAATTTTGCAATGCACCCCCCTGGAATGCTAACTGCATCATGCCCATTTTCTTTTTCTTTATATTATTTTTTTATTTTATTTTTAATTTGTTATTTTATTTATTTTCATTAAAAAATCATATTTTCAATTAAATCAGAATATCAGAAAATCATTAAAAATTAAATTTAGTTTTTTTCATAAAATATTGAATTGCTATTAATTAATTAGTTTAATTAGATTAATTCAAATTCCTTTTTTTTTAATTAAAATTCAATAGAAAATTAGGTTAATTTAAAAGTAAAAAAACTTTTTTTTTATATAATTAAAACAAATAAAAATTAGGTTAATTTGCAAGGTTAATTGCTTTTCTCAAAAATCTAAAAAAAATATATATTTTCCTCATTCCGGTCTTAATTCTTCGCGCGCCTTTTTATTTATTTTTGAATTATTGTATCTGCTTTGGTTTTGTAATAGATTAATTAGGGTTTTAAATTCCTGCATCTTTATTTTTCAGTCAAATATTTGTGTATCTGTCCAAAAGCCCTGTAATAGCGTAGATTTTTCTTTTCCGTTTTTAATTTGTGCAATTATTAACTGCCTAGATGTATGAATAATAGGATTGAATGGCATGACAAATAACTTTTAAAACAATAGATAACCCTAATTGTGCAAAGTTAATTAACTGAAAAAAAACACACTTGCACATGCTCCCTCCTAGGGCTTTCCCCACTTGTTTGCCTCGGAAATAATGGTCGTGTCCCTCGAAAATAGGGATACCTTAGCAATGACTCGCGATTCAAATTCGTCATAAAGATCATAGTCCCTCCTTGTCCCTCGATTTGCCTATGAAAATTGATCTTATGATGACAGTCCCTACGAAATGCTAAGGTATCCTTACTTGTTGCCTTCAATGACCATTTCGTCCCTTCGAACGTCCCTTTAAAAAATACAATGGCGGAGCTACCTACTCCTTAATAGTAGGATAGCACTATCTAAAGGAAAAGAAAACGAACAAACTTTTTTCAAGTAGGTAGAAATCTTATGTACTTGCTCAAAATAAAAACTTTTCACACAAACACTTTTCAAAATAGTTTTCAAAGCAACTTCGTCACAATCTTGAGGACCGATACAAGGGTCATCGCGAAGTAAACAAAACTTTTCAAAACAAGCACACACAAGAAATTTAAAAAATGAGCAAGTACCTAAGAGCCCGTGGAAAACCACGGATAGAAAGGGTGCTAACACCTTCCCTTTCTATAATCTACCCCCCCGCACTAAAAAATATCTCAAAAAAAGGTTTTTTTTTGTTCTTTTTCCTTTTCCTTTGTTGGATGAAATAAAAGTCGGTGGAGACTCTTGCTTACCGCGACATTTGCAAATTAAAAAACGCAAACCAGTATAACAGTCAGTTCTGCCACCGTATCACAGAACTGGCGACTCTACTGGGGATAAATATAAAGTGGGGTTTACCTTAGGATCTAGGTCATTTTTTAAAATTGCTTTCTTGTTTGCTTTGCCTGCTTTATCTTTAAGGGTTTTGCTTGGGTATTATTGAAGATCCTATACCCGGATCTGGGGACACTCTTTAGGTAAACAACAATAGATTGTGGAGACTGTACAACATAGACTGATATGGTTTAAGCGATGGCTGTGTTGGTGTGACACTTTGGTTGGTATCGGTATCCTTGGTGTGGAAACGAGGAGAATACGGGGTTTCCGCGTGATGTCGTGAAGCACTAACGAACTTTAGAACCTTAATTGAAAAAACATAGCCATTAGAAAGTAGTGAGATAGTTGGCCACAATATAAAGCTGAGGATTGGTTGATACTCGATGCTACACTCATTGAGGTCAGATTTTCAGGATATTTCAGCCGTAAGAAAAGATTGCCTGAGCTGAAACAATGCCCAATAAAGGATGATCAGTGATACTGAGAATATTTAGAACCCGTTTACTTTTCTAAGATAGGTTTTAAACCAACTAAACTTCAAGAGGGTACCTACCTTTAACCTCATGCAAGCCTTTGAACCTAAGGTCTATTGTGTGATTTTCTTGTGTGTGATTTACTTTGTATGAACATAACATCATGCATCATAACATAATTTTGATTCTCATTACACTAACCATTTCAAGGACCAAGGGAATTTATATTTGTTTTGTTTTGCAGATCATGGCTTCCACTCGTAGAAACACTATTCGAATCAGCTTTGTGAGAACACCTCCCCAACTCAAAGAACTAGTATCAAGGATTCCTGAAACTTCTGCATTCACTAAGAGACATAGACGACTTCTCAACCTAGTTACTTCATGCTTTGATGAAAAGATGATGGGTGTACTCTTTCAGTTATTTGATCCTAAGAACCATTGTTTCACCTTTCCAGACTATCAGTTGGTGCCTACCATGGAAGAGTTCTCTCAATTATTGAATCTACCCATTCTTGACCAAGTGCCTTTCAAAGGTTTAGAAGAGGTTCCTAAGCCAGAAGTCACCGCCTCTGTTTGCACCTAAAACGGGCCGACGTAGTATCCAATTGGGAAATAAGAAGTAGAGTCAAGGGTTTTCTAGCCAAGTTCCTAATAGAGAAGGCCCAACTGTTTTGGAATGATTTGGACTTTCAGGATTTTGAGGAGGTTTTGGCTCTTCTAATCTATGGGTTAGTACTGTTCCCTAATCCAGACTTGCTCATAGATGTGAATGCTATCAAGATCTTCCTCTCTCGCAACCCCGTGCCTACTTTGCTCGGAGATATCTTACACTCTTTCCATACCTGTACCATGAAGAGAAGAGGGGTTCTTATGTGCTGCATGCCATTGCTGTCAAGGTGGTTTACTTATCACCTCTCTAAGTCAGTAGTGAAGAATGAAGAAGGTTTGGGTTGGTCACAAAGGATAGTGTCACTTGCTCACACAGATATTCTCTGGTATTCCCGAATTGTGGGAGATATTTATATTATTGACCGCTATGGGGAGTTCCCTAATGTCCCACTACTTGGCATTAGGGGAGGCATAACTTACAATCCTTGTTTGGCTCTGCGAAAATTTGGTTATGCTCGAAGGGATGGTCCTCATGATTTACTTATCCAGGGCATTGTGTTTAACTATGAGGATGATGTTCAAAGGTATCGCCAGAGGTTCATACGAGCTTGGAGCATGGTAAATAGATCTGACGCCAAGACTTTGGGGCCGAAGAATTCCATTCCTATGGAACCTTATCTCCAATGGTTACGAGCTCGCGCTCAGAAACTTATGATGCCCTACATAGCTGTCTTACCAGTGATTATGGAGCCCATTACTGAAGGGGATATTCCCTACACGGTTCTTTATCCTGATATGCCCACTGATCTTGAAGAACTACAAAGGTCTTGGATCCAGTTGAAGAAGGAGCGTGATACTTATAGGGACCAGTTCTATGCCCATGAGAAGAAGGTTTTTGAGCTCACAAAGCAACTTCATGAGGAAAGAGGCCTTAATGTCTATCTCGGCATAAAGAGGAAACATCCATGGGAAACTTGATTTTTTAGTTTATAGAATTTTTAATTGTAACACCTAAAAGGAAATTGTACTTTGAATTCTACTAATAAAATCTTTATTTCGTTTTGTCTCGCAAATTTAAATTTCCCAAAGTCCTTGAAATCATTGCATACGCATCTCATCCATAGCATTGCATATACAAGTACCATTACAGGCTTCTCATCTTCTTTGCTGTTTATTTCAGCAAAAATGTCTTCTGAACAAAGCATCAAAGATTATTAGGCACAAAATGCCCAATTTCAACTGATGTTCATAACTCTGGCTAAAGGGCAGGAGGATCTGAAAGCCCTCATCCTGAAGGAGAAGAAGAAAAACCAGAAGGTATCTGGTATTCTGAATATGGGAAGAAGGTTCAGGGGGGCGTTAAAGCAACCATTCGATCTGACCTCCTCATCCAAGGAAGGGGAGAACCAAGAAAGGGAGACAAGGGAGAAGGACCTTAGTCCTTGAGCAGTATCCTCCCACTAAGGATAGATACAAGCAATTGGAAGATCATTTGAGTGCTATGGAAGTCCAGAGAATACCCGGGTTGGATTTCTAAAAACTGGGATTGGTGTCGGGAGTTGTCATCTCGCAGATATTTAAGGCTCTAGTTTTTGCAAAGTATGACAGAGTATCTTGCCCAAAACTCCATCTCCATTCCTATGAAAGGAAAATCCAACCCTACACCACTGATAGAAACTTGTGGGTTCACTTCTTTCAAGAAAGTCTGTCAGGGACTCAGCTTGAATGGTTCTACCAACTGGAGAGAACCAATGTCTGAAACTGGGAAGATTTGGCTGCTGCTTTTTATAAGCAATATCAATACTACGCCGACCTTGCCCCTACTCGTACTCAACTCCAGAGTATTTCCATGGGTTGAGGTGAAGGCTTTAAGGACTATGCACAAAAGTGGAGGGACATGGATGGAAGAGTCCAACCCTCTTTATCTGACTGGGAGTTGGTTGACATGTTTCTTGGGACACTGTCTGGTCCATTCTTTAATCATTTGATTAGTAGTTCGTCAGCTGGCTTCAATGAGATGATATTAACTGGAGAGAGGGTAGAAGCTGGGATTCAGAGTGGTAAAATACAGAAAGACACCTCCTTGAGTTTAGTAAAGAAGCCTTTCATTGGTAAGAAGAAGGCCAATGCCATCTATAGCCAAAGAGGTCAAAGCAGAATTGAACACCGTCCGACAGTAAATGATGTAATGATACCTAGGCCCGCGGTTGCTCCACAACGCAACAATAAAAAAAGGGTAGAAAGACCACAAAGGAAGTTTACCCGAATTAACATGACATTGATAGAGGTTCTACCCGATCTGCTGAGATCCAACTTTGTAACCTTGAAAGAGGCTCCCAAGAATCCGAATACCATATCTCCTTGGTACAATCCAAACGCTCCGTGTGCCAATCATTCTGAGAGCCATGGTCACGATACAAATGATTGTTGGGCTCTAAGAAATAAAATACAGGATCTTATCAAAGCTAGGGAGATTGAGTTCGACGGTCCGGAGAAGCCCAATGTCATAACTGCTCCCATGCCTAAGCACAATTGTGGAGTTAATTATATTGATACCGATCTGTTTGTGACCTTAGTTGATGAATTTTCTACTCCTCTTATGACTGTTAAGAAGAATTTTTTGTTGGCCCGTTTATTTTCAGGTTATGGTGAAGGTTGCCACGTGTATTCATCTCTGTGTTCTGGTTGCCATTTGATAAAGACAGGTGTTCAGTTCCTGATCAACAACAGAGGAATTTTGTTCGAGAAAACTTTGGTTCCATTTGTTCCATTAGAAGATGTTGCTATTATAACCATTTCCACCAATCCTTCCAAGGTCTCCTCGAGAAGACCTGTTAGGATTATATCCGCTCCGAGAGTTTCTCCATTAATAATCACCTTTCCTGGTCTTATCCCGTATGCCTCAGACAAAGTTGTCCCTTGGAATTATGGCGCCGGTGTTTAATATCATGGCTTCAAACAAGATCTAAAGAATGAAGAGGTTGATCCCGATGTCTGTAACATTGTCGGGCCAGTAAGATTACCAGAAGTGGGAGAGTTTTCTCTCCCGAGATTTCCCCGAGGACTGTCAATAAACCTATTGTTATTTCACTTGCTATTCCTACCAGTACTTCAAATACTACTCTTGTTCTTACTCTAATTTTCACTCCTTCCGTCGAATCATCTGGGACCCGAGGAAAAGAATCTATAGGTGAGCCTGCCCGGACGGAGGAACCTAGAAAGATTGTAATAGAATCCTCTAAGCAAGAGATAGAGGAAATATTAAAAATAATTAAAAATAACGACTACAATGTGGTCGAGCAGCTGGGGCAGACCCCCTTGAAGATATCCATGATGTCTCTGTTGTTGTGTTCCGAAGCCCATGCGAAGGCTTTGATCGAATTCCTCAAGAGTGCGCATGTTCCGCAAGACACCTCGGCTGATCAATTCAAAGACTGTGTAGCTAGCTTGACTGCTGACAATGGGCTGGGTTTTTCAGATGCCGACTTGACACCGAAAGGGAGGAATCATATTTATGCTCTGCATGTCTCGATCAAATGTAGGGGCACCACTATGGCTCATGTGTTGGTAGATACCGGGTCTTCACTGAATGTTCTGCCTAAGAAGGCTCTCGATCGGTTGGATTATGAAAGCTTGACCTTAAAGCCTAGTAGTATTGTGGTAAGGGCTTTTGACGGGTCGAAGAGAATGGTGCATGGGGAGGTGGACATCCCTGTCAAGGTAGGCTCTCAAACCTTTGAGTCCACCTTCTACGTGATGGACATCAGGCCGTCATATTATTGTTTGTTGCGTCGTCCTTAGATCCATGAAGCTGGGGCTGTTACTTCTACATTGCACCAAATGCTGAAGTATCTGGTGAAGGGGAAGATTGTCACTGTGCGTGGCGAAGAGGAGTATATGGTGAGCCACTTGAACTCCTTCAGATATGTGGAGATGGACGGGGAATTCATAGAAACTCCTTGTCAAAACTTTGAAGAGGTTCCCCAGATTTTCGCGTCGACAGAAACTACTATCGGCACCAAACCTCATATGAAGATGACTTCTCTCAAAGACGCCAGAGATGTGGTTGAAAAATGTGGGTATACCAACTGGGGACAATTCCATGATTTTACTCACAAAACTTACAAGTTTTGTTTTGGATTTACTTCAGGAGCTCAAAGGGTTGTTCGATGCGCTCGAGCTGGAGGACCTCCCCTACGCATCAGCAATCGCGGAATTAATGCCATTGAAGACAGTGACGAAGACTCTGATATTGACAGCTGGATATACCCGACTGCCAAAGGTTGACCGAGTAACTGGACGGCTAGGGATTTTATACCAATTTCTTTTATTCCGCATTAATTGTCTTACTTGTTTTCTGAATTTGTAATAAACAATTTAAACTTTATGGCCTTGTGTCTTACCCGAGGCAAAATTGGTTCTATCTGTGAGGGTTATTGTGTCATTTCATATATCATCAATAAAACATAGGACGTTCTTTGCATACTGTTTTACCCCAAAATTTTCCCTCTCATTTCATCAACATTTTCTCATCACAAGACTCTTGGAACTCAAGATCAAGCTAGGGTTTGCTCTACTCAAGACACCTCCTTGCACTGTTGACCTAAATTAGGGTTTGAGTTTGCACAGGGATGTTTTGACCTACAATGCCCAAAGTGACTTTCATACTTCATGTTGGCCTCACAAGTTTGTCCATACCAAGTTTCAAGCCTTGAATCAAATTTTTTCCTAATCAATTGGACAGTTGACCTAGAAATCAACTATATTAGGGAAAAAGTCAACTGTAGCCAATTGATAGTCAAACCTCCTGAATTTTGACCCACATCAACATTATGAACTCATATGAACCATTTTATCAAGTTTGGACCACAATTCCATAAGAAATTTGATCAGATCACCAAAAGGGCAAAATGGTCATTTTTAGGGTTTTGATTGTACAAAGGCAATTTTTGACTGTTTGACCTAGCCAATGGCAAATCAAGCTCAACCATGGACTCAAGGACTAAATGGCATCATCTTGACCTATTCAACAAGTTCAAAAGGTCTCAAATGCATTGGATTGACAGATGAATTTTTCAGTCAACAGATCAAAATTTGACTGTACACTAAAAAGCCAAACTTTGACTTTTTGGTCAAAATCAAGTGCCAGGGGTCATTTTTCATCAAGACATGTCAAATTATGAAACTTTTTCATCAAGAAACCCAAAATTGCAAATTAGGGTTTAAAATAGAAAAATTTCATAACTTAGAAATTTTCTAAGTTATAGAATTTTCTTATTTTTTCCTAACTTTGTCCCATTTTTTCACCAAGATACAAATGGATTCAAACAAAACTTACAACATGAAAGTTTTATTCCATCACAAAGTCTACAACTTTTATTTACAAAGTTTTCTCAAAAGAAGCTTGGATCTCAAGTTATGATTTTTGGAACAAGGGTACCTAAAACTTTTAACTTAGGGAAATTTGCGCTAGTTTAGGCAGGATTTTGACCCATCTTCTTGGGCATTTTTCACATATTTCCACTTGGAGTTTCAAGTTGCATTTCAAATATGGATTGAAGTACATGTTGCAAGCTTTCCAAATTGTCCAAGAACTCCTCAAACACCTTTCTGGTTAGAGAGAATCAAATGCTTGAAATTGGCAAAAACTCACTTTGTAACCATGGCCAATACATGTTCATACCAAGTTGCAAATCTGACCAAACTAGCTTAGTACATAATTACAGGCATCTAAACCAATTTACACTCAAAAATTGAATGCAAATACATTGGACATTGGCATTGTTCTGATCAAGAGAGCATTGTACAATGAACATTTCCATTTTGAGCATAAAGGTCATACTTCCATTTTCATAAAGGCCACTTTATGTCAAATTGCATTTTCTTGAGCCTTGGACTTTTTTACTTGCAGCAAACAAGTTCCCTAATCTCAAGCATAGTACACCAACTTGAGCATGCTTGTAACTAGCCTCTACAGGCCATAGCTTGGTCACTTCACATCTTTGCTTTCAAAACAAGTCAAATGGCCAAAAGCTCATAACTTGCACATCTGATATATTGAACAAAAGAAAAGTTTTCAAACAAGTTTCTCATATCCTTGTAAGCCATAAACACGAGTCTTTGACCTCTCTAACCCCCTTTTGCACAAAAACACCATTTCTGCCCAAAACAGTGTTAGTTCTACAAATCACAAGCCACAATCAAATCCCCTCGTGCGTTTTGTCCAAAATCACTTCAAACACATTCTAAACAATACACCTAAGTTGTCCAGACCATTCACAAGTTGTTGTAACTCCATTTACACACATCACCATTTTTGTTTGGAAGCTTTGCAGGTTGAGTTCTGTAGCACGATTCAGGCCACTTCAAGACAAACTAAGCACTGGGAATGGTTCAGGGGACATCAAGCAAGCTCAAAAGAACCTCAGACCTTGTTGAAAGTTGCTACATTGTCCAGCTCGAACTCAACTGAAACAGGTATTTCATGAACTTCTATCTCTCTATTTAGGAACATTTAGACTTAGTTTTGTGAATGAAAGATGTTGTATTCATTTCCCTGAAACCATACATGTGCTTAGTTTTCATTTATATTAATCGTGCTAGGTGAATTTCATCCATGAACTTTCTGAAAAAACTAGGTTAAAAATTAGGGCCAGAGAAATTCTCTCTGGTCTTTGAGAGTTAGATTTAATGTTTTATATGGTTGAAATCGTTGTTTTATGCTCTACAAGTTTCATGTTTTGAGTTTTGTCAAAGGATCACGTTTCCAAGAGTTGGCTGTTTGTACACAGAAGGCGCGTGTTTTTGTTTGAACAGAGGAAGAAGATGAAGTAGCTGGGCTGGGCCTGGCTATTTCCTGCTTTTGACACCCCATTTTCAGTTTCACACGATACCTTAGCAATGACCTGCGATTCAAAGTCGTCATAAAGATCATAGTCCCTCCTTGTCCCTTGATTTGCCTATGAAAATTGATCTTATGATGACAGTCCCTATGAAATGCTAAGGTATCCTTACTTGTTGCCTTCAATGACCATTTCATCCCTTCGAACGGCCCTTTAAAAAATCCAACGACGGTGCTACCTACTCCTTAATAGTAGGATAGCACTATCTAAAGGAAACGAAAACGAACATACTTTTTTCGAGTAGGTAGAAATCTTATGTACTTGCTCAAAATAAAAACTTTTCACACAAACACTTTTCAAAATAGTTTTCAAAGCAACTTCGTCACAATCTTTTGGACCGATACAAGGGTCATCGCAAAGTAAACAAAACATTTCAAAACAAGCACTCACAAGAAATTTAAAAAATGAGCAAGTACCTAAGAGCCCGTGGAAAACCACAGATAGAAAGGGTGCTAACACCTTCCCTTTCTATAATTTACCCCCCGTACTAAAAAATATCTCGAAAAAAGGTTTTTTTTTGTTCTTTTTCCTTTTCCTTTGTTGGATGAAATAAAAGTCGGTGGCGACTCTTGCTTACCGCGACATTTGCAAATAAAAAACACAAACCAGTATAACAGTCAGTTCTGCCACCGTATCACAGAACTGGCGACTCTACTGGGGATAAATATAAAGTAGGGTTTACCTTAGGATCTAGGTCATTTTTTAAAATTGCTTTCTTGTTTGCTTTACCTGCTTTATCTTTAAGGGTTTTGCTTGGGTATTATTGAAGATCCTATACCCGGATCTGGGGACACTCTTTAGGTAAACAACAATAGATTGTGGAGACTGTACAACGTAGACTGATATGGTTTAAGCGTTGGCTATGTTGGTGTGACACTTTGGTTGGTATCGGTATCTTTCGTGTGGAAACAAGGAAAATACGGGGCTGCCACGTGATATCATGAAGCACTAACGGACTTTAGAACCTTAGTTGAACAAACATAGCCATTAGAAAGTAGTGAGATAGTTGGCCACAATATAAAGCTTTGGATTGGTTGATACTCGATGCTACACTCATTGAGGTCAGACTTTCAGGATATTTCAGCCGTAAGAAAAGATTGCTTGAGCTGAAACAACGCCCGATAAAGGATGATCAGTGATATTGAGAATCTTTAGAACCCGTTTACTTTTCTAAGACAGGTTTGAAACCAACTAAACTTCAAGAGGGTACCTACCTTTAACCTCATGCAAGCCTTTGAACCTAAGGTCTATTGTGTGATTTTCTTGTGTGTGATTTACTCTGTCCAAACATAACATCATGCATCATAACATAGTTTTGATTCTCATTACACTAACCATTTCAAGGACCAAGGGAGTTTATCTTTGTTTTGTTTTGCAGATCATGGGTTCCGCTCGTAGAAACACTATTTGAATTAGCTTTGTGAGAACACCTCCCCAACTCAAAGAACTAGTATCAAGGATTCCTGAAACTTCTGCATTCACTAAGAGACATGGACGACTTCTCAACCTAGTTACTTCAAGATTTGATGTAAAGATGATGGGTGTACTCTTTCAGTTCTTTGATCCTAAGAACCATTGCTTCACCTTTCCAGACTATCAGTTGGTGCCTACCATGGAAGAGTTCTCTGAATTATTGATTCTACACATTCTTGACCAAGAGCCTTTCGAAGGTTTAGAAGAGGTTCCTAAGCCAGAAGTCACCGCCTTTGTTTGCATCTAAAACGGGCCGACATGGTATCTAATTGGGAAACAAGAAGTAGAGTCAAGGGTTTTCTAGCCAAGTTCTTAATAGAGAAGGCCCAGCTATTCTGGAATTATTTAGACTTTCAGGATTTTGAGGAGGTTTTGGCTCTTCTAATCTATGGGTTAGTACTGTTCCCTAATCTAGACTTGCTCATTGATGTGAATTCTATCAAGATCTTACTCTCTCGCAACCCCGTGCCGACTTTGCTCGGAGATATCTTGCACGCTTTCCATACTCGTACCATGAAGAGAAGAGTTGTTCTTATGTGCTGCATTCCATTGTTGTCAAGGTGGTTTACTTACCACCTCCCTAAGTCAGTATTGAAGAATGAAGAAGGTTTGGGTTGGTCACAAAGGATAGTGTCACTTGCTCACACAGATATTCTCTGGTATTCCCGAATTGTGGGAGATATTTATATTATTGACCGCTATGGGGAGTTCCCTAATGTCCCACTACTTGGCATTAGGGGAGGCATAACTTACAATCCTTGTTTGGCTCTGCGACAATTTGGTTATGCTCGATGGGATGGTCCTCATGAGTTACTTATCCAGGGCATTGTGTTTAACTATGAGGATGATGTTCAAGGGTATCTCCAGAGGTTCATACGAGCTTGGAGCATGGTAAATAGATCTGACGCCAAGACTTTGGGGCCGAAGAATTCCATTCCTATGGAACCTTATCTCCAATGGTTACGAGCTCGTGCTCAGAAAGTTATGATGCCCTACATAGCTGTCTTACCAGTGATTGTGGAGCCCATTACTGAAGGGGATATTCCCTACACGGTTCTTTATCCTTATATGCCCATTGATCTTGAAGAACTACAAAGGTCTTGGATCCAGTTGAAGAAGGAGCGTGATACCTATAGGGACCAGTTCTATGCCCAGGAGAAGAATGTTTTAGAGCTCACAAAGCAACTTCATGAGGAAAGAGGCCTTAATGTCTATCTCGACACAAAGAGGAAACATCCATGCGAAACTTGATTTTTTAGTTTATAGAATTTTTAATTGTAACACATAAAAGGCAATTGTACTTTGAATTCTACTAATAAAATCTTTATTTCATTTTGGATCGCAAATTTAAATTTCCCAAAGTCCTTGAAATCATTGCATACGCATCTCATCCATAGCATTGCATATACAAGTACCATTACAAGCTTCTCTTCTTCTTTGCTGTTTATTTCACCAAAAATGTCTTCTGAACAAAGCATCAAAGATTATCAGGCACAAAATTCCCAATTTCAACTGATGTTCATAACTCTGGCTAAAGGGCAGGAGGATCTGAAAGCCCTTATCCTGAAGGAGAAGAAGAAAAAGAAGAAGGTCTCTGGTATTCTGAATATGGGAAGAAGGTTCAGGGGGCCGTTAAAGCAACCATTCGATCTGACCTCCTCATCCAAGGAAGGGGAGAACCAAGAAAGGGAGACAAGGGAGAAGGACCTTAGTCCTTGAGCAGTATCCTCCCACTGAGGATAGATACAAGCAGTTGGAAGATCATTTGAGTGCTATGGAAGTCCAGAGAATACCCAGGTTTGATTTCGAAGAACTGGGATTGGTGTCGGGAGTTGTCATCTCACAGAAATTTAAGGCTCTAGTTTTCGCAAAGTATGACGAAGTTTCTTGCCCAAAACTCCATCTCCGTTCCTATGACGGAATATATATACTTTATTTTATTAAAAGCATAGAATAAAAAAACACAAAAATAATACATTTTTATTTTTATTGATATTTTATACTAAGAAATACTTTTTTTCAATATACTTTTATTTTTGTACATGTTGATACATCTTTGTGTATAAATAATAAACAATACCATTTCTTTACATTTCTTTCCATTGAAAATACTTTACATACAAATAAAAAACTTTTTTGCATAATACATCTTGTTTAATATTTATTTATCTTGTTTAAATTAAATATTGTACATTTAAAATTTGATTACATTTGATATTCAATTTGGATGTAATAGTAATTATGATTTTATATTTCTTGCAAAACAATCCTCTATTCAAAATTGTACCCCCTCCCTATATCAAAGTTGTAATAGCTTAGATTTATTTTTACGCATTTTAAGCTTTCAATTATGCCATGATTAGAGAATTAGGGTTTGTATGCAAAATCAAAACCAACAAATAGTTTGACCTAATCAAAGAAAAAAATGCATGAAAATAAAACACAATGCACACTTGCACCCCTAGGGTTTCAATCCACTTGTTGCCTTCAAAAATTGGCCATGGTATGCATGTCAAGTACTTTGGCAAAACAAAAACAAAACAAAAGATCATAGTCCCTCGATGACGCTATCTGAGTTGCCTAAACAAAAATGATCAAGTCCCTCAAGAAAATTGCCAAAAATACTTGACACAATTGCTATCATGGTCTATACGATGACCCGCGCCTGTCCCGTTTAACATCCTAACACAAGTTTGTTTACCAAATACAATGGTGAAACAACACTATTAAAAGGGTTAAAAACATAAGAAAGATCTTTGAGTAAAATAGGGTAGATAGCTCTTAGTTACATGATCAAAAGCTTGCAAAAACATCCTTGCTATTTTCAAAACACATTTTACAACACAATTTCAAAACCCTACTTTCAAACATCGAAAACTTTTTAAAAGACAAAAACACCTTTGTATACATTCAAACAAGAATCATTACAAAGGTTGCCACAACGATGGCCTCTTTTCAAAACATCTTCCAAAACCACACACAAAGCACCATTTAAAACAATTTAAGAGCACCATTTCAAACAATTGAAAAGCAAAGCAAGTGGTCTAAACAAGTAACTAAGAGCCCATGGATAACCATGGATAGAAAGGGTGCTAATACCTTCCCTTTCTATAATCTACTCCCCGAACCCAAGAAAACATCTCAAAGGTCTTTCCTGTGCTTTTTGACCTTTCTTTAGGATAAAATAAAAAGTCAGTGGTGACTCTTGCTAAACCGAAACATTTGCGAACACAAACGCAAAACCTCAAGTCAGTTCTCCCACCGTATCACACATACAAATTTTGAGCTCTCTATTTTTCTTTTTTGCATTTATTTTTACAGCTATGCCCTTACTCACACTCACGTATCCAACTGCAGATCCATATTAACTCTGGATCCCATTGATAACAATTCTGCTACTGTCAATTATGTATTCAAAAATCCGATCAACCAAGTCGAGGACGAAGGTGAGGACGATTGTGAAGTGCCTGGAGAATTTGATAGACTATTACAGCAGGAAGAAAGGGCTATACATCCTCATGAGGAGCCAGTCGAGACGATAAACTTGTGCACGGAGGAGGACAAAAGAGAAGTCAAGATCGGTGCAAATCTGGATACTAAGGTCAAACAGCGGTTGATACAGATGTTGGACGACTATGTTGAGATCTTCACCTGGTCATATGAAGACATGCCTGGTTTAGACACTGATATCGTGGTACACCGCCTGCTGACTAAAGAAGATTGTCCTCCGGTTAAACAGAAGGTTCACCGTATGCGCCCTGAAATGTCAAAAAAGATCAAAGCGGGGGTTATGAAGCAATTCGACACAGGGTTCTTAGCTGTCACATCTTATCCACAGTGGGTTTCTAACATCGTTCTGGTACCTAAGAAGGACGACAATGTACGAATGTGTGTTTATTACAGAGACCTGAACAGGGCAAGCCCCAAAGATGACTTCCCGCTTCCTCACATTGATGTTATGGTTGAGAACACCGTGCAACATAAAATCTTCTCCTTCATGAATGGTTTCTGTGGCTACAACCAGATCAAGATGGCTCCTCAAGGCATGGAGTAGACAACCTTTGTCACACAGTGGGGCACTTTCTGTTAGAAGGTAATGCCTTTTGGGTTGAAAAATGCTGGGGAAACCTATCAGCGAGCCATGGTCGCTTTGTTCCACGATATGATTCACCATGAGATCGAGGTTTATGTTGATGACATGATAGCCAGGTCTCAAACTGAAGAGGAACACGTAGATCATCTATAAAAGTTGTTCGACAGATTGAAGATATACAAGCTAAGGTTGAATATGAACAAGTGCACTTTCGGGGTAAGGTCTGGTAAGCTTTTGGGTTTCATCGTCAGTGCAAAGGTATTAAGGTAGACCCCGCGAAGGTAAAGGCCATACAAGAGATGCCGGCTCCCTGCACAGAGAAAGAAGTTAGAGGTTTCTTGGGACATTTAAATTATATTGTCGGGTTCATTTCACATATGACTGCTACTTGTGAACCCATCTTCAAGCTTGTGAAGAAAGATCAAGTGGTAAAATGGAATGACGAGTGCCAGACAGCCTTCGAAAGGATCAAACAATATCTCCAAGAACCGCCAATTCTGATGCCTCCGGTTGAAGGAAGACCTTTGATACTATACTTAACAATGCTAGACAATTCAATGGGGTGTGTGTTGGGGAAGCATGATGAGTCTGGTCGAAAAGAGCACGCCATATACTACCTTAGCAAAAATTTCACCGACTGTGAGACACGATACTCACTACTAGAGAAAACTTTTTGCGCTTTGGCATGGGCTGCTCGCCGACTAAGACAGTATATGCTGACCCACACTACTTTGTTGATATCTAAGATGGATCCAAAAAAATACATCTTCGAGAAGCCCGCTCTCTCCGGAAGAATAGCGAGATGGCAAATAATCTTAACTCAATACGATATACAATATACAAATAAAAAAGCAATCAAGGGAAGCGTATTAGCTGATCATTTGGCTCATCAGGCCGTGGATGACTACCAGTCCATGAGTTTTGAGTTCCCGAATGAGAATATTATGCTGATGACTGACTATGAAGAACCTGAAGAAGGATCCCGATGGACTATGGTTTTTGATGGGGCTTCGAACGCACTCGGTAATAGCGTCGGCAATGTAATCATATCTCCTGAGGGTTGTCATACTCCTTTCATTGCATGACTATGTTTCAACTACACTAACAACATGGCAGAGTATGAAGCCTACATAATGGGTCTCAAAGCCGCTATTGACCTCAGGATCAAGTTCTTAAATGTCTTCGGGGATTCAGCCTTAGTGATAAGTCAAATCAAAGGTGAATGGGATACAAAGCATCCAAATCTCATCCCATACAAAGATCGCGTACTGACACTGCTCCCACACTTTGTGGAGGTAACCTTTGAACATTTCCCGCGAGAAGAGAATCAGTTAGCGGACGCGCTAGCTACCATTTCTTCTATGTTCAGAGTCAGGTGGGACAACAAAGCTCCCTAAATCACCATTGAATGGTTAGATGAACCAGCGCAATGTTGTGAGATTGATACCGAAGAGGTGGAAAAAAAACCCTGGTTTCATGAAATGAAGAAGTATCTCGAGACTCAAGAGTATCCCGAAGGGGCATATGTCAATAATAAGAAGTTTCTGAGAAGGTTCGCTGCAAAATTCTTCCTCGGTAATGGAGTCCTCTACAAGCGCAACCATGACTCTATCTTACTGCAGTGTGTAGACAAGAGCGAAGCAGAGAGGATTATGACATATCTACATGAAGGTACATTCATAACCCATTCAAGTGGACATACCATGGCTAAGAAAATCCTACAGGCTGGATACTACTGGTCCACTATGGAAGCATATTGTTATCAACACTCCTGAACCTGTGATAAGTGCCAAATTTATGCTGATAAGGTGCATGTGCCTCCGGTTCCTTTGAATGTCTTGACAACTCTGTGGCCCTTTGCAATGTGGGGCATTGACATGATCAAATAAATCAGGCCTACGACTTCCAATGGACATCGCTTCATCCTGGTGGCCATTGATTACATCATAAAATGGGTTGAGGCGGCCTCTTTCGCTACTGTGACCAAGAAAGTCATAGCGCGGTTTATCCGACATAATCTGATACGTCGGTATGGTGTGCTAAAGATAATTATTACTGAAAATGGTACAAATCTAAAAAATACGATGATCACCGAGCTCTGTAAACAATTCAAGATACAATATCATAACTCTTCTCCCTACCGGCCGAAGATGAATGGCATTGTTGAAGCGGCTAACAAGAACATCAAGAAAATTATACAAAAGATGACAGTGACATATAAAGATTGGCATGAAATGTTACCATTCGCTCTTCATGGTTATCGTACCTCAGCACGGACGTCAACATGAGCAACACCCTACTCTCTAGTATATGGCATGGAGGAAGTCCTACCCATCAAGGTCCAGATCCCTTGTTTAAGGATTATGAAAGATGAGGGTTTGAATGAAGACGATTGGATCCAGACTCTACTTGATCAACTAAATCTTATCGACGAGAAGAGACTTACTGTTGTCTGTCATGGTCAGACGTATCAAAAACGAATGATCAAGGCTTTCAACAAAAAAGTCAGACGACACGAATATCAAGTCGGGGATCTAGTAATCAAGCGCATCATACTTCCGCAAGGTGATCCCAGGGGCAAATGGACTCCCACTTACGAAGGGCCATTTGTGGTTAAAAACATTTTCTCGGGTGGAACCATGATTCTATCCACCATGGACGGTGACGACCTCCCTCACCCTGTCAATGCAGACATGAAAAGATACTACACATGATAAAAGACCTGCTAGGTTGACTGGCCTAGGAAAAAATAAAGGCTTCCCGGCGAACCAAAAGGGTTCGGGCAAAAATAAGGGATGATTGAAAAATCTCTACACCCGGCAAGCCGAAAACCCGAAAGAGAAGTCCAGGTAAAAATTAGGGATGTAAAGCGTATCACTATGTCCCATTGGATCATCTTGTGATCAGTCCTCAGTATCAACTGTTAAGCTCGAACGGTATCAATCAACCTAATCAGCTTCAGACAAGCTGCAAAATGATGAGACGCTCGAAGACACAGGGGCAATAGCAGAGTTGGAACCCAATGGGATTTTGCACATAGCTGTTTTTCTTTTTACACAATATTGTATAGCTTCTATTTTTATGACGACATTCTCTTACTAGAGCGTCAGCCTCCTTGTATAAAAATTCCTATTACAAGCCAACTTCGAAAGTCAATACAAATCATTTTTACAAAACTATGTGTTTTTTCCTTTTCTGTTTTGTTTCGCAAAAATGTCCAATGATTTATTCCTGACATATGCACTTGAATATGTTTGCTGCTCATAAATATTTACATAAGAAATGAAAAGTCAATTACTCGTAACTTAAAAAACAGGGAAAAAACTAGAAATGTCAAACCTGACAGTTAGTCTGTCTAGCAGGTACCGAGGCATAGACGACTTGGAAACATAATCACCAGTGCATACAACCTCATAACATCTACACTCCCCACAGAGTAAAAGAAATCAAAGAATTTGATATCAGCTTTCCCAAAGCAGGAAGTAAATCTCCCCAAGCAGGGTTCATTTCTCTGAACACAGAAGCTCAATCCCCAACATAACTTATTACTTCAGCCACGAAAGTTCACTTTCCAACAAAGCTTTTCCCACGCAGAGCTATTCTCGAATAGAGTCTCTCCCTGGCAGAATATTCACAAACAACAAGGAGTAAATCCATGTCATAGTCATCTCCATTCACCATCCCTAGTGGAAGTAGAAGAACCACTTTTTCTACAATGATTAGGAATTCAATTTCCAATACTCTCCAGCAGCAATCAGGGATTTATTTTCCCAGACTCAGACATGCCCTGTTAGCATTTAATGTTCATACATCGTGACATGCGCATACATATCACATACAACATAATCTCATTTATTTTGAGAACATCATCTCACAAGGAATTTCATGCATCACACATATAATTAACCCTGTTATCTTTTCAGGAAAGACAATTATCACCAATAATTCTAGCAGTTATACAGGTCATATCTGCAGACAGCTAATGAAAAATCAGTTCCCGAAACCAAACTGGTCAACTAAGTCAAGTGATTAAATGATATAGCCCTACTATCCAGGATGTCATCTCGAAGTAACCCTACTATCCAGGTTCCTTCTCATAGCCCTACTATCCAGGCTCTCATCCCGAAGTAACCCTACTATCTAGGTTCCTTCTAGTAGCCCTACTATCCAGGTTCCTTCTCATAGCCCTACTATCCAGGCTCTCATACCGAAGTAACCCTACTATCTAGGTTCCTTCTAGTAGCCCTACTATCCAGGCTCTCATCCCGAAGTAACCCTACTATCCAGGTTCCTTCTCATAGCCCTACTATCCAGGCTCTCATCCCGAAGTAACCCTACTATCCAGGTTCCTTCTCATATCCCTACTATCCAGGCTCTCATCCCGAAGTAACCCTACTATCCAGGTTCCTTCTCATAGCCCTACTATCCAGGCTCTCATCCCGAAGTAACCCTATTATCCATGTTCCTTCTCATAGCCCTACTATCCAGGCTCTCATCCCGAAGTAACCCTACTATCCAGTTTCCTTCTAATAGCCCTACTATCCAGGATCTCATCCCGAAGTAACCCTACTATCCAGGTTCCTTCTCATAGCCCTACTATCCAGGCTCTCATCTTGATGTAACCCTACCATCCAGGTTCCTTCTCATAGCCCTACTATCCAGGCTCTCATCTCAAAGTAACCCTATTATCCAGGTTCCTTCTCATAGTCCAACTATCCAAGCTCTCATCCCGAAGTAACCCTACTATCCAGGTTCCTTCTCATAGCCCTACTATCTAGGCTCCCATTTCAAAGCAACCCTACTATCCAGGTTCCTTCTCTTTTATCTCTAGATAACGGTTTAAAACACTGTAAGACCTAGACCCGACCAGATACGATCAATTTTATAATTTCTTAGTAAGTCGTTGTGCAGCCTAGACTCTGGCCAGTCATGCACTTTACTTCTACCTCCTCAAGAGTTAATTCCCCAATAGATTAATGGACAACGGAAGCTCCTAGACTCTACTTCCCAGGACATAAACTAACCTTCCCCGGGGAAGTCCTCCTCAACAGCAGGTACAAGAATGCTCGCAAAGAAATCTCATGCGACTGATATCTTTTCTGAATGGCATGTTTAAGCCCATACCCGATGACTCTCTGTCGACTCCCAAATGGAATCTATAAGCCCATTCTCGTTATCAACAATCAGTGTTACTTCATGCGAGCACAAATTTTTGGGCACTGTAGTGTTCAATCATCTTCCACCTTCAGATCACGAAAGACAGACCCGCCAATCTACATCCTCAGGCTTAAGAATATTGAACAGGGGAAGTTGTTGTACTCCAAAATTTTCCCTCCTATTTGACTAAACATATGTTCACTAGGATACTCAACTTGCTAAAGGATGCCCAAGAGTTGACCATACAAACTCTCTCCTAAAGCAATGTACCTCTAACTAGGGTTTCCATTTTCATAAAGATAGGTGAGTCCCAAGGGCCTCATATGCTCTCCATAGTCCTAATATGTTCTCAAAACCATTCATGCCAAGTTTCATGCTTTGCACAAGAAGTTTGCTCAGTCAACTGCTCAAATGCCTGGAAATCAATTGTACTAGGTCAAAAGTAAACTGTGATACACATGCAGTCAAACTTAAATATTTTTGGTAAACATCAACATTTTGAAGTGATATCAGTCATTTGATCAAGGGTTGGTCATGATTCCCCAAGGAAGGCTCCTAATCATCAAAACTCAAAAGTTGCTAAATTAGGGTTTCTTAGGAAAAAGTCAACCAAACTTTGACCAAGCATAACTTTCTCATACTTTATCAGAAATTTCCCATCCAAGACTCATTTTGAAGAGAATTCAATTCCTTACAACTCATCTTCAGTCCTAAAGTTCAAGAAAGGCACTCATGGAAAGATATGAACTCAGACATTATAGGTCATTCCAAAAAGTCAACAAAAACACCTTTTAGGTCAAAGCTCCTTACATGAACATGGAAGATCCAATTGAGATGAAACCAAAGAGGTTGCTCAGGGGACATCCTAAGCTTTCTACAAATTCCAAGAACACCTAGGATACGATGGGAGAACTGACTTGAGGTGTTTTGCATTTGTGTTCGCAAATGTTGCGGTTTAGCAAGAGTCGCCACCGAATTTTCTTTTATCCAATAAGGAAAGGTGAAAAAAGCACAGGAAAGACCTTTTAGAGATTTTTTTGAGTTCGGGGGGTAGATTATTAAAAGGGAAGGTATTATCTATACATGGTTTTCCATGGGCTCTTAGTTACTCGCTAGATCACTTGCTTTTTTGTTTGAAAATTGTGCTTTCGTGTGGTTTTGAAAGTATTTTTGTAAAAAAAAAAGAGGCCATTCGTTTTGGCAATCTTTGTAATGATTCTCGTTCGTAAGAATGTATACAAAGATGTTTGTCTTTTTGAAAATGTTTCCAATGTTTGTAAGATGTGTGTGTTTGTTTTTGAAAAATAGAAAGGATATTGGCTATTGAGAGTGAGCAAGTAACTAAAAGTGATCTACCAACTCAAAAGGTCTTAAATGTGTTTTTCCTCCTTTAGATGTTGCTAAACTATCCATTGTTTTGGTAAGAAGCCCCATCATTGGATGTGAATGGACAACCGTTGGGTCATCGTATGACCATGATAGCAATGTTGTGAGATGACTTAGCACTTTTTCTTTAGGGACTAAGATCATTTTAAAAGGCAACTTTGATAGCGTCATCGAGGGACTACGATCTTGTATTCTGCGATTCATTTGTGCTAAGAAATCCCACGTGCATAACATGATCATTTTTTAGTTAACAAGTGAGATTACCCTAAGGGTGCATGTGTGCAAAGTGTGTTTGATTGCATGCATTTTGATTTTTGGTGGTCTACTTGTTGATTTTATCTTGTGATACACGCCTAGTTACTAGCATTTACATTTGAAAGCGATAAATTGCAGAAATGTAAAGTCCTACGCTATTACAATATTTAGGGGATGGGGATACATATTTATGAATGGGGATTGCAAGTAAAAATAAAGTCCTAAACTACTATTACAACCATATTTAAATGCATAAGAATTTACAAGAAAATATGAAATAAACTTGTCTTGTTTTAAGAAAATATTTTTGATCTTTTGTTTTAAGAAACCAAAAATAAAGTGTAAAGAAAATATTTTTGTTGTTTGCTGATTAATGGAATGAAGAGCAATAACAAAAACAATGGAAAAGAAAAGGGAAATCAGCATGTTGCTGATAAAATGAAGTCAGAGGTTCTGACCCTGGAACGCTGCAAAATAAAAACCTGTTAGTGAAAATGTATAAGGTCAGAAGCTCTGAACCCACTGGGAACATAGTAGTTCTCAGAAGTTCTGATAATATTGGTAGCAAAAACAAACTTCAGAAGTTCTGATACCACTAGCCACAAAACGGACTTCAGAAGTTTTGAGACCACTGGAAGAACTTGGTTTCTCTCTCTATGCTAGTCAAAACATCTGTAATTTGGTTATTTCTCCATAAAACAGAAGACATGCACATAACAGGTATAAAAGGTACCATAGCGTTTCATAAGATAAGAAATATCAAAACTATAAATCAGAGGCAATCATGCATTTTCTAATCCTAACTCTGAGTTCTAGTTTCTTCAAAAAGCTCTGAATTGATCTATTCTCTACTTAAGCAGGCAGGTGCATGAGATCTCAGAGTATGTATAACATCAACAACATGATATCTACATTGTATTTTTGAGCATGTAAATCTCGTAATGCTTAAGTGATGTGGTGAGGGTCGGCAGAAACTTACCTTGCCATTGGAAGAAGTTCTGTGAACCAGAGTTAGCCTCAACTCTGATGATGTTCTGAATAGCTTCTTCACGTACTCAGCAAGTTAAAGGTTTTCAACTTATGGGGATGGCAAGGAGGTGATGTTCTGACTTCTTGAATGGGTGGATGGAAAATGTATAGCAATATGAACCCAGCAGCTTAGGCAGTTTCCATCGTGTGGATCAGAAACTGTGCGGATGTTTTTTTTAGTCAACAAATGATTTAGAACAAGTGGAGTTTTGAATGCAGAGAATCAAAAGTTTATCAAGGTTTTATGTGTTGTGTTTTACAGTTCTTAGAAATCTTGGAATTTTGGCATGAATTCAAGGCTTTTCTTTCTCAAAGTTTTGATTTCTTTTATAAAATTTTCTCTGCTCTGGCCCCTTCTCAGTGACCAATGGTGTTCTATTTATAGGAAAAGTTTTGTGTGTTTGAAATGTCAAGTAGCTCCAATATCATACGCTAGATGCTGACTTGCTCTTGAAGCAAGTTCCAAAAAAAGGTATGATGGCTGACAGTTTTTAGCTTAGGCTGGAGTAGAAAGCAAGGATTAAGGAAAAGTGAACCTATAAGCAAAATGTAGCGCATGGGCCCTTACCTAATCCTACACAAAAGTATTTATACACTACACGTGGAGAGATCCTTTGTCAAAGACTCAAAAGTGGTTGTGAGCATTAATGAGCATTAAATGATGATGAGATTTATCAAAATCAGAAATCCCGTAATGTGAGATTTTGCATCATTGCTTAACTCTGAGTCAGAAGTACCATTTAGGACAAACATCCAACCTCTGATCCTTGTTCTTTGTTTCCTCAGCATGTTCTGAAGGATTCCCTAGGCTTTCCAGTGAACTTCTTGGATTTGCCTCTGAAAACTCTGAATTAGAGGTTTTGCTTTAGTGTAGCATCCAATCTTCCGATCTTCTTACCTTCTGGCTCCAGTATGTTCTGAAGGAGATTTCAGGGTTCGTATTACGCTTTATTTCCTTCTTTGCATTACTCTAGCAAACTCTGACTGAACTTGCGTAGATGCTGAAAAGTCATGTTCTGACTAAAGATTATATGTTGAACCACACTTATAACTTCTGACTGCTCCTTCCTGGAGGCTGGCTCAGAAGTTCTGAAGTGTCATTTTTCTTAAATACTTTAGAAAAATTCTAATAATTTAGAATTTGACTTTTCGAAGGTAAAATTTGACTTTTGAACCTCTTGATGAAACAAACTTCATATTCCAACATGTCTTGATGAAATATGATTTTTTGAGATTTGATTTTGATCCAAAATACAAAGTTGGACTTCTCAGGGTGCAAATGACCATTTTTCCCTCGTGAATGGCTTGTTTGGAATGAAAAGATAATACAAGGCTTGGATTTGTATATGAGAAAACTTGAGAATCCAGGGTGATTTTTTGAGAAATGAGAGGGCAAATTTTGGGGTACAACAGTTGCCCCTGTTCAATCTTCTTTAACCTATAGAGTTAGATTGGTGCGGTTTGCCATTCGTGACTCGAAGGTGGAAGATGATTGGACACTAGAGTGCCCATAAATTTGCACTCGGAGGCGATAGGAGGAATGGGCTTAAAGATGCCATTTGGAGAGGTAATAAAATCTTGTTTGAGATGGGCTTGTAGATGCCATCAAAGAATTCTTGTTTAGATGTAATATGTAAGTTGAACATCAGAATGGCGTCCGTTTCTGGAGCGTATATGTACTATATCTGAAAGTTGAATCTGAATGAGTATCAGAATGGCTTCCGTGTCTGGAGCGTATTTGTACTGTATTTGAAAGTTGAATCTGAATGAGTATCATAATGGCTTCTGTGTCTGGAGCGTATTCGAACTGTATCAAGAGTTGAATTTGAATGAGTATCAGAATGGCTTCCGGGTCTGGAGCGTATCTGAACTGTATCAAGAGTTGAATCTGAATGAGTATCAGAATGGCTTCCGGGTCTGGAGCGTATTTGGACTGTATCAAGAGTTGAATCTGAATGATTATCATAATGGCTTCCGGGTATGGAGTGTATCCGAACTGTATCAAGAGTTGAATCTGAATGAGTATCATAATGGCTTCCGGGTCTGGAGCGTATCCGAATTATATCAAGAGTTGAATCTGAATGAGTGTCAAAATGGCTTCCGAGTCTGGAGCGTATCCGAACTGTATCAACAGTTGAATCTGAATGAGTATCAGAATGGCTTCCGGGTATGGAGCGTATATGGACTGTATCATGGTTGCATCTGAATGAGTATCAGAATGGCTTCCGAGTTAGGAGTGTATCTGGACTGTATCAAGAGTGCATATTGTTAATGTTATATGTTAATCTTATCCTGAAAAGGGTAAAATGTTAGCTGAAACACAAAGTTATGTTGCATGACATGTATAATGCAATATATTTGCTTTATCTATGTTTATGATATATGGATGCAATGTATGTGCATGTAAGCTGATTTGCTGTATTGCTGTCTGATTGAGGAAAATAAATCCCTGAATGCTGCTGAGGATACATTGAATTTCCATGTCTTGAAGTTGAAGTATTGACCAACTCTTGTTGAGAGAGGTAAATTCCGTTGTGAGGGAAACGCCATGTATTGCTTGTAAGATCTGCTTGAGGAATATTGAGAAATTTGATGATTTCTACTCAGGATTAATAGTTTGAAATTTGTTCCGCTAGGGATTAGCTGGAAGTTTTGTTCCGCTGGGGAGTTGTTGAAAACTCTGTGGGGAATATGGAGTGGTCTAGGGACGTTTTCCTGTCTTTTCAACCTATCAGTAATTGTCTTTCTAATTTTGTTTATTTGTAAACAGTGATTATGTTCAAAATCACATGTTCATCAATGAATCATTGGACGTTTTTGCAAACAAAACACAATTGTAAAGAAGAGATAAATAGTTTTTGTACTTTCAAAGAGATATCTTTGTATTGACTTTGAGTAAGTATTTTGTACACAGGAGACAAACATTCTAGTAAGAGAATGGTGCCCTAAAAGAAAAAGAAAGATAGCTATGTGTAATAATCCCATGGGGTTCCCATTCTTCTATATCCTTTGCATTCTAAGAGTATCTTGACTATTTTCCTTGTTCGAAGATGATTGAATTGATCAGAAACTCTGAGTTTGTCAGTGGAAGCCAAAGGTTGTCCGTCAAGTGATCCGACGGGACATAGTCATACGCTTTAATTCCCTAACTTTTGCTTGGACCACCCTTTCGGGTTTTCAGTCCACCGGGAAACCCTTTTTTGCCCAAGTCGCCCTTTCGGGTTTTCAACTTTCCGGTTGTACAGATTTTTTTATTTTATCCCTAATTTTTGCCCGAACCTTTTTCGTTCGCCGGGATTCCCTTGTTCTTCCTAGGTGTGTCAACCTAGCGGGTCTGTTACGCGTAGTATCTTTTGACTATCTCTGCGTTCGCAGGGTGGGCCAGGTCGCCGTCGTCCATGGTGGTCAAGATCATCGCCCCAACGAAGAATATGTTCTTGATCACAAACGGTCCTTCATAGGTAGGAGTCCATTTGCCCCTGGGATCACATTGAGGCAATATGATACGTTTGATCACTAGATCCCCAACTTGATATACTTGGCGTCTGGTAGCATCTCGTGCCAGTCTTTGTACGTGACTGTCATCTTCTGTATGATCTTTTTAATGTTTTTATTGGCAGCTTCGACATCTCCATTCATCTTTGGCCGATAGGGGGAATAATTGTGATGTCGAATCTTAAATTGCTTCCACAAGGCGGTGATCATAGTGTTATTGAGATTTGTACCATTTTCAGTGATGATCCTTTCCGGGATACCGTACCGGCAAATAAGATTTTTCTTGATGAAGCGGGCCATAACATTCTTGGTCACGGAGGCGAAGGAAGCTGCTTCGACCCATTTGGTAAAATAGTCAATGGCCACTAGGATGAAGCGGTGTCCATTGGAGGTTGTTGGCTTGATCTCTCCAATCATATCAATTCCCCACATAGCGAAAGGCCAAGGAGCCGTTAAGACATTCAGAGGAACCGAAGGTACGTGCACCTTGTCAGCATAAATTTGACACTTATGACAGGTCCGAGAGTGTTGATAGCAATCTGCTTCCATGGTAGACAAATAATAGACTGCCTGTAGGATTTTCTTCGCCATCGTATGCCCACTAGAGTGAGTGCCAAAAGTACCTTCATGTAATTCAAGCATGATCTTTTCCGCCTCAATCTTATCCACACACCGAAGCAGAATGGAGTCATGATTGCGCTTGTACAAGATGCCATTACTCAAGAAGAACTTAGCAGAGAATCTCCTTAACAACTTCTTATCATTGATTGAGGCTCCTTCTGGATATTCTTGAGCCTCGAGATATCGCTTGACTTCATGAAACCAAGGCTGGTCCACTACCTCTTTAGTATTAATCTCGTGACAATATGTTGGTTCATCCATTCGTTCGATGGTGATTTGGGGAGCCTTGTTATCCCAATTAAGTTTAAACATAGATGACATTGTGGCTAGAGCGTCTGCTAGCTGATTTTATTCTTGTGAGAAATGCTCGAAGGTAATCTCCTCAAAATGTGGTAGCAATGTCAAAACATGTTCTTTGTAAGGGATAAGATTTGGGTTCTTAGTGTCCCATTCCCCTTTGATCTGACTGATGACCAAAGCTGAATCTCCAAAAAAGTCTAAGGATTTGATTCCCAAGTTTATGGCAGCTCTGAGACCAAAGATGCACGCTTCGTATTCCGCCATGTTGTATGTACAATTGAAGCAAAGTCTAGCAGTAAAGGGAGTATGACACACTTCCAGAGATATGAGTACAGCGCCGATACCATTACCAAGTTCATTGGAGGCCCCATAAAAGAATAGGGTCCATCGGGATCCTTGTTCAGGTCTGTCATATGGTCTGATTTCTTCACATTTGTCTAATGTCATGATGTCTTCATCCGGGAATTCAAACTTCATGGACTGATAATCTTCTATAGCTTGATGAGCAAGATGATCAGCTAGCACACTTCCCTTTATAACTTTCTAGGTAGTATACTGTATGTCATATTCTATTAGGATCATCTGCCATCTAGATATTCTCCCAGACAGAGCAGGCTTCTCGAAGATGTATTTTATCGGATCCATCTTAGATATCAATAAGGTAGTATGAGTGAGCATGTACTGTCTTAGCCGGCGAGCAGCCCATGCCAGAGCACAGAAAGTTTTCTCGAGCATTGAATATATGGTTTCACAGTCGGTAAACTTTTTGCTCAGGTAGTAAATAGCGTGCTCTTTTTGGCCAGACTCGTCATGCTGCCCCAATACACACCCCATTGAGTTTTCTAAAACAGTCAGATACATGATCAGTGGTCTTCCCTTGAATGGTGGCATCAAAATAAGAGGTTCTTGTAAATACTCTTTGATTTTGTAAAAAAGCAGTATGGCATTCATCATTCCATTTGACTACTTGATCTTTCTTCAATAGTTTGAAGATTGGCTCATAAGTAGCTGTTAGGTGAGAAATGAATCTGGCAATATAGTTCAGGCATCCCAAGAATCCTCTTACTTCCTTCTCAGTACGAGGAGCAGGCATTTCTTGTATTGCTTTAACCTTGGAGGGATCTACCTCAATACCTTTGTTGCTAACGACAAAGCCTATGAGTTTACCGGACCGTACTCTGAATGTGCACTTGTTTGGATTCAACCTTAGCTTATACTTCTTCAACCTCTCAAACAACATTTGCAAGTGATCAAGGTGCTCTTCTTCTGTTTGTGGTCGGGCTATCATATCGTCTATGTAGACCTCTATTTCATGATGTATCATGTCATGAAACAAAGCTACCATGGCGCGCTGATAGGTTACCCCAACATTCTTCAGTCCGAATGGCATCACTTTGTAGCAGAATGTGCCCCATTGTGTGACAAATGTAGTGTTCTCCATGTCCTCAGGTGCCATTTTGATTTGGTTATAACCTGAGAATTTGTCCATGAAGGAAAACACTTTGTGCTGGGCCGTATTGTCAACCAGGACATCGATGTGGGGAAGTGTAAAATCATCTTTAAGGCTGGCCATATTCAAATCTCTATAGTCCATGCATATTCGTACTTCGGCGTCCTTTTTAGGCACGAGAACAATGTTATAAGCCCATTGGGGATAGGAAGTGACAGCCAAGAATCCAACATTGAATTATTTCATGACTTCCGCTTTGATCTTCTCTAACATGTCAGGTCTCATGCGGCGAACTTTTTATTTTACCGGTGGACAATATTCACTTGTTGGCAGACGATGTACCACAATGTCTATATCAAGTCCCGACATAACTTCATATGACCAAGCAAAGATCTCAACATAATCATGCAATAGCTTAATCAGACATTCCTTGACACTAGGCTCCAGATTGGCACCCACCTTGACTTCTTTTATGCCCTCTTTGGTACCCAGATTGACTGTATCCACAGGTTCCTCATGAGGCTGAATAGCTCTTTCCTCTTGTTGTAGTAGTCTGGCCAGTTCCCCTGGTACTCCACAATCTTCCTCACCTTCGTCTTTGGCTTGGTAGATTAGATCCTTAGAGTCATAAAAGGTCATAGCAGTATCGTTACCCATGGGACCCGGAATGGAGGGTACCTGCATTTGCGAGTGCGGGTTTGTGTAAAGGTATTGGAGATCTTTTAAAAATAAAATGTAAAAGAAAAAAAATGAGCACAAAAAGTTTGTATGTGAAAAACGTCCATGATTCATTGAATGTCATATGAAGATGAAATAAAAACCCTTACAAATGGACCATTGTGCCTCGAGCAAGACACAAGGTTTTAAATGTGCGGATTGTTTGTGAATATTACAAGTCCAACAGAAATGTAAAAGACAGATTATTGAGGGATGAAAGTTATTTGGACAAAATTTTTGGCTTCCTAATTGCGGTGTCCTCCGTTGACAGTAGGAAAGATCCAATCCTCCAAGTTGCAATCCTCTTCACCATCTTCCACTGCATTGACCTCTCGGTTGCTAATCTTCAAAGGTGGCCCTCCAGCATGGGCACAACGCACAACCTTCTGGGCACTTGAAGTAAACCCTAAGCCAAACTTGTCAAATTTGTAAGGAATATCCGGAAGTTGCCCCCAGAGGGTGCATCCACCCTCCTCTACTACTGCCTTGGCATCTTTTAGAGATGACATCCGGAGCGGAGGCCTTGTAATCTTAGGGATCTTGGACACCGTCTTGGTTACTGCTACCTCTTGAGAGACTTCTTCGAAATGTTGAAAAGGATTTTCAATGAACTCGCCGTCCAATTCTACATACCGGAAAGAATTGAGGTGGCTAATCATATACTCTTCCTCTACGTGGACAGTGATAATCTTTCCATGGACCGGATATTTCAGCATCTGGTGCAGTGTGGAGGTGACATCACCGACATTATGGATCCACGGTCGTCCTAGCAGACAGGAGTAAGAGGGGGCAGATGTCCATTACATAGAAGGTTGAGTTGAAAGTCTGAGTCTCAACCTTTATGGGGATGTTCACCTCCCCGTGGACCATCCTCTTTGAACCATCAAATGCCCTTAAAACTATGTTAATGGGTTTCAATGTCAGCCCTTTGCAGTCCAACCTGTCGAGAGCTTTCTTCGGTAAAACATTCAAAGATGAGCCGATGTCAACCAAAACATGGGCCAGAGTTGTTCCTCTATATTAAACAGAGACATGCAATGCCTCATTGTGCTTTCTTCCCCTTGGTGTCAGATCAGCATCGGAGAAACCTTGGCCGTTATCAGCTGTCAAACTGGACACACAATCTTGAAATTGGTAAGCAAATGACTCCTGAGGCACATGGGTTGTCCTTAGAAACTTCACCAGGGCTTTCGATGTGCCTCGGAGCACAGTAAAAATGCTAGCATGGAAATTTTGGAGGGAGTTTGCCCCAACTGTTCAACTACGTCATAGTCGCTCTTCTTTATTATTCTCAAGATCTTCTCCATTTCCTTCTTGGAGGTTTCGGGGATAGTCAGTGGTTGAGCCTTTGTCCGGACAGGCTCTTCTAGAATACTTTTTCCTCGAGTTTCAACAGTAGGAGTATTGGTAGGGATAACAGCAGGGGTTGTGTCGTCTTTGTTGATAGGAGCACTTGCAGATATGATTATTGGTACGGAAGTAACCTTTGGAGCTGCCATGGGTCCAAAACCTACCTTTGGAGGGGCAATTTCTGGAGAGAAGATTCTACCGCTACGGGTAATCTTACTGGTTCCGGCCAGATTGCTAATGTCGGAGTCTTCTTCTTCGAAGCTCGTTTCTTCGGTGGCCATCTCATTTTGTTTGATACCATGGTAGTAGATGTCTCTATTGTAATTACTCGACACTATTTTGTCTGATTCATACGGGACCAGCCCGGGAATTGTGATTATAAGAGGAGTAGTTTTTTGAACCGATGTAATCCTAACGGTTCTTTTGGGGTCCTTGGAAAGATTGGCAGAGATGGTTATGATTGAAACGTCTTTAACAGGAACAGGTTAAACAGGAGCACTTTCAAACAAAATCTCTTGGTTTTCTATCAAGCGTTGAATGCCTGTTCTCAACAAATGGAAATCAGTTGGTGAGGATAACCAAAGATGGCAGTCTTAATTACAACCCTGGAATACACCAGCTTTCAACAAGTTTATCTTAATGATTGGGAGTGGAGTCAAGATTTCATCAATTGTTGTAACAAACAAATCTTCTTTCAATCAGATGGTTGAAAAAAGAGCCCGATAGAGTGCCTAAGAACATATCCACCAACTCCCTTTCAAACAAAGGGGGTTGTACTCTCCCAGCTAGATCTCTCCATTTCTGTGTGTAATCTTTGAAACCCTCATTTGAAGCCATAGCCATACTCTGAAGTTGAGTACGGGTAGGCGCCAAATCTCATTATACTGGTATTGCTTATAGAAAGTTGCGGCAAGATCTTCCCAGTTGTGGACGTCTGCCCTTTCCAATTGGTAAAACCAATCGAGTTGTGTTCCAAATAGGCTATCTTGGAAAAAATGCAACCATAGGTCTTTATCGGCAGAGTGCGGCTGGATCTTTCTCACATATGATCAGAGGTGCATCTTAGGACATGACACCCCATCATATTTTGCAAACAATGGCACTTTGAACTTTGGTGGGATCATAATTCCCGACACTAGTCCCAAATCTTTAAAGTCTATACCTTGTACCCTTTGTATTTCCATAGCATTCAAGCGTTCTTCAAGATGCCTGTACTTATCATCTGCTGGAGGATACTGTTCCTCGGAGTAGTCTTCCTCTTCTTCCTCCTCTTTAGATTCTGATGGAACCGCTGTTTCCTTTCCTTTTCCTTCATCAGAGGTTGTTGCAAAATTCAAGGTTCTTCTAGCCTGTCCTTGAAACCTTCTCCCCATGATTACAACACCGGTTGGTTTCTTCTCTTTCTTCTTCTTTTCCTTGGCCAACAAAGTTTTCAATTCCTCTTGTCCTTTGGCTAGGGTCATGAGTAACTGTTGAAATTGCGTGTTTTGAACTTGAAGATCTTTGACTGTCTGTTCGAGATCCATCTTACTTAAATAAACAGTAGAGAGATGAGGAAACTTGTTGCAAAAGACCTGTTTATGTTATGATGAATGATATGTGCATATGTAATGTTTTCAAGGATTTTTAAACATTCAAGTTCGTTTTAGACAAAAAGAAACACACGTTATATTAATAAGGTAGAGTTTGAGTACATCAATGCCCCTTGGGCAAAATAACACAAAACTCTAAGATAAAAAAGTAGTGTGCATCCTCTTTGGCATTTAGAGACCGCTCCTCATGAAGTAGCCTAGTAAGTTCCAAAACCTTCTTCTTGCTTGCGTATAATCGGGCTTCGAAAGTATCTCGCTCTCCTTTGAGCTGTATCCAATCCCTTTGTAGGTCTTCAAGAGATGTGGGCATGTCAGGATGTAGGATAGTGTATGGAACTTCTCCTTCCTTAACAAGCTCAACGATCACCGGGAGAATGGAAGGATAAGGCATCATAAGACTTTGAGCTCGGGTTAGTACCCACTTAAGGTAAGGCTCAAGAGGGATGGAATTCTTGTGTCCCAAAGTCCTGCTATCCACCTTGTTTAGCATCCTCCATGCTCGGATGAATCTCTGGCGAAGACCTTGATTGTCGTTGTTGTAGTCGAATACCAAGCCTTGAATCAGCATCTCGTGCGGGCCATCCCTTCAGGCATAACCAAACTGCCTTAGAGCTAAGCATTGGTTGTACATGATGCCTCCCCTAATGCCAAGTAGAGGGACATTAGGGAATTCCCCACAACGGTTAATAATGATAACATTCTCTTTGGATCGAGAGCACCAATGAATATCTGAATGTTTGAGCGTCATTAACCTTTGTGACCACCTTAATCCTTGCTCATTCTTTAAGACTGATTGGGGAAGATGAGAAATAAACCATCTTTCCAGAAGACGAGTGCAACACATAAGGACACCTTTTTTCCTTATTGTGCGAGTGTGAAAAGAGTGTAGGATATCCCTTAGCAAGGTAGACACCGGATTGCGTGACATGAAGATTTTGAAGGCACTCACATCTTTGAGTTGGTCAGGATTGGGAAACAAAACCATCCCATATATGAGAAGAGCCACAATTTCCTCAAAGGCTTGCAACTCTAGGGAATTCCAACAGCTTTGGGCTTTCTCACACAGAAACTTTGCTAAGAAGCCTTTAACACCACTTCTAGTTTCCCAATGAGTTGTGACATCTGATGAGTGCAAGTGTAGAGCTTGAGCAATCTCTTCTGGCTTTGGGTCTCTTTCCGTACCGTTGAAAGGTAGTTGATTAAGAATGGGAATCCTCAAGAGTTGAGAGAATTCTTCCAAAGTAGGCACAAGCTGATAGTCGGGAAATGTGAAGCAATGGTGCAAAGGATCAAAGAACTGGAAGAGCACCTTCGTCATATCCTCCTCTGTGTTGGAGGTGACTAAGTTGAGTAGACGACCATGTCTCTCGGTGAATGTAGAATTCTCAGGGATCCTTGAAGCTAGCTCGTTAAGTTATGGAGGAATTCTTACAAGGTTGACTTGGATAGTTTTCCTGCGGAGTGAATCCATATCCTACAAGAACAAAGATGAATCTCCAAAATCCTTGAAATGGATAGTGAATGCATATGATTTTCATGATGTCCATGATGTTATGCACAATGATGTATATACAAGCAAAACAAACAAGTTCTTAGTTTAGGCTTGCATGGTGTTTTATAGGTAAGTACCCTCTTGAAGTTTAGTTGGCTTAAACCTGTCCTAGTAATAGTAACCAGGTTCTAAGGAGCTCAATATCACCGGATTGTTTCCTTGGTCATTGTTTCAGCTCAAGCCTCTTTAATGGCAACCGAAATATCCCAAGAAACCAAACCTCAATGAGTGTAGTATCGAGTATCTACCAACTTCGGACTGCACCGAAGTCATTCATCTCACTACATCCTAAAGGCCAAGTTGGTCAAGTAAAGGGTTCTAGAAGTTCATTAATGCTTCATGACATCACTCAGCGACCCCGTATTCTCTTTGATTGACTCAAAGGCTACCGGTACCCACAAATATGTCACACTAACATAGCTATTGCTTAGACCATGTCGGTATACCCCACACAGTTTCCACAATGTATTGCTATTTACCTATAATGTTTCCAAAATCCGGGTAGTGGATTCAAACCCAAACAAAGAACTATAATGTAAAGCAATCAAGTCAAACAAAGTAAGCAAATAAATGTGATCTAGCCCTAAGGTAACCCCACTTTTATAAAATGTCCCCAGCAGAGTCTCCAATTCTGTGATATGGTGGGAGAACTAACTTGAGGTGTTTTGCGTTTGTGTTCGCAAATGTTGCGGTTTAGCAAGAGTCGCCACCGGCTTTTATTTTATCCAATAAGGAAAGGTGAAAAAATACCAGGAAAGACCTTTTAGAGATGTTTTTGAGTTTGGGGGGTAGATTATGAAAAGGGAAGGTATTAGCACCCTTTCCATCCATTATTTTTCATGGGCGCTTAGTTACTCGCTAGATCACTTTCTTTTTTGTTTGAAAATTGTGCTTTCGTGTGGTTTTGGAAGTATTTTTGTAAAAAAAAAAAGAGGTCGTTCATTTAGGCAATCTTTGTAATGATTCTCGTTTGTAAGAATGTATACAAAGATGTTTGTCTTTTTGAAAATGTTTCCAATGTTTATAAGAAGTGTGTGTTTGTTTTTGAAAATAGAAAGTTTATTGGCTATTGAGAATGAGCAAGTAACTAAAAGTGATCTACCTATTCAAAAGGTCTTAGATGTGTTTTTCCTCCTTTAGATGTTGCTAAACTTACCTTTGTTTTGGTAAGAAGCCCCATCATTGGATGTGAAGGGACAAGCGTTCGGTCATCGTATGACCATGATAGCAATGTTATGAGATGACATATCACTTTTTATTTAGGGACTAAGATCATTTTGAAAGGAAACTTTGATAGCGTTATCGAGGGACTATGATCTTGTATTCTTCGATTCGTTTGTGCTAAGACATCCCACATGCATAACATGATCATTTTTTAGGTAACAAGTGAGATTACCCTAAGGGTGCATGTGTGTAAAGTGTGTTTGATTGCATGCATTTTGATTTTTGGTGGTCCACTTGTTGATTTTATCTTTCCATACACGCCTAGTTACTAGCATTTACATTTGAAAGTGATAAATTGCAGAAATGTAAAGTCCTACGCTATTAAAATATTTAGGGGATGGGGATACATATTTATGAGTGGAGATTGCAAGTAAAAATAAAGTCCTAAATTACTATTACAACCATATTGAAATGCATAAGAATGTACAAGAAAATCTGAAAAAAACTTGTCTTATTTTAATAAAATATTTTTGATCTTTTGTTTTAAGAAACCAAAAATAAAGTGTAAAGGAAATATTTTTGCTGTTTGCTGATTAATGGAATGAAGAGAAATAACAAAAACAATGGAAAAGAAAAGGGGAATCAACGTGTTGCTGAAAAAATGAAGTCAGAGGTTTTGACCCTGGCACGCTGCAAAATAGAAACCTGTTAGTGAAAATGTATAAGGTCAGAAGCTCTGAACCCACTGGGAACATAGTAGTTCTCAGAAGTTCTGATAATACTGGCAGCAAAAACAAACTTCACAAGTTCTGATACCGCTGGCCATAAAACGGACTTCAGAAGTTCTGAGACCACTGGTAGAACCGTGTTTCTCTCTCTCTATGCTAGTCATAACATCTGTAATTTGTTTATTTCTCCATAAAACAGAAGACATGCACAGAACAGGTATAACAGGTACCATAGCGTTTTAGAAGATAAGAAATATCAAAACTATAAATCAGAGGCAATCATGCATTTGCTAATCCTAACTCTGAGTTCTAGTTTCTTTAAGAAGCTCTGAACTGATCTATTCTCTACTTAAGCAGGCAGGTGCATGAGATCTCAGAGTATGTATAACATCAGAAACATGATATCTACATTGAATTTTTGAGCATGTAAATCTGGTAATGCTTAAGTAATATGGTGAGGGTCAGCAGAAACTTACCTTACCACTGCAAGAAGTTTTGTGAACCGGAGTTAGCCTCAACTTTGTTGATGTTCTGAATAGCTTCTTCACGTACTCAGCAAGTTGAAGGTTTTCAACTTCTGGGGATGGAAAAGAGGTGATGTTCTGACTTCTTGAATGGGTGGATGGAAAATGTATAAAAATATGAACCCAGCAGCTTAGGCAGTTTCCATCGTGTGGATCAGAAACTGTGGATGTTTTTTTTAGTCAAGAAATGATTTAGAACAAGTGGAGTTTTGAATGCAGGGAATCAAAAATTGATCAAGGTTTTATGTGTTGTGTTTTATAGTTCTTAGAACTGTTGGAATTTTGGAAAGAATTCAAGGCTTTTCTTTCTCAAAGTTTTGACTTCTTTTACAAATTTTTCTCTGCTCTGGCCCCTTCTCAGTGACCAATGGTGTTCTATTTATAGGCAAAGTTTTGTGTGTTTGAAATGTCAAGTAGCGCCAACATCATACGCTAGATGCTGACTTGCTCTTGAAGCAAGTTCCAAAAAAAGGTATGATGGCTGATAGTTTTTAGCTTAGGCTCGAGTAGCAAGCAAGGATTAAGGAAAAGTGAACCTATAAGCAAAATGTAGCGCATGGGGCCTTGCCTAATCCTACACAAAAGTATTTCTACACTACACGTGGAGAGATCCTTTGGACAAAGACTCAAAAGTGGTTGTGAGCATTAATGAGCATTAAATGATGATGAGATTTGTCAAAATCAGAAATCCTGTAATGTGATATTTTGCATCATTGCTTAACTGAGTGAGAAGTTCCATTTAGGACAAACATCCAACCACTAATCCTTGTTCTTTGTTGCCTCAGAATGTTCTGAAGGATTCCCTAGGCTTTCAAGTGAACTTATTGGATTTTCCTCTAAAAACTCTGAATTAGAGGTTTTGCTTCAGTGTAGCATCCAATCTTTTGATCTTCTTACCTTCTGGCTCCAGCATGTTCTGAAGGAGCTTTCAGGCTTCGTATTACGCTTTATGGCCTTCTTTGCATTACTCTGGCAAACTTTGACTCAACTTGCGTAGATGTTTAAAAGTCATGTTCTGACTAAAGATTATGTGCTGAACCACGCGTACAACTTCTGACTGCTCCTGCATGGAGGCTGGCTCAAAAGTTCTGAAGTGTCATTTTTCTTAAATACTTTATAAAAATTCTAAGCATTTAGAATTTGACTTTTCCAAGGTAAAATTTGACTTTTGAACCTCTTGATGAAACAAACTTCATATTCCAACATGTCTTGATGAAATATGATTTTTTGAGATTTGATTTTGATCAAAAGCCAAAGTTGGACTTCTCAGGGTGCAAATGACCATTTTGCCCTCGTGAATGGCTTTCTTGGAAAGAAAAGGTAATACAAGGCTTGGATTTGTATAAGAGAAAACTTGAGAATCCGGGGTGATTTCTTGAGAAATGAGAGGGAAAATTTTGGGGTACAACAACACCCTCTTAGGGTCAAAATTGAAGGAGATATGCATTGTCAAAGTTGGTCATTTTTAGAGAATTGTCAAAAGTCAACAATGCCCAAAATTGCATTTTTTGGAAAATGGGTCTAACTTTTTATGGTTGCATCTTACTTTTAACAAAGTCCACGAATCAAACACTCTTCAATATTTTATTGACTTTATTTATTTAATTTATTTTTATTTTAAACATTTAAAAATCAAATTAAATCAAATAAATGATATAAAATATGGAAGATTTGTTTTTTGATCTGATTTTGAATGAAATGCAATCCATTTATGCTGCCATAACAGAATCAAATCGTGTCAAGGTTAATTGGAGTGAGAATGGAATGATTTAGCTTGATTTGGAAAGAAATAATGCAAGATTGGGATGGAATCAAATCTTAATAATTGGCAAGGATTTTGAGCTCTTTTGTTAACCTAATTCAAAGAGATACATATACATAACATATCCCAAGCATAAGGAGGCAGAGAAATCGTGTGAAACGGCCAAGAACAAATTGCACTTTTGTCAAAAAATCTCAAACCAAATTCCATATTACAGCCATTCTCAAGTAGACTCAAGGCTTGCAATACGTTCTTGGACACATCCATAAGCTGTTCCAATAATTTGCACGCACTAAGACACCTAGAACCAGCCTCCACACCCCTCACGGTTTGTCACATTTTTTGAATTTGGTTCTGCAAAATTTATGCATCCTAGATAATTTCTAAGCATGTTTTCTTGTTTATATAATCATTTAGAACGTATTGGTATGATTAATTAATAGTTTTAGCGCATGTACTGATAGTTGCCATTGTTAGGGTTTTAGGTCGTATTTTAGGGCTTTGTGATGCAGGTAAAATCAGGGTAAAAGAAGGATACTGTTGTACCCCAAAATTTTCCCTCCCATATTCCTCAAGATTTGTCAAGAATGATCTTCAAATGGTTCAAAATTGTTCAAGGGTTGTACAGTCAAATCACTTCCTAAGACAGCTGAAATTAGGGTTTTAATTCTTTCAAGGAATTTGGGGTTTTCAATGGTTCAATCAAGTCTCATAGGCCTATATACATTCTCAAGCACCTACATGCCAAGTTTCAAGACTCACAGTGCCAATTTGCACAGTCAAAAGCTCCATTTGACCTACAGTCAACTGCAAGGGCAAAATGGTCATTTTGCAGTCAAAATTCATAATTTTTGGTCAACATCTCATTTTGAGTTCACAATCATCATTTGATCAAGTCTTGATCATGATTCCACAAGAATAGCTCAAAAATCATCAAGATGCAAAAGTTGTTATTTTTGGACAGTAGAAAAGTCAACTGTATCTTGACCAGGGCATAACTTTTTCATGGTTTGTCAGAAAAATCCCATCCAATGTTCATTTTGAAGGGGATGCAATTTCCTACAATCCATCTTCACACTCCAAGTTCAAGAAATTCTCTCACAAAAAGTTACCAATTTTTACATTATAGGTCAATTTCAAAAGTCAACAAAAATACACTTTGAGTCAAAGGCCATAACTTGAGATTGGTAAATCCAAATGACATGGGACCAAAGGCATTGGTTAGAGGACTTCAAGTGATTTATAAAATGTCAAAGAACATGGTCATAAGATCAAAATTGAGTAAGTTGTGCATTGGAGAAGTTGGGAAATTTTCATGAATTTGCAAAAGTCAACCATCCTCAAAACTCCAATTTTTCACAAAAGGGCCCACTTTCTTCCACTTGATTCAGCCTTTTCATGCCACACACGTGTCCCATGCTTGATTTCATGAACAAACATTTATTTTTCTATTTTATTTAATTTTTATTGATTTAATTCATTTTAAATGTATAATAATTCAAATAAAATCTAAAAATCAATGGAATAATATCTTTGTGATTTGTACAGCTTTCATATATCATGTGACAACTAACCAATTCGTGCTAGGGCTTATTTGTGCACAAAATCTCAGATTTGGCCATATTTGGAAAGTTTGTCAATGGTGAAAAAGTGCAAACCTAATTCTCCCATATACATGGATTAAGGCCCAGCTTTTGACCTAATTCAATTCCCATATATGCAAGCAAGCCTCTAAAACCTAATTCACGACCTAAAGCTGCCTAAAATCAAGAAACCAAAACTGAAAAAAAGGTGAAAAAGAGAGGAATCGAATTCTTGGTTAGAGCTTGTTTCAATCAAGAAACTCAATGTAGAGTGCTTGACTGCCATCCCCTGAAGCGATTGGAAGAAAAATCAGGCCTTTTCATCACCTACACAGCGCTGTAAGTCATCACGAAGTCAGCCCTGGACATGGAATCGTGATCTTATATTCTTGCACTTTTTCTTCAAAACCTTAGCATATTCATGTTTATTATTTGATTTCTAACATAACTGCAATAGCCAATTTGGTTTTTATGCCCTGTATCATGATGCCCGATTCTAGGGTTTATATGCTTGCTTTTTAGGCGTTTTTGATGCAGGGAAAATTGGCCACAATAATTGGTATAGGTGTAATAAGGAGATGGAGACGAGATCAACCATGGTCTTGGAATAAAATTTTGCAGCCTAGGGACGATTTTAGGAAGAACCTACGAAACTTCCTGCAGATAAAAATCCGCAGGTAAAAAACCAGTGCTCAACGAAGAAGACGCTGACGCGTCTCCCTCCCATTCGCCCCTTTTAAAAATCGTGCGCTTTTATTTTTTTCAGGCATATTTGTTTGTTTACTAATATATTAATCATTGTTTGTTATGATATCAATATGAGCGATTGGCTCAGTGGCTAGGGCGAACAAGCATTAAGCACAAGGGCCTGGGTTCGAGTCCCAGGTCCCCCCAACATATTGTTATTATTTTCTTGCAAGTGATCCCATGTACTCTCCAACGCGTGATCCACCATACACCTCAGAGATCCACACGCCAAGTGGCTCCTGGCCAAATCTGAAGGCCAGGATTGAAGGACTATCATACTCCCTGGTCAACATACGTGTGGACGATCCAGAAAAGTCAAAAAGGCTTGTTGCAATTGGGCCTTGAGAATTCCAAATACACCTCCAAAGTTGGCCCAACACCCCTTGGGTTTGCCTTTTATTTTCTTTCATTTATATTTTTTTTTATTTACTTGATTTATTTTCTTGATTTAATTACTAACAAAATAGTTAACATTTTCATAATAAAAATCAAAAAATACAAAAACATTATTTTTATTTAAATTCATCACTTTTATTATTTTTGTAAATAAATACTAATATAATTTGTTTAGTTTTAATTAGGTTAATATTAATATTTTCACAATAAATCTAAAACTAATGTAGAATTAGGGTTCTTGACAATTTTGATCCTTTTATTTTTATTTCTTTAAAACATCAAAAAACCAAAAAATATTTCTTTTTTATTTTATTAAATTAATTAATTAGTCTAGGTTTGATTTAATTTAATTCATAAATAATAAAAACTTCCTTCTTTTCTCAAAAAAAGGGTCAAAACCCTAAAAACTCTCCGATTCAATCTTTCTCGCGCGTGTGATTATTCTTGATTCATGTTTTGATCCATATAATTGTATTTGCTCCGAGGATGTAATATCTTTAATTAGGATTTTTTATCGCTTTCATTTTATTTCCCGCTATTTACTTTTCAAGGGTTTGTTTTTGGCGATGTAAATACCCGACGCCTTGTAATAGCTTAGTTTTATTTTCCGCAACTATTAACTGTTAGATGTATGCTAACTAGGCTATGCATGTCAAGATCTCTCTTAAAATAAAATCAATCGTAGATCACCATAATATGTACAGAGATAACATAATTGAAACCTGACACACGTGCACATGCCACTCCTAGGGTACGCCTCACTTGGGTGCCTCGACGTGGTCATTGAGTATAGGGTGTTTTAGAGGTCGCCCTCCTGTCTAAAGATCAAAGTTGCCTCGAAACGGTTGCCTCGATAAAAAATTATCTAGGACATTAGGGTTACCGCTAAGGCGTCCTACTATTGCTTTAGTGACCACACATGTCCCATAATCAAATTGACCCGAAAACTCCAACGACGGTGCTACCTACTTCTCAATATTGGGATAGTACTGTCTAAAGGACATTTACACAGCTTAATTTCTTTTGAGTAGGTAGAGGTTCTCAGGTACTTGCTCTTTCAAAACAAAAAATACTTTTCGCACTTACACTTTTCAAACAAAAGTTTTCAAACAACACTTCATACACTCTTAAGGACAGATACAAGAGTTAAATCAACGTTTTTCAAACAAACTTTTTTTCAAAAAACCCACAAGCACAAGAAAAGCAAAACATTTTGAAAACATAGTGAGCAAGTACCTAAGAGCCCGTGGATAACCACAGATAGAAAGGGTGCTAACACCTTCCCTTTCTATAATCTACCTCCCGAACCCGAGAAACATCTCGAAAAGGAATTTTGCTGTGCTTTTGTCCTTTCCATGTTGGAAAAAATAAAAGACGGTGGCGACTCTTGCTTACCGCGACATTTTGCGAAACACAAACGCGAACCAGCATTCTAAAACAGTCAGTTCTATTTCCACCGATCACAGATACCATCATACTTGTGAGATTAAAATGAGTTGATATGTATACTTGGAATGGATTTATCATGCTTGGTATTAATGTTTGAGATTTGCTATGTTGTAGTTACAAACATGAAACCGTAGGTAAAGGTCTCCATCTAAAACGACAGTACCAGGGAAGAAGAAGATCATGTGGCAACGTCCTGTTGGACCATTTAAATGTTAGCGCGTTGTATTCTGGGCATAGTGCGCTTTTGCATTATATTATATTTTGTTGATGTATATTAACAAGACGCCAAATGGCCTAGTGATGTGCAGGAAGGTAGATAAGGCATTGCATGCGAGAGGTCAGGGGTTCGACCCCTGCCTCTAACATTTGTTATTTTTCTTCCAGTTTCCTTGCAGGTTCCATGTATCTCGCCTTCAGAAGATTATCACGCGCCCTCAGATCTCATCCTTTGGGTCCATCTCTAGCCAGATCCAACGCCCAACATACGAAGGTCTACCATGAATCCTCAGAAGATGACCTCACTAGATCACACGCTGGACTTTGGGCCATCATTCTGGGCCCATTACAAATTTGGTAATGCACCCCCTGGAATGCTAACTGCATCACGCCCATTTTCTTTTTCTTTCTATTCTTTTTTTATTTGTTTTTTAATTGATTTTTTATTTATTTTCATTAAAAAATCATTTTTTCAATTAAATCATAAAATCAGAAAATCATAAAAAATTAGATTTAGTTTTTTTCATAAAATATTTAATTGCTATAAATTAATTAGTTTAATTAGATTAATTCAAATTCCTTTTTTTTATTAAAATTCAATAGAAATCAGGTTAATTTAAAAGTAAAAAAACTTTTTTTTATAATTAAAAACAAAAAGAAATTAGGTTAATTTGCAAGATTAATTGCTTTTCTAAAAAATCCAAAAAAAAAAAAAAATCTTTTCCTCATTCCAGTCTTAATTCTTCTCGCGCGTTTTTATTTATTTTCGAATTATTGTATCTGCTTTGGTTTTGTAATAGATTAATTAGGGTTTTAAATTCCTGCATCTTTATTTTTCAGTCAAATATTTGTGTATATGTCCAAAAGCCCTGTAATGGCGTAGATTTTTCTTTTTCGCTTTTAATTTCCACAATTATTACCTGGCTAGATGTATGAATAATAGGATTGAACGGCAAGACAAATAACTTTAAAAATAGTAGATAACCCTATTGTGCAAAGATAATTAACTGGAAAAAAACACACTTGCACATGTTCACTCCTAGGGTTTGACCCACTTGGTTGCCTCAGAAATAATGGTCGTGTCCCTCCAACATATGGATACCTTAACAATGACCCGCGATTCAAAGTCATCATAAAGATCACAGTCCCTCCTTGTCCCTCGAGTTGCCTATGAAAATTGATCTTATGATGACAGTCCCTACGAAATGCTAAGGTATCCTTACTTGTTGCCTTAAATGACCATTTCGTCCCTTTGAACGTCCCTTTAAAAAATCCAACGATAGAGATACCTACTCCTTAATAGTAGGATAACACTGTCTAAAGGAAACGAAAATGAACAGACTTTTTTCGAGTAGGTAGAAATCTAAGTACTTGCTCAAAATAAAAACTTTTCACACTAACACTTTTCAAAATATTTTTCAAAACAACTTCGTCACACTTTTGAAGACCGATACAAGGGTTATCGCAAAGTAAACAAAACTTTTTAAAACAAGCACACACACGCAATTTAAAAAATGAGCAAGTACCTAAGAGCCCGTGGAAAACCACGAATAGAAAGGGTGTTAACCTATCGATAAAAGGTTTTCTCTGTTCCTTTTCCTTTTCCTTTGTTGGATGAAATAAAAGTCGGTGGCCACTCTTGCTTAGGGCGACATTTGCAAACAAAAAACACAAACCAATATAACAGTCGGTTCTTACACCGTATCACAGAACTGCCGACTCTGTTGGGGATAAATATAAATTGGGGTTTACCTTAGGATCTAGGTCATTTTTTAAAATTGCTTTCTTGTTTGCTTTGCCTACTTTATCTTTAAGGGTTTTTCTTCGGTATTATTGAATTTGGTGATTGTTATCTTTTTGCTACCATCAGTGAATATTGGTAGTTGCTAGGTCACCTTTAGTGAAAGTTGGTGATTGTTATCTTTTTTGTACCTTTAGTGAATGTTGGTAGTTCATCGTAAGTGAACGATGATGCTATGATATATTTTCTCTCTACCTTCAGTGAAAGTTGGTAGGTCACCTTTAGTGAAAGTTGGTGATTGTTATCTTTTTTCTACCTACAGTGAATGTTGGTAGTTCATCTTCAGTGAACGGCGATGCTGTGATATATTTTCTCTCTACCTTCAGTGAAAGTTGGTAGGTTACCTTCAGTGAAAGTTGGTGATTGTTATCTTTTTGCTACCTTCAGTAATCTTTGGTAGTTCATCATCAGTGAACGACGATGCTATGATATTATCTCTCTACCTTCAATGAAAGTTGGTAGGTCATCGTCAGTGAACGTTGATGATTTTTCTTTTGTCTCTAGCTTCAGTAAACGTTGATAGATCACCGCTAGTGAACATCGATGCTATCATTTCTTTCCTCTTTCTACCACCAGTGAACGTTGGTAGTATCGCCTTTAGTAAAAGTTGGTGTATCCCTTGACCTTTTACCATCCTCTATGAGTCGGGTCTTTTTGATTCACCAGTGATTTATTTTCTTGGTCGTGTTTCTCTTTTGACCCGTATTTCCTTTGCTACATCCCCAGTGGTGTTTTGCGTCCTTTTGAAGTTGTTCATTTTCATTCATACCATAAACATTGCATGTCATCTTAGGGCGAAAAATAGGGTTTGTTTTATATTTAAGCATCTTTGATCGCATTGACACGAAGATTTTTTAACCTTCGTATCTCCGGATAGAAGAAACATAAATAAGGGCAGCTATTGTACCCCAATTTTTTCCCCTAAGATCCCTTCATCATACCATATTCATTCAATTACAACAAGATCACATTAGGGCTTTTGGTTCTCCTCCCCATCTTTAGCTTTGCTCTTTGAGAGATCACCAAGCACCTTGACTTGTTTTTCTTTTGTGATTATGCATATTTTGTTTTGACTTTCTTTCTAATTAATAAAATTCAATTTTGGTTTGTCTTACTTGTTAATAATGTAGGTAAAGGCAATGTGGCTTAGCAAGTTGATCCATGGGTTCATGAGTTTATTTCCATGCCCTAGTCAATAAAGCTTGAGAAGTTCAAACCTCATCACTAAAGTTATGTTGGAAGAATTGGCATGGCAAGTTTTATCTTGGTTCACCACATGTCAAAGTTATCAAGATTGACTCAAAAGTGCAAGGGGTTGATTGAAGAAGTTTTCATGTTTGGGCAAGGTCTTGTTCCCATTGGTCACAAGTGCATATTTCTCTCAATTATCAAGATATGGAAGTGGTTTTGGTTGCTATGAGCTCTCATTATTATACTCAAGAACTTCTATTTACAAAGCAGAGTGTTGGTACAAGAAGGTTGTTCAAAATTGTCAAAGTTCCTCAAAGCATTTTCTTGATCTAGGTGCTAGGGTTTTAAACTTCAAAAAACGTATATCTGGCTCATCTTTTGGTATTTTTGAGTGATTCCAAAGACATCCTTATCTTCAAAGGGTTATCAACAAATCACTTCAAGAGTTTCAAGGATTTTTCACATGGAAGAAACTTAATGTTGACGAAAGATTACAAGTCCTCTAGATGAACCCCCAATTTCTCAGGTGTAACTTCAAATAATCATAACTTGGTCAAGTTTTATCACCTTGAACCCATTATTTTTCCACATGATCTTGAGGATGTGAACTTTATGCCTTATTTTATGTGAAAAGTGATGAAATGGATGTAAGATGCCCTAAGGATACAAATGATTATAGGTCATTTCATGATTTTTTGACAAATTAAACAATTCATAACTCTCTCAATTTTTGGAGATTTTGAATGGTTCAAGTTTCAAAATGTCAATAAAGAGGTCTATTTCATGCCATATTTTTTGGTCAAGAGTAAATTCCAATAGGAAGGACATGTTTGGATGCAAAATATTATAGGTCACTTTTGAAGAAAAACTTGAAATATTTCTAAGTATGGAAAGTCAACCTTTATTCCCCAACATTGACTCATTGTAACTTTCATATCAAGCATCCATTTGATTCCATTATTTTTCCATTGCAAAGCTTGTAATCTCATCTTTCGGAAGCATCAAGAATCATGCCCTAAGACCCCATTAGCTGAGAATGCCATTGGATTGAACTTGGTAACTTGGAACTGAAGTTTCTTCATAAGTCAGAATTTGAAATTCATGTTTTGGCTTCTAAACATCAAATTAGCACGCGTTTGTGATATAAACATGTTTAACCAAGTTTCCAAAGTGGATTAGAGCCTCAAAACGCAAGGATTGGATGAGTTTTGATGCAAAACAGATCACACCTTGCTCGTGGATCAGGTTCACAGGATTTTCTTCCAAACTTCATCATTTCACACGCTTGAACATTCCATTTGATTCCCTATAAATAGAGGGTCATCCCCCATTCATTTCCTCAAGCTTTGAGAGCCAGATACACTCATTCAAAACCTCACACGAACTTCAAAATTTTGAAATCAGTTTCTAAGATTTAAGTCTTTTCTTCCCAAATTCTTTTCACATTCATCATCCTTCAGTATCATACAAACTCTGCAGCACTTAAACCAAGCAAAACGAGCCATAATTCAAGCTATAGAAGTCCAGTTTCATAGCTTCTTTCTTGAACTTCTAAAAGGTAGAATTCTCCACCATTTCGATCCAAATAAAGCACTAACTCGTTCTACTCTTTCTCCTGATTCTTGTGCTTCTTACATTTTTTAAATCCATTGAGAATTGAGAGAAAAATCTCAAATTGAAGGTGCTCTCTATTTTCTGGGTTTTTGATTCATATCTCTTTGCATACCTTATATAAATTTGGCGCGATGGTGGTGTTAGGATCGTCTTGAAGAGACGAATCCAATGATACTAGACTGGGATCCTAATTTTTCCATTTGATGGATCTTACAAAATCTCCATTGCAGGGTGTCTGGAGGTTGAAGACGATGACATGTCTCGTCTCAGCCAATGATAGCGTGCCAAACGTTTTAATTTCATTGGTTGCCCTTTTTCTGATCCTCTGTGTATCTCACTATGGTCCATATCAAGCACAATGCGTCTGGTCCAATGGATCAGCTTACTAACACTTTTTGACTATGACCTAATGGGCCACATCTTTTTGGTTTTATTTTATTTTCTGATTTTACATTTTAATTGATTTAATTTTCAAAAATTCATAACTCTTTTATTTTTTATCCTAAAATTATGAAAAAAATTCACGCAAATATTTTGAATTATTTCTGATCTCATGACTATTTTTTCAAATTTTTATTTTGACATTTGATATTTTTTATATATGTTTTGCATTATTTGCTTCCTTTTAATTACTTTAAAAATATTTTATGACATTTTTTAATTCTAAAAAAAATTCATAAATATCATTTTACATATTTCTGACTTTTTTTTGAAAATTTTATGGAATTTTATATTGATGTTTACTATTTGTTTTATATTTTCTATTTGTTTGAGCAATTTTAATTAGTTTAAAAATAATTTCTGACTATAAAAAAATTACCAAAAATTTTATAAAAATATTTGAGTCCATTTCTGATTTTTCTATGGTCCTACTTAATTTTTCTTGATTAATTTGAATATAGTTGATAATTTTCTTTCTTATTTATATTTTAAAACATTGTAAACACCTTTTTTAATGTATATATTATATGCAATATTAATTTGTGATTTTTTCTGGCTGATCTTGGGTTGAATTTTTTATCATGAACTTTGTTAACATCATTGACTCCATCGTGTCGAGTTTAACTCCATAAAAATGGATGAATGATTTTAATAATAGTTTATTTAAATTTAAATCAAATGTGGTTTATATTCTTTCCCACCCTTCTTCATGTCATCCCTTTCTTATTGCACCAAGTGTTATTGGTGCATGATCTCTATATCATGTCTCAAAATAAATAGTGCATAGATTGCTATTGACCGACCTCAAAATAGGTGCGACTTCTATATAAGTCTACTTACGATTGCTTAACATAACACTAAATTTTGTCCCGATTCGAATAAATGATCATTCATGGCCCAAACCTATGTTTGCAAGCCCAAGTATGTTAATTTGATCTCTTTGATCCAATAACCTTGAGATTCATTGCGTGGAGCCTTTGGTTCTACCAATCCTCTAATGAGTCTACAAAACTTTTGGTCAACGCGGATCACTTAAACATCGTTGATCATTAAATGGTACTTTTGAGGATTCCAAATGGATGATATACTTGACAAAAAGCAAATGCAACTTGTTGTGTGGAGGCTTTGATTCTACCAATCCTCTAATGAGTTAAAAATGCAAGTTTCAAGATGGTCATCCAACTAACCACTAATCATTAAATTGCTTTTACTTTATGCTTTTACATTTACGTTTTATGTACCATTTACTTTAAGCATTACATTTCATGCCATTTTTATTTTCCTCACTTGAGCATTTATATTCTTATCATTTTTATTTTGCTCACTTGAGCTTTTATTTTCTTTTTAAGATACTTAATAATCAACATAAACCATAAAAAACTTTAATGATACTTGGACTATTTGGTTATTATCCTTGACATTATGGAGTATTGGACTTCTTGGACTTAGGATTAGAAACCTTGGCCTATGTTGGAGACCTTGTGACCTTAATTGATATTTTGTTTTGAGTTCTTGAGGTTTACCTCAGGACATTGGGTTGTTTGTTTGTTTTATGTGCAGGTGTGATACGGTGGGAGAACCGACTATTTAATACTGGTTTGCATTTTGCTTTTGCAAAATATCGCGGTAAGCAAGAGTCGCCACCGACTTTTATTTCATCCAATCTTGGAAAAGGAAAAAGAACAGAAAAAACCTTTTTTCGAGATATTCTGAATACGGGGGGTAGATTATAGAAAGGGAAGGTGTTACCACCCTTTCTATCCGTAGTTATCTACGGGCTCTTAGGTACTTTCTCATTTTTCAAATTGCTTGTGTGTGTTTGTCTTGAAAATGTTTTTACTTCGTGATAACCCTTGTATCAGTCCTCAAGGATGTGACGAAGTCTGTTTTGAAAATTTGTTTTGAAAGATGTTGGGGTGAAAAGTTTTTTATTGAGCAAGTACTTAAGATTCTACCTACTCGAAAAAAGATTGTTTGTTCTCATTTCCTTTAGACAATGCTATCCTACTATTAAGGAGTAGGTAGCACTGTCGTTGGAGTTGTAAGGGACATTCGAAAGGGACAAGTACAATCACTAAAGAAATAGTTATAAAAATTTAGTAGTAACCCTAAAGTCTTAAGATCTTTTCGAGGAAACATTTCTGAGGCAACATTTCTGAGGAAATATTCGAATGGGACATTTGATCTTTTAGACAGGAGGGCCACCACTAAAATCTCCTATGATTAATGATTGTGTACCGAAGGCAACCGGAGTGAGGTAAACCCTAGGAGTGAACATGTGCGAGTGATTTGTTTCAGTTATTTTAATCATTGCACATTAGGGTTTTCTAACTGTTTTAATTTTCATACATACTTGCCATACAATCCTATTAGCCATACATCTAGACAATTAATGATTTGCTGAAAGTAAACGCAGAAATAAACCTAGCTATTACATGGCTTTGACACATACACAATTGCCTTGACGTGAAATAAAAAATGCGGAATTTAAAATCCTAATTAAAACCATTACAACCTTGAATTTAATTATTGTTGCGAAAAATATTTAAAATTTTAACCTAATTTGTCTAATTAATTTTAATTATAAAAAAGAATTTGAATTAGTCTAATTAAGCTAATTAATTAATTGTAATTAAATATTTTTATGAAAAGAAACTAAAATCTAATTTTTTAGTGATTTTCTGATTAAAAAAATGATTTTTGTTGTGAAAATAATTAAAAATAACCAATAAAAAATAATTAAAAAAAAGAGAGAAAGATTTGGGCCTGGAGTGATGAAGCAAACTAGGGGTGTATGCTGAACTTCTGAAACCCAGAAGGATGGCCCAGAGTCTGGCGCCTGCTCCAATGAGACCATCTTCTGGGGACTCATGGGGGACCTACGTATGCTGGCATTGGATCTGGCTGGAGATGGCTCCAGAGGATGAGATCAGAGGGCGTGTAATGATCCTCAGAAGGTGAGGTGTGCTCGATCTGGCTGGAGATGGATCCAGAGGATGAGATCAGAGGGCGCGTGATGATCCTCAGAAGGTGAGGTGTGCTGGATCTGGCTAGAGATGGATCCATAGGATGAGATCAGAGGGCGCGTGATGATCCTTAGAAGGTGAGGTGTTCTGGATCTGGCTGGAGATGGATCCAGAGGATAAGATCAGAGGGCGCGTGATGATCCTCAGAAGGTGAGGTGTGCTGGATCTAGTTAGAGATGGATCTAGAGGATGAAATCAGAGGGCGCGTGATGATCCTCAGAAGGTGAGGTGTGCTGGATCTGGTGAAAATAATAGAGAAAATGCCAAAAGCTCACGCTTGGGATCGAACCCAGGACATGAGCTTCATACTTCCTTCCTCTGACCAACTGCGTTTGATGTCTCAATTGTTAATATAATACTACATATAATATATTGGAAAATAAGTTAGTGGCCAGAAAATGCGTGCCAAATTTATATGGACCAACCACGCTGTGACACGCATCGTCTTCTTCCTTCAATCATCGTGTTAGGCATGAAGCTTTTACCTATGGTTCATGGCTGTAACTAAAACCATGCGTATTTCAAAAATCTACCACAAGCAACATAAATATAATTTAAAGCTACAAATCTACTCGTCTTGACCTCACGAGTGTGATGGTAGTCCTTTCTTGGCCCAATTTTCCCTGTACTGAAAAGCCCCAAAGTTAACCTTAAAACCCTAACAATGGAAATCGCTCGTACATGTACTTAAAATCCAATCAAACAATCCAGAAACGTGGCAAAGATGATGATAAACGCAAATATATGCTTAGAACATGTTTATGATGAGTAAATTGTTAGAATCAAGTTTAAGATTTTGTGAAAACCGTGACGATTGTAGGATGAGATTCTGGACGTTTGGAAGCCTGCAAATGAATGGAGTAGCTCTAGAAAGTGTCTAGGAGTAGATTGCTGGCCTCAAATCCCCTTGAGAGTGGCTCTAAGATGGAATTCGATTTCACACTTTTTGTTCAAATTTTCAGTTTTGTTCTGGAAGCTTGCACGTCCAAAAACCCTTATGCCACACTTTGTTCTTGTCCATTATATATCAAGGAACGAATTAGGGTTACAAATTTGGACAGGATCTTTGCAATTATAAGAGATTTAATTTGATTTTCAAGCTTATGTAAACTTGCTATTTTGAGCCAAATCATCCCTTTCTTGTACCAATTATGCTTGATTCGTTTTGGCCTTGATAATTCAGCATATTTTGATTGCCAACCTGTCCAAAAACCAATTCAAATCATATCTTTGCTATTATTCATCAATTATTTGAATTAATTCACTTTTTAATTAATAAAAAATCAAAATAAATTTGAAAAATGAAGCAAATAATGTGTGGGTGAATGTTTGAGTCGTGGGCCACATTATAAGTGAGGTGCAACATAAAAAGTTAGGCCCATTTAGCAAAAAATGCATTTTTGAGCACATTTGACTTTTGGCAATTTTGCAAAAAGGTCAACTTTGACAAGGCATATATCCTCCAATTTTAAACCTAGAGAGGTTTTCTTGGACTTTTTAGAAAGCTTAAGATTTCCCCTAAGCAACCCTTTTAGTCTCATCTCAATTGAGACTTCCATGTTCATGTATGAAGCTTTGACCCAAAAGGTGTTTTGTTGACTTTTCAAAAGGACTTATAATGTCAAAATTCATATCTTTTTATGAGTGCATATTTTGAACTTGTGAGATGAAGATGAATTGTAGGTAATTTCATCCTCTTCAAAATGAGCTTTGGATGGAAACTTTCTGATAAATCATGTGGAAGTTATGCTTGGTCAAAGTTGGGTTGACTTTTCCTAAGAAACCCTAATTTGGCAACTTTTGGGTTTTGATGAATTTGGAGCATTCCTTGAGGAATCATGATCAACCCTTGATCAAATGATGGATAAAACTTTAAAATGATTATGTTGACCAAAAATCTTGAAGTTTGACTGTATGTGGGCCATAGTTGACTTTAGACCTAGTACAGTCGATTCTTAAGCATCTGAGCAGTTGGCTGAGCAAACTTCTTATGCAAGGCTTGAAACTTGGCATGGATGATATTGGGAAGATATTAAGACCATGGAGAGCATAGGAGACCTTTGTTTTCCTCTTTTATTGATGAAAATAGAAACCCTAACTTGGGGACATCAATTGACATATATTGAGTAAAATGAGAGGGAAAATTTTGGGGTACAGCTGCTTCCCCTGTTCAATCTTCTTAAACCTAAGGATGTAGATTGGTTGCGATGTCTTTCGTGATCTGAAGGTGGAAGATGATTGAACATTAGAGTGCCCATAAATTTGCACTCGCATGAAGTGGCACTTGATTTGTGATATCGGGAATGGGCTTACTGATGCCATTTGGAGGTCGAGGATTGAAGATTGTTGGAGATGGGCTTAAAGATGCCATCCTGGATGCGACATAGAATTGTAGGAGATGGGCTTAAAGATGCCATCTAGGGGATGTCGATTTCCTATCTTGGGAGAACTAGAGTTTTAGGAGCTTCAATTGTTCATTACTCTACTGAGGAATAACTCCGGTCTTGAGGAAGCGAAAGTGTACTATGTACATGATCAGAGTATATGCTGCACCGTAATTTACTAGGGAAATGCGAAACCAATCATGTTTGATCGGGTCTCGGTCTTACAATGTTGTGGACCGCTTCTTGGGGATAAGAGAGGGGGAACCTGGATAGTAAGGTTATGAAAAGGATACTGGATAGTAGGGTTGTTTCGATATGAAAGCCTGGATAGTAGGGCTGTGAGAAGGAACCTGGATAGTATGGTTACTTGGATATGAAAGCTTATATAGTAGGGTTGTGAGAAGGAACCGGGATAGTAGGGTTACTTCGATATGAAAGCCTGGGTAGTAGGGCTGTAAGAAGGAACCTGGATGGTAGGGTTACTTCGAAATGAAATCCTGGATAGTAGGGCTGTGAGAAGGAACCTGGATGGTAGGGTTACTTCTAAATGAAAGCCTGGATAGTAGGGCTGTGAGAAGGAACATGGATGGTAGGGTTACTTCGAAATGAAAGCCTGGGTAGTAGGGCTGTGAGAAGGAACCTGGATAGTATTGTTACTTCGATATGAAAGCCTGGGTAGTAGGGCTGTGAGAAGGAACCTGGACAATAGGGTTACTTCGATATGAAAGCCTGGATAGTAGGGCTGTGAGAAGGAAACTGGATGGTAGGGTTACTTCGGTATGATAACTCAGATTACTTAGCCCATTTGATTTCGGGAACTGAGTTTCCATTAGTTGTTTGTAGATATGATCTATATAACTGCTGAATTTGTTAAAGCTGATTCTCTTTTCCTGAAAAGATATCTGGGTTAGTTATATGTTATGCATGAAGTGTAGGGCGAGATGATGTTCTCAAAATAAATGATGTTATGTCGTATATGATATGTATGCATGTCATGATGTATGTTTATGAAATGCTGTCGGGGTATGCTCACATCTGGGAAAATAAATCTCTGACAGTTGCTGGAGAGTTATAAATATTTTGTTGGGAAGAGATGCTTTGTTGGTAGACCTGCCGATCTGAAGTAACAACCTTAGCTGGAGATGCAATTAAGTTGTTGGAGGTGATGAGCTCTGTTGGAGATTGAGCTTCTGTATCTATAGAAATAAACTTTGCTTGGGGGATGAATTTTACTGACTAGCCCGCAATTATGAACCTTGGCTAGGGCAGTTACGTCCTGTTTCAGGGAAACTGACATCAATGCCTTTGGATACTTTTACTCTGTGGGGAGTGTATGTACCAATAATCATGTTCCAAAGCTGACTCTATCCCGATACCTGCTGGGCAGGGGAACCGTCGGGTTTGGTACTTCTTGTTTTTTCCCTATTTCTAGAATTACGAGTAATTGTCTTTGTTTCTTATGTAAATTCTTATGAGCAGCAATCATTTTCAAATGCATATATCAAAATAAGTCATTGGACGTTCTTGCAAAACAAAACAGAAAAAGAAAAAACAAATTAAAGCTTTTTTGTGAAAATGACTTGTATTGATTTTTGAAGTTGGTTTATAATAGGCGTTTTGTACAAAGAGGCCGACGTCCTAGTAAGAGAACGCTCCCGAAAGATAGAAATTACCATTTGTGAAACGGCCCTATTGGGTTCCAACTTCACTATTGCCTTTATAGCTTCAAGCGTCTCATCACTTTGCTGCTTGGTCGAAGGTGGATCAGATTGATTGGTGTCGTCTGAGCTTGATAGTCGTTACCGAAGTCTGGTTGCAAGATGATCCAATGAGACATAGTGTTACGCTTCAATCCCTAACTTTTTCTTGAACCGCCCTTTCGGGTTTTTAGTCCACCGGGATACCCTTTTTTGCCCAATTAGATAATTGAGGAAGTTGATGCAATAGGAAGAACAAATGTTCTCGTTGATGGCATCTCTATCTGTAGAGACTCAAGCTATAATTGAGGAATTGTAGGTGGTGTGTGAATTTCCTGAAGTTTTCTCTGATGAGATTCCTGATGTACCGCCGGTGAGGGAAGTTGAATTTGCTATTGATCTTGTACCTGGTACCCGGTCTGTGTATATGGCATCATACAGGATGTATGCATCTAAATTTTCAGAGTTAAAGAAGAAATTAGAGGAGTTACTTGAAAAGAAATTTGTAAGACCAAGTGTATCGCAGTGGGTAGCTCCAGTGTTGTTAGTAAAGAAGAAAGATGGAAGTATGAGGCTTTGTGTTGATTATAGACAGTTGAATAAAGTGATGATTAAGAACAAGTATCCGCTTCCAAGAATAGATGACTTAATGGATCAATTGGTGGATGCTCGTGTGTTTAGTAAGATTGATTTGAGGTTGGATTACCATCAGATTAAAGTGAAGGATGAAGATATCCAGAAGACAGATTTGAGAACGCGTTATGGACATTATGAGTATTCGGTGATGCCTTTCGGTGTTACTAATGCGCCGGGAGTATTCATGGAATACATGAATCTTATTATTCACACTTATTTGGATCGGTTCGTAGTGGTGTTTATTGGTGATATTTTGAATTACTCTAAGTTAGAAGAAGAGCATGCTGAACATTTAAGAGTAGTATTGCAAGTTTTGAAAGAGAAGAAGTTATACGAAAATCTGTCCAAGTGTGAGTTTTGGTTAAAGGAGGTTAGTTTTCTTGGTCATGTGATTCCAGGTAGTGGAATTGTTGTAGATCCATCGAAGGTTGATATTGTGTTGCAATGGGAAACTCCAAAGTCAATTACTGAGATTAGAAGCTTTTTAGGATTAGCTGGTTATTATAAAAGGTTTCTCAAAGGTTTTTCCAAGTTGGCACTTCCGTTGACTAAGTTGACTTGTAAAGGTAGAGTTTTTGTATGGGATGTTCAGTGCGAAGAAAGTTTTGCAGAATTGAAGAAGAGGTTGACGCCGGCTACGATTTTGATGTTTCCTAATCCAGGAGAGCCTTTTGTGGTGTATTGTGATGCTTGTAAGATGGGTTTAGGAGGTGTGCTTATGTAGAATGGTAAGGTAGTTTCTTATGCGTCAAGGCAGTTAAGGACTCATGAGAAGAATTATCCTACGCATGATTTAGAGCTTGCTGCAGTTGTTTTTGTGTTGAAGATTTGGAGGCATTATATTTATGGTTCTAGATTTGAAGTGTTTAGTGACCATAAGAGTTTGAAGTATTTATTCGATTAGAAGGGGTTGAATATGAGGCAGCGAAGATGGTTGGAATTGTTAATGGATTATGATTTTGGTTTGAATTATCATCCAGGAAAAGTAAACGTGGTAGCTGATGCATTAAGTCGAATGAATTTACATATGTCAGCGATGATGGTTAAAGAGCTGGAATTAATTGAGCAGTTCAGAGAAATGAGCTTAGTTTACGAGGTTATGCCGCAGAGTGTTATGTTGGGTATGTTGAAGATTAATAATGAATTTCTAGACAGTATCAAAGAAGCTCAGAAGTTGGATGTGAAACTGGTAGATTTGATGGTTGGAATTGATCAACCTGAGAATAATGATTTTAAGCTAGATGAGCAAGGTGTGTTGAGGTTTCATAACCAGATTTGTATTCCTGATGATGATGAGATGAATAAGGTGATACTGGAAGAGAGCCATAGAAGTAAGTTAAGTATTTATCCAGGAGCTACTAAGATGTATCAAGATTTGAAAGGTTTGTTTTGGTGGCCTGGAATGAAAAATGACGTGGCTCGATTTGTGTATGCATGTTTGACTTGTTAGAAGTCAAAAGTTGAACATAAGAAGCCTACAGTGTTGATGCAACCGTTAGAAGTTCCAGAATGGAAATGGGATAGCATTTCAATGGAATTTATGACGGGGTTGCCTAATACCTTAAGAGGACATGATTCAATTTAGGTGATTGTTGGTAGGCTTACAAAGTCGGCTCATTTTATTCCTATTAACATCAGCTTTCAAGTGTCAAAGTTGGCTGAGATTTACACTAGTGTAATTGTGAAGTTACATGGTGTTCCTTTGTGCATTGTGTCAGATAGAGATCCAATATTTACTTCTGATTTTTGGAATAGTTTTTAAGAAGCGTTGGGTTCTAAGTTTAGATTGAGTTCGGGGTATCATCCTCAGACAAATGGTCAGACTGAACGGACGATTCAATCGTTGGAAGATTTGCTGAGGGCATGTGTTCTTGAGGAGGGAGGTTTGTGGGATATTTATCTTCCGTTGATAGAGTTCACTTATAATAACAGTTACCATTCCAGTATTGGGATGGCACCTTTTGAGGCGTTGTATGGTCGAAGATATAGAAATCCGTTATGTTGGCATGAATCTGATGAAAGTGTAGTACTTGGACCTGAAGTTGTTCGTGAAACTACTGAGAAGGTGAAGTTGATTCGAGAAAAGATGAAAGCTTCCCATAGTAGACAGAAGAGTTATCATGACAGGAGAAGGAAGGATTTAGAATTTCAAGCTGGTGAGCATGTGTTTTTAAGAGTTACACCTGTGACTGGTAATGCCGGGAATGCTGGATCTCGTATCTTGGTGACTTTCTAGAGAGAGAATCCACCTACGTTCAAGGGAAAGTATGATCCTGATGGAGCATTGGAGTGGTTGAAAGAGATTGAAAGAATCTTCTGTGTGATGGACTGCACTCCAGTGCAGAAGGTCTGTTATGGTACTCATATACTAGCAGTCGAGGCTGATGACTGGTGGCTAGAGACTTGTAAGAAGAATGTGTTTTGAAAACAAACAAAAAATTCATTCCCAAGGAAGGAAAAATATAAGGCCAAACAAATTCTGGAATTGATCCACACTGACATATATGGACTAATTAACCCAGAATCCTTCAGTGTAAAAAGGTACTTCATATCCTTCATTGATGATTTTTCAAGGAAAACATGTGTGTATTTTCTGAAAGAAAAATCTGAAGCCTTCAAAGTATTCCAGAAGTTTAAGATAATGGTTGAAAAAGCAACAGAAAAACACATCAAAGCCGTTCGATCAGACAAAGGTGGTGAATATACTTCGACAACCTTTATGAAGTACTGTGAAGAGCAAGGCATAAGAAGATTTCTGACTGCAACTTACTCACCCCAACAAATTGGTGTAGCAGAAAGGAAGAATCGCACAGTCCTTGACATGGTTCAATCAATGCTGAAGAGCAAAAACATGTCGAAGGAGTTTTGGGTAGAAGTTGTACAGTGTGCAATCTATATTCAAAATAGATGTCCACATTTGAAGCTGGGAGATTTAACACTTCAAGAAGCTTGGAGTGATCGAAATCCAACTATGTCTCACTTCAAAGTGTTTGGAAGTGTGGCTTATGCACATGTTCTTGATCAAAGAAGAACAAAGCTGGAAGATAAGAGTCGGAAATAAGTACTCATTGTGTATGACGAAAAAACGAAAGGTTACAGACTCTTCGATCCAATAAACAAAAAGGTGATAGTCAGTAGATATTTTTGAGTAAACGAAGGGAGAAAGTGGTACTGGGACAATTCGAATGAGGTTGTGGTTGAAGTACCAGATGCTATATCGAAAGAAACTTCAACATATCCAGAAGACTCTGATGATGAAGAAGGACCCTCACAGCCCAGGTTTTAAAGCTTACAAGACTTGAATGAAAACATAGAAGAAGTGCATCTTGTATGTTTATTAGAAGACACTGAAGATGTCAGTTTCGAAGAAGCAATTAGAAACAAAAATTGGAAGGATGCTATGAATGAAGAAATTAAGGCCATTGAAACGCAATGATACTTGGGAACTAACAGAGTTACAAAATGGAAGTCAAATAATTGGTGTAAGGTTGGTGTTTAAGAAAAATATAAATGCACAAGGTGAAATCGAAAGATTCAAGGCGCGACTTATGGAGAAAGGATACAAGAAGAAAGCAGCAATCGATTATGATGAAGTCTTTGCACCTGTTACGAGAATGGAGACAATTCGACAGCTCATATCTAAAGATGCTCAATACAAATGGAAAATACATCAGATGGATGTCAAGTCAGATATTCTAAATGGCATGCTTGAAGAAGAAGTTTACATCGAATAACCCCCTGGATTCATGAAAATCGAAAATGAAGGAAAGGTTCTAAAGCTGAAGAAGGCACTTTATGGGCTGAAGCAGACACCACGAGCATGGAATACCTGAATTGACACATACTTCAAAGAAAATGGATTTCAGCTATGTCCTTTCGACCATGCCTTGCATGTGAAAAATAAAAAAGAGAAAATACTGCTCATTGCTCTCTATGTTGATGATTTGATTTTCTTGGGCAACAACAATCAGATGATAGAAGATTTCAAAGGCCCAATGACAAAAGAATTTGAGATGAATGACCTAGGCCTGATAAAATACTTTCTTGGTCTGGAGGTTAAACAGGAAGAAACAAGAATCTTCATCTCACAAGAAAAGTATGCAAAAGACATCCTGAAAAGATTTAAGATGGATAGCTGCAATCCTATTTCGACACCAATGGATCCAGGAGAAAAGCTTTCAAAATTTGATGGGGGGAGCGTGTCGAAGCAAACAAATTTCGAAGCTTGGTGGGAAGTCTTCGATACCTCACATGCACAAGGCCAGATCTTTCATCGAGTTTTGGAATTATGAGTTGCTTCATGGAAGAACTAGTTGTTGCACACTGGAAAGCTTTGAAGAGAATCCTTCGATATCTCCAACAAACTGTGTCACTTGGAATTTTCTACTCGAAAGCAGAAGAATACAATCTGACTGGCTACTCTTACAATGATTGGTGTGGTGAAATTGATGATCGAAAGAGCACTTCAGGATATGTATTCTTCATGGGAAACACTGCTTTCACCTGGATATCAAGGAAGCAACCAATTGTAACTCTTTCGACTTGTGAAGAAGAGTATGTAGAAGCATCTTGGTGCGTATGCCATGCAATATGGGTGAGAAGACAGCTGAGCAAGATGGAATCGAAGTAGGAAGCTGTAATAATGATTTGAGTTGACAATAGATCTATAATCGAACTGGAAAAGAATTGAGTCAACCATGAATGAAGCAAGCACATTGATGTTTGATTTAATTTCATTCGAGAACATGTGAAGGATGGAAGTATCAAACTGAAGCGAATTGCAAGCAAAGATTAAGCAGCAGACATTCTCACAAAACCACTATCGAAGGAGCTTTTCGATAGAGATAAGAAAATGCTTGGGATGATGGATCAGAGGAATATTTAAATTTATGGGGGAGTTTTGTTGGTTAAATTCAAATTAGTCTTGGGTAAATCAAAATCCAGATTCCCTTGGGCAGTGGGAAATTTATTCCTTAGGGACCTAGACATAGTTATTACTGTGAACTCTTTATATTTTATATTGTCATCCTATATAAATCACATTGTATATCATATTGAATGTTTGTTGGACAAAATTTATAAAGAAAAGAAAGTTCATAGTCCACTCTCATTCTCTTCATATTTCTTCAAATATTACATACTAGCTAAGCTGATATGTTAGAGAAATAACAATATATATTAGCATTTGAAATACTACGTCCTAACTATAGGTCCATATTACTGGCAGAATAATTTCTCTCCATAACATCACCCAACCGTGGCTTGGGTAATGCATGCCAATCAGAATAATTATGTGTTTTATTAACTTGAGTACCTGCCAAACTGCATCCTTCCTTAATCAACAGTTCCTTAAAACTCCTATCATCCCTTTGATCAACATTATCTTCCATTAAAGAATCCAACAAATTATCCATTTTCACTTTGCCTATGAAACTATCGAATATGTGAATGCGTCAAATCGGAAAATTTTGACTAGGGTTGGACACTAGTCGATTTAGATCGTATTCAGTTCCAATATATCAAACCGAAAAAATCTTGGATGAAATTGTGAAACCTAATTCCGATTGATTTGTTCTCCTATCAGTTTAGGTTAGATCAATTTATCAATTAAAAATGATGGGTTTGTTAGGTTAATTGATCATAAATTTTATTTTAAAAACATGTCATCATATAAAAGAAGGAATTCAAATATGAGCCTTCAATAATAAGAAGAAAAAAAGTGTTACAAATATGAGCCTTTAAAAATCACAAACATCCCAATAAAAATACTGCTTTGATATTTAACTAATAGATTTGAGCCATCAAATATTACAATTGACCTATGATAATGTTCCATACTAAACATAAAAAGATTGCAATTCAACCTTAAATGTAAACATATTACAATACAACCTAAAATATTAAGGGTCATCCAATATTTTTTAAATAAGTTATGTTGTGGTTATACTGCAGGGGCTGGTCAACTCCCCTCTCTCCATGGAACAAGGGCTGCAATTCAAACTAAATTTCAGGGAATAAGAAATACAACAAAAATCAAGGAAATGACTGGGAAACAAGGACTGTAATATAACAGGTCCATTGGATCATTTACATAAAGAAAATACAACATTGATATGAATGCTAATCTTTTATAATCAAACACTCGTGCAACATTGACATCCTTTATTAACACTATGACTTGAAGGTCTCTCAGATTCACTCTGTGATTGTGTTTTTAAAATATGTCTTGAAATATCACATCATTTGCATGAAAATTGATTTTGAATGTAAGCATAGATAAAACATCAAGCTCTATGTTCTCTGAATAATCAAATAATTAACTAAGTTCTTAGCATACAACAAGAGATAATTTATTGATTGCAATATATTTCCATTCATACTAGTCTTTGTCGACATTAGCATATGCTAGTTGACAGAACTATGCATAACTTGTTGTCCTTCAGGAAATCCCCGTTCGGTTACAATAACAACCATGTCAATAAAAGAATCAAGCAAGAGTTTACTGTGTTAGTGCATGAGGTAATTTAGTGAGGAGAGAAAGAAAGAATAATAAAGGAAATAAGAATTTATATTATTGAATTTTACAAATAATGATACAGACTAGGACTATTTATATACAATCTTAATTGGGCTGGGGTCTACACAACTTGGATTATATTTAAATATTAAATCTAATCTAATCTAATATTTTAACAAATCTAATTTAATATTTTAATACACACCCATAATCTAAGTTATTGAACATCCTCAAAAATAGTCAATCTGAACTAATCCCAATTTCTTTCTCAAATTCAGGGATTTGTCAATATTCAATCCTTTGGTGAAAATGTCGGTCAATTGTGCTTCACTGAGCAATGTCTTACTTCAATTTCACCTCGATTTACCTTTTCCCTCAAGAAGTGAAACCTTACTTCAATATGTTTACTTCTTCCATGTAGAACTGGATTCTTCGTCAAATTTATGGCTGAATTGTTATCGATTTTCAATACAAGAGGTTTCTTCACTTCGACCTTTATTACTTCAAGTACATATTTGATCCAAATTTCTTGACATGCAACATAGGATCCTGCTATATATTCATATTCACAAGATGATAATGCCACCATAGGTTATTTCTTCGAACACAATGAGATTGGGGCACCAAATACTTGAAAAAAATATCTAGTTGTGCTTCTTTAATCTTCCTTATCTCCATACCAATCAGCATCTGAAAAACAATTAACTATTACTTCTTTGTCTTCAGAAACTCGTCAAAACAACATTCCACAGTTTATCGAGTTTTAATGAGAACTTATTTCCTTTGATGTGAACTTTCGAGTTTTGAGTATAAATTAAATTCGAATAAAGTGCAACATTAATATTATCATGTTATGAATTTTGATCATTTGGTTTTTTTCCCAGTTTATAGGTGCATGTGTAGAACATATAGATAAGATATTCATGTTGTTGTTGTTTCATGAGAATTCTCGAAGATATTAAGATGTAGATGTAACATTAATTTTGAATTTTAGGATTTTTAACTTGTATCATAAATTGTGTAGTTGTTGTTGTATATATCATCAATTTATATATATGTGTAATTTTTATATATGCATATTTTATTGGAATGAAGCTACCAAATATGGTGCATAATATGGTGAAAACCTGGTTCAAATATGGTTAAAATTCTGATTAAAATGCATTATATATATTGGATAGTGCTTTTATAAGTGAAAATAGGTATTATATAATAAAAAAGCGTGACCAATAGACAACTCTTTAAGAGAAAAGAACTGTAAAAAATAAAAAATAAGCGCTACTTAAAGTGGGAAAGCGTTGTCTAAAGTGGGGGAATAGACAACACTTTTAAAGGAAAGCGTTGTCTAAAGCCTAACTTAAAATATAACAAAGCATTGTCTAAAGCAAAAGCGTTGCTAAAGGTGTATATAAAAAGCGTTGTCTATTCTAAAAGCGTCGTCTAAAGTGGGCATAAGAAAGCGCTTTTACATTGAAAAAAAGCGATGTCTTTTCTTTTAGCAGCGCTGTTAAAAGCCAAAAAAAAAGTGTTGTCTTTTCCCTTATTTGTAGTAGTGTCATCTTTAGACGCATGCTCATTTAGAATGCTTTCAATATCAATATCAAAAATAGGAACATCTACATGCTTGCATATAACATGTACTTCTTGAACATGATTTTCTAGAATAAGTTCTTTTTCAAAAAAAATTTAATCAGAATTTTTTTTAATACTATTTTTCGCTAGGAGGGTTGTCACAAGCAGACATGGTTTCTAGGGTTTGGTTGATATTTTCAGATCCATTACTGCCGACATATTTTTCTCGGGTACTATGTTTAGACGTCTTATGACAAATCTTAGGAACGTGCACATTTATAGAAATATTAACTTTAGAAAGATCAACAAATGTGGAAGACTTACTCTTTCTCGTGTTAGGAAAAACGAGTTGGAATAGAGCAATTTACAAAACCTAACTTGAATAATCATATGAGATATTTGCTTGAGGATTGATGGAATCCTTGATATCTTTTAAAGCCGTTGTGACATTTTCTATTCTTTTTTCAGTTAGTTCAAACAAAATTAATAAAGCGTGGCTTCTTCTTCCGTATCTCCTTAGGTTGATCAAGGGGTAGGACCTCCGTCCTAACCATCAAACTTCTCTCCAATAAAAACACCTTTCACCTTCACACGATCCATATTGACTACATGTTTATCTTTCTTAGATGATTTTTTATTTTATTTTCTTAGTACTCTTTTTTTCTTTTACTGGTGTGATACGGTGGGAGAACTAACTTGAGGGTTTTGCGATTGTGTTTGCAAATGTCTCCACCGACTTTTCTTTTATCCAATAAGGAAAGGTGGAAAAAGCACAGGAAAGACCTTTTGAGATGTTTTCATGAGTTCGGGGGGTAGATTATGAAAAGGGAAGGTATTAACACCCTTTCCATCTATGGTTATCCATGGGCTCTTAGTTACTTGTTAGATCACTTGCTTTTGTTTGAAAATTATGCTTTTGTGTGGTTTTTAAAGTATTTTGAAAAGGTGCCATCGTTTAGGCGAACTTTGCAATGATTCCCGTTCGTAAGAATGTATGCAAAGTGTTGAGCTTTTGAAAATATTTCAATGTTTGGAAAGTGTTTTGAAGATGATTTGGAAAGTGTATGTGATTGTTTTAAAAATAGCAAGGATGTTTGTTTTGAAATTGAGCAAGTAACTAAAAGTAATCTACCTACTCAAAAGGTTTTAGATGTGTTTTTCCTCCTCCTTTAGATGTTGCTATCTTACCATTGATTTGATAAGAAGCCCCGTCATTGGATGTGAAGGGACAGACGTGGGTCATCGTATAGTCATGATAGTAATGTTGTGAAATGACTTAGCACTTTTCTGTAGGGACTAAGATCATTTTGAAAGGAAACTTTGATAGCGTCATCGAGGGACTATGACCTTTTTTGATTTGTTTGTGCTAAGACATCCCACATGCATAACATGGCCAGTTTTGTAAAGCAACAAGTGGAATTTCCTTAAGGGTGCATGTGTGCAAGTGTGTTTGATTGCATGCATTTTGTCTTTGATTTTTGGGTTGTCTACTTGTTGATCTTATCTTGCCATACACACCTAATTATTTAACATTTATATGAAGGTAATAAAAGAGTGAAAAAAATAAATCCTACACTATTACAACCATATTGAATTCCATGAAAATATAAAGGCAAAAATAAGGTAAAAGCAAGAAAAATGTATCTTTCGACTTAGGGCAGCAACCCTTCGACTCTGCCATTTTTGGCGCTCTTCGACCTTACCTGAAAAGGGGTGAAAGAATGAGTTTCGATTGGGGCTTAGAAGCTAGTATATTTTGACTTTCGATTGGGGCCTGGAGGCCAGCATGTTGTGCCTTTCGACTGCCTCTTTCATTTGGCTTGAAGGTTAGTATGGAAGCCAGAGGCTTCATTTCTAACTTTTCTGTCCCTTGTTTCTTTCATTTGAGTTTGAATAGCAATATGGCCCAAGGCCATGCCAACATCACCTTAAGACTAGATTAATTCTTTAAAGCGTATTTAAATGTACCAAGAGCAAAAGCCAAGAAGATTGTTAACCATGACACATATTAAGAGAGTGAAAATAAAACAAAAAGAAGAAAATAGTATGTACATGTTTTAAATGAAAAAGAAAACTTATTTACATGCTATGCTGGAAACGAAAGGCCAAGGGTTAAAAATGACTTACCTTGCTGGAGGTTGGAGCCTGTTCTGGACTTTGAAGCGGTTGCTTTGAATGCCTCTGGATTCGAAGGAAAAGACCCACGGTTGCCCTTCGACACTGGATTCAAAAGAGAAAAACAAGTGAAATATCCTTCTTTGCTGGATCCAAAAGAAAAGAACAAGTGGGATGCTCCTTGAATCGAAGGAAACTGGAATGTGTTGTTCTTAGGAATTGAAGGAGGTAACGATGATTTTGGTTTTTTGTGATTTCACAAGTGTTGAAGTGTTTGAGAATTTTGAAGATACATTCCCCTCCCCTCTCTTTTCTCCTTTTCTTTGTGCAAATGAACTCTCTATTTATAGAGAAAGGCTTTTGGGAAGCTTAGGGAGCAAAAATAATAAAATAAGGCTCAGCTGGAAAGTAAGTGTCCACTTATGCCATAAAAGCAAGATGAATGGTTCATATGGGTTGCTTCTTTCTGAAAGAAAACAGGCGCAAGGCTCAAGACAAACTTTTCTAAAAGTTAGTATTATACTATTAAGTGCAAGTGGTCTTGGACAAAAAATGGGTAAAGGCCTATTTTCTTCCATAAACAATTAAGTATAGGATGAGTCATAGGTTTGAGGCCTGAAAAGGGAAAACACGTAGCCTAGCCTATGGGTCTAAATGTTCAAATTGATCTTTTGAGTCGAATCCTCCATCTTTCTACACCTTTCGACCAGACTAAAACAACACATCATTCCTTTTCACCAGTTGTGCGTCCTTCGAATGAACCAACTGTGTGTTCTTCGAATGACCCTTTTTAGCTGAATCTGCCATTCTGAGTTTTCTTGCTTTTAATAACTTAGGCCCAAACCTTCGACCAGACTCCAAAGTAAGAGAACAATTATTCCCCAATTATGGCAAGTCCTTCGAATGGACCACCAGGTTGTGTGACATAATGCAGGACTATGGCGTATTGAAGGGTTTACAGATGGATTCGAAGGTGATATGAAGGCGCATTCGAATCATACATGAAGATGAATTTGAAAGTCACTGGAAGGTAGCCATTCATCCAATCAAAAACTTATGAATCCAAGGCAAAGAATGGTGCAGTTGAATGACACTTTTCAGAAGGTTACTAACTTCTGAATCGAAAAAAGCTTTCTGAATATTATTGACTTTTTGACTGAAGAAAACCAAAAGGAGGCCTTTACTTCCTGAGTCAAAGGACATTCCTGAGTCGAAGGACACTGTTTCAAAGGGAAACAAAAACTCAATTGAAGCTTGTATGAAGATCATTTCCTTATGAATCGAAGGAGACCTATTTGAAGTCACATGCCCAGACGAAAGAGGCACGCTAGCAGCAACTTTTGAGCAATCTAAGGAGGTGCAAAGTCCAATCAAAGGGGGCTGAATCGAAGGAGACCTATTTTCCTCCAAATTCGTCAAAATGTTATTTTATCTATTTTCTCCCTTTTAGACAGTTTCGTCTTGATTTTGGTGCTGGAAGACCCCAATGTACTTGTGCAAGCTTGTATTTTGAGAATCATTGTAAGAGATGCCTTGATAATTGAGAGGGCAAATTTTGGGGTACAACAGCTGCCCCTGTTCAAACTTCTTGAGCCTGAAGAGTTAGATTGGCGGACCCGGCATTCGTGACTTGATGGTGAAAGAAGTTTAAACACTAGAGTGCCCAGAAATTTGCACTCAAAGATGGACGGTGAATGGGCTTATAGATGCCATTTGGAGGAACGTTGGTAAACTCTGGAGGAAGTATCAGCACGAATCTCCTATTGATCCATATAAAACTTGTTGTTTTACCTGTGAGAAAGGGGTTAGGAAAATGCAGATGCTTGCATGATGCTTACCAGATGTGGTATCATGCTAAATGCATTGTTATGTACATTTTAAGATGTATGAATGCGAAATGTATGTTTTGTCCGGGAAAATAAATCCCTGACTACTGCTGAGGAAATCTTCGGAGGTTAAATACTTGATTGCCTCTTGGAAATGAAGAATATGCATATCTGCAAATTCTTTTGAATAGATGCTTTTGCTGGGGAACATCACTCAAAGTCCATCTGTTATCTGGTCGGATCCAGGCTTCACAGTTGTTGAGGGTGAAGTAGTCGGTTGATATCTGGTCGGGTCCAAGTTTCATGGCAACTTACTGGGGGAAGAGATGAATTAACTGTTATCTGGTCGGATCCAGGCTTTGCAGAAAATTCCTTGAAATTAAATAGTCATCTTGTCGGGTCCAGGTTTTATAACAACTTGTTGGGGATGTAGAGGTTAACTGTTATCTGGTCGGATCCAGGCTTCACAATATACCATTCGAAAATGTTATCTGGTCGGGTCCAGGCTTCACGATAAACTGGTTGAAAACTGTTATCTGGTCGGATCCAAGCTTTGCAGATTTTTGATGAAGTTAATTGTTATTTGGTCGGGTCAAGGCCTCACAATGAACTGGTTGAAAAACTGTTATCTGGTCGGATCCAGGCTTTGTAGATTTCTGATGAAGTTAATTGTTATCTGGTCGGGTCCAGGCGTCACAATGAACTGGTTGAAAAAACTGGTATCTGGTCGGGTCCAGGCTTTGCAGATTTCTGATGAAGTTAATTGTTATCTGGTCGGGTCCAGGCTTCACAATGAACTGCTTGGAGATTTAGTTGTTATCTAGTCGGTTTCCAGGTTTCACAACGAATCTCTAAGGATGATTGCTATCTGGTCAGATCCAGGCTTCGCAATGACTTTCTAGAAAAGATGGAAATGAGGAATGATATTTGGTCGGATCCAGGTTTCTCAGTCCTTTGTCGGGGAATAAAGAGGCAACTCTACTGGCGACAAGTGGTAAAAACCTTGGTTGGATTAAGTTTAGGTTCTTCTATATCTTTGAAGAGTTGGGCTGGTCGTGTCCAGGTTTCATAGCTTTTTGAGAAATGATATCAACTGTTATTTGGTCGGATCCAGACTTCAGTAACTCAAGAAGTCAAACTATTATCTTGTCGGGTCCAGACTTCAATAATCAATAAAATCAAACTGTTATTTGGTCGGGTCCAGGCTTCAGTAACTCAAGAAGTCAAATTGTTATCTGGTCGGGTCCAGGCTTCAGTATAACTTGAAAATTGTGCTAATATCTGGTCGGGTCTAGGCTTCATAGCAATTCTTGGTAATAATAAAGGCTTTGTTGAAGACTTTACTAGGGATTAGGGGTTGTGGCCCTGTGATTTGTAGTTATTTGAAGGGAAAATTCTAATTGGAGAGTATAGACTCAGTCAGGTGAGGCCGACTTATCTTGGGGAGGATATACTCAACTGGGGATGATGGACTCTCTTGGGGAGGATAGATTCTGTTTTGGAGAAAATAACCTTGGCGGGAAAAGATGTACTCAGCTGGGAGATTCAGACTCAAATGGGGAAGTTGGGTTTCGTTGAGGGATTTGTACTCCGCTGGGGAATAGAATCTTGGTTGGAAGATATACTCCGCTGGGGAAGATGGACTCAGTGGGGAGTGTTTATTCAGTTGGACTCAGCTTGGAGAATAAAATCTCGGTTGGAAGATACACTCTACTGGGGATAAAAACTCCTTGTTGGGAGATATACTCCCCTGGGGATGAAAACTCCTGGTTGGGAGATATACTCCACTGGGGACAGAAAACCCTGATTGGGAGATATACTCCACTGGGTATGAAGGGATTATCTGGGCAATTTTGGACTAAACTGGGAGTGCTTACTCGACTGGGGAAATCGGGGTGTCTTATACGTTGAGGAATTTGCACTTGGCCTGGGGAAATAACTCTGTTGGGGAAATAAACCTTGCTGAGGAGATGAATTTATTTTAGACAAAGACCTCTAGGCTTCAAATTTGTAGAAGTTGTCGAGAGATTGAGGCTCTGGCAGGGGTTTATCCTTTGTGAAGAAATTTTTGTAGGCAATTTCGCTGGGGAAAGGTTGCATTGAGGTTGTTCCTATAGGGATAATGATGACGAGATAACTCTGTGTGGAATAAAATCTGCTGAGGAGATGGATTCCCTTTAAGAAGAGATCTCCTAGGCTTTAGCTGGAAAATAACTGTCAAGAGATTGAGACTCTCGCAAAGGATCGTCCCGTGCAAGGATATTTTGTGGCAACTCCGTTGGGGAAAGGTTTATTGCCAACGCCCCGGTGGGGATAATGATGGTGAGATAACTCTATGGGGCTACCTCACATTCATTAAAGGGGTGCTTACTGCAGTTGTGTACTGACGCCCTGTTGAGGCTGCTGCTTGGCAGGACAGATGTGCCAAATAACTTTAATTATGTTCATATGCATATATTCATTCAATTTTAGTCATTAGACAAATTTGCATTCAAAACAGAGACAAACAATTTTGTACTTCAAAGTGTATTTGTATGGATATTTTTCCCATGAACAGGCGTTTTTGTACATAGAGACGGAAATCCTAGTAAGGGGAAATTGTCGAAAAGAAAATTGAGAATGAAAAACAAATAGCCATGTGAAATGATCTCATTGCCTTTCAGTTATACTATTTCCCCAGTGTCTTTGAACGTCCCTTGTCGTTGATCGAAGTTGATTGGATTGATCTTGGACCATTTGAACTTGGACCTTGGTGATAGTGTTAACCGCGTTGATTTTACGGGACATAGTCATACGCTTTTAATCCTTAATTTTTTCCTGAACCGCCCTTTCGGGTTTTCGGTCCACCAGGATACCCTTTTTTGCCCAAGTCTCCCTTTCGGGTTTTCAACTTTTCGGGTGTACAATCTTTTGTATATATCCCTAATTTTTTCCCAAACCTTTTGGTTTGTCGGGATGCCCTGATTTTGCTTAGGTGTGTCAACCTAACGGGTCTCTTATGCGTAGTATTTTTTTAACTATGTCCGCGTTTATAGGATGTGGGAAATCTTCTCCATCCATGGTGGTCAATATCATGGCACCACCAGAGAAAATTCTTTTGACAACAAACGGCCCTTCATAGGTGGGGGTCCATTTTCCTCTGGGGTCACCTTGTGGTAAAATGATGCGTTTTATCACCAGGTCACCAACTTGATATACTCAAGGCTTGACCTTTTTATTAAAAGCTTTGATCATCCATTTTTGATATGTTTGACCATGGCAGATAGAAGCTAATCGTTTTTCATCGATCAAGTTCAGCTGATCCAATCTCATTTGAATCCATTCGTCTTTACTTAGGCCTACTTCAATCATAATCCTCAGCGAGGGAATTTGAACTTCCACTGGAAAAACAACTTTCATGCCATAGATTAGAGAGAAGGGAGTTGCCCCAGTTGATGTTCTAGCTGAAGTACGGTAACCATGTAGAGCAAATGGTAGCATCTCAGGCAAATCTTTATAGGTTACTTCCATTTTATGCACAATCTTCTTGATATTTTTGTTGGCTGCTTCGACTGCACCATTCATTTTCGGTCTATATAGAGAAGAATTTTGATGCTTGATCTTAAATTGAGTGCAAAATTCCCTGATCATGGAATTGTTGAGGTTAGTCCCATTATCGGTGATAATCCTTTTGGGGATACCATAACGACAAATGAGATTGTGTCTGATGAATCTGGCTACCACGTTCTTGGTGATTGAGGCAAAGAAGGCGACTTCGACCCATTTGGTGAAATAGTCGATAGCAACAAGAATGAAGCGGTGTTTGTTGGAAGTTGTAGGCTTGATCTCTCCGATCATGTCAATACCCCACATTGCAAATGGCCACGGAGTGGAAATGACATTCAGAGGGATTGGAGGTACATGGACCTTGTCAACATAGATTTGACATTTGTGGCAAGTTCTTGAATGTTGATGGCAATTTGTCTCCATCGTTGACCAATAGTAGCCAGCTCTTGAGATTTTCTTAGCCATTGTATGCCCACTTGAGTGAGTACCGAAAAGGCCATCGTGCATGTCTTCCATGATTTCCTCTTCCTCCCTCTTATCCATACATCGGAGTAGAGTTGAATCGTGGTTGCGCTTGTACAATATCCCATTACTTAGGATGAATTTGGCTGCAAATCTTCATAAGAACTTTCTGTCATTGATAGATGCTCCCTCTGGATACTCTTGCGCTTCAAGGTATCTCATTACCTCATGGTACCATGACTTTTCCGTATTGGTGTCAAGCTCATAGCAATGCACAGGTTCATCAAATCTTTCAATTATAATCATAGGGGCTTCATTATCCCATCTGACTTTGAACATTGAGGACATAGTTTCCAGAGCGTCAGCCAACTGGTTTTCTTCCCTAGGGAAATGTTCAAAAGTGATCTCTTTGAAGTGAGGAATTAGGGATAGCACAAGTTCCTTGTAAGGGATAAGATTAGGGTGTTTAGTGTCCCAATCTCCTTTTACTTGGCTGATCACCAAAGCGGAATCTCCAAACACATCCAAATGCTTGATCCTTAAGTCAATAGCAGCTCTTAGACCTAAGATGCATGCTTCATACTCGGCCATATTATTTGTACAATCGAAGCATAGTCTTGCGGTAAAAGGAGTGTGGCATCCTTCAGGATTGATGATCACAACACCAATTTCGTTACCTAAGGCGTTGGAAGCCCCATCGAATACCATAGTCCATCGGGATCCTTGTTCAGGTCCGTCATACAATCTAGGCTTTGCACAGTCGGTTACCAGCATAATATTCTCGTCATGGAATTCGAAGTTCATTGACTGATAATCATCCATAGCTTGATGGGCCAAATGATCTGCTAGTACACTTTCTTTGATGGCTTTTTGATTTGTGTATTGAATGTCATTCTCAGTCAAGATCATTTGCCATCTGGCTATTCGTCCGGAAAGGGCAGGTTTTTCGAAGATGTACTTAATCGGATCCATCTTAGAAATCAACAAAGTGGTATGAGTCAACATGTATTACCTTAGCCGGCGAGCAGCCCACGCTAAAGCACAACAAGTTTTCATGAGCAGTGAATATCTGGTTTCACAGGCGGTGAACTTTTTGCTTAGGTAGTAAATTGCATGCTTTTTTTGGCCAGACTCGTCATGTTGGCCCAAAACACACCCCATAGAATTCTCTAGTACTGTTAAGTACATGATCAACGGTCTTCCTTCAACCAGAGGCATGAGAATAAGAGGTTCTTGAAGGTATTCCTTGATTTTGTCAAAGGCTATCTGGAATTCATCGTTCCATTTGACTACCTAATCTTTCTTCAAGAGTTTGAAGAGTGGCTCACAGGTAGCAGTTAAGTATGATATGAAATGGGAAATGTAATTGAGACGACCCAAGAATCCTATGATTTCTTTTTCAAAATGAGGGGCTGGCATTTCTTGGATGGACTTTATCTTGGCGGGATCAAATTCAATTCCTTTATTGCTAACAACAAATCCTAGAAGCTTTCGAGAGCGTACTCCGAATGTGCACTTGTTAGGGTTTAACCTCAGTTTATATTTCTTCAGTCTCTCAAATAGTTTGTGCAGGTGACCGAGATGTTCTTCTTCGGTTTGTGATATGGCGATCATATCATCCACATATAGCTTTATCTCATGATGAATCATGACATGAAATAAAGCCACCATAGCCCTTTGATATGTTGCCCCTGCATTCTTTAATCTGAACAGAATGACCTTGTAGCAGAAAGTGCCCCATTGTGTAATGAAAGTTGTTTTTTCCATATCTTCGGGAACCATCTTTATTTGATTATAGCCGAGAAGCCGTCCATGAATGATAAGACTTTGTGCTGAGCGGTATTGTCGACTAAGACGTCAATGTGTGGTAGAGGGAAATCATCCTTGGGGCTTGCCTTATTCAGATCCCTATAGTCTACGCACATGCGAACTTTCCCGTCTTTCTTTAGAACTGGTACTATATTAGCCACCCATTAAGGATAGGATGTTACAACTAGGAATCCTTCATCAATCTGTTTCATTACTTCGGCTTTGATCTTTTCAGACATGTCAGGTCTCATGCAACGAACTTTTTGTTTAACAGGAGGGAAGTCGTTTTTAGTTAGCAGACGATGAACCACAATGTCGGTATCCAACCCAGGAATATCTTCATAAGACCAAGCAAATACTTCCATATAATCGCGCAAGATCTGAACCAAACCGGTTTTAACACTGCTTTCCAAATTAGCACCGATCCTGATTTCCTTCTTATCTGACTCAGTACCAGGTTAATAACCTTAATTGACTCTTCATGTGGTTGAATAGCCTTTTCGTCTTGTAACAGAAGTCTGGCTAGTTCTCCTGGTATGTCACAAACTTCCCCGCTTTCGTCTTCGGCTTGGTTGATGGGACATTCAAAGTCATAATTGGCAAGAATAGAGTTATTGGCAATAGGATCCAGAGTGGATGTAGACCTGCAAGAGTGTGTGTGTGTGTGTGCATGTAAGATACATGGTCATCTTTTGGAAATGTATTTAAAAGAAAAGAAAGACAATGAACACAAATATTTGAATGCAAAAGAGTCTAATGTACTGAATGATCATATGATTAGATGAACAAAATATAAAACCATTGACAAAAGAACCAAAGTGCCCCATGCTAGGCACATGGATTAAAATTCAATATCAAAATATTACAGACAACGAGTTCTTGAATTGATTAAAAGCAAAAACAAGTAGATTACTCCTCAATGAAAGAGATGGGCACAAAGTCCTTCGCATGCCAATTGTTGGGCTTCCCTTTGGTTGTTGGGTAGATCCAGTATTCAAAAGCACACTCATTATCGGAATCCTCTACGGTGTTCACTTCATGACTCTTGAGGTGGAGAGACGACTTTCCCGTACGAGCATCTCTAATTTCTTTCTGAGCTTTGGAGGTGAAACCTATCCCAAACTTATCTGCTTTGAACGGGATGTCGGGGAGCTGACCCCACATCTCATTGTTTCCTTCTTCTACCACCGCACATGCATCCTTAAGAGAAACCATCTTGGGAATAACTTTATCGGCATTTGGAGTGTCGGAGGAGATTTTGGTGGTGGCCACAACTTCAAATATCTGGCAAGGAGTCTCTATGAATTCCCCATCCATTTCTACATACTTGAAAGAAGTGAGGTGGCTTACCATAAATTCTTCTTCACCGCAAATAGTAACAACCTTCCCTTGAACTAGGTATTTTACCTTCTGGTGGAGAGTATAAGTGACCGCACCTGCCCCATGGATCCATGGGCGCCCAAGAAAGCAAGAATATGCGGGCCGTATGTCCATTATGTAGAATGTGGAGTTGAAAATCTGTGAACCAACCTTAATTGGGAGATCCACCTCCCCATGAACCATCCTTTTCGACCCATCAAATGCCCTCACAACAATATCACTTGGCTTCAAAACCAAACCTTCACAGTCTAGCCGATCTAAAGCGACCTTAGGTAACACGTTTAAAGATGAGCATGTGTCCACCAAAACATGTGCCATAGTGGTCCCCTTACATTCAACAAAAACATGTAAGGCTTTATTGTGATCCTTTCCCATGGGAGTTAAATCTGCGTCGGAGAAACCCAGACCATTGTCAGCGGTCAGACTTGCTACGCAGTTCTCAAACTGGTCGGCTGTGGTTTCTTGAGGCACGTGAGCCTTTTTCAAGAACTTAATCAGAGCTTGTGCATGAGAGTCAGAACATAGCAATAGGGACAACATTGATATTTTAGAAGGGGTTTGTCCCAACTGCTCTACTATTTTGAAGTCGCTTTTCTTGATGATTTTCAGAATCTCCTCCATCTCTTGAGTGGATGGTTCTTCCATAACAGTCTTTTTAGAAAGTGCCTCTTCCCTAGCAGGCTCACTTTCTTTCTCTTTCCCTTTAGTACTGGCACCAGCATTTCCATTGGTTATGCGGATTGGAACTGCGGTAGTGGTTGGTGGTGAGATATCATGGGAAAATACTCTTCCTGTTCTTGTGACTTTACTAGAACCAGTGATATTAGTAACACCTGATTCATTATCATCAATCCAAGATTCTTGTTTTACCCCATGGTAATAAACATCGACACAATAATTCCATGGAACCGCTTTATCAGAGGTGTATGGAACGGGTCTGGCATCACTGATTATGAGAGGAGCAATGATTGGTTCGTTTGAAATCCTGATAGGACCTTTGGATGAGATCCTAAGAGGTTTGTTTGAAATTGTTATGATGGCCAATTCTTCAGCTTTGTCGACTGAATTTTTGATGGAAGGATTCTTTTCTAATAGAATTTTGCGGCTACCCATTAGGCGTTGTATACCTTTCCTTAGTTTTTCACACCCATCGGATGGTCTCATACAGCCTGCAAAGTCTTTTTCACAGACGGGGAAAGTCCCAGCTTTCAACAAATTGCTCTTGATTACATTCAATGGAGTAGTTAACCCTTTGACAGAGGCCACGAAAGTTGTATCTTCGACGGCATTAACACCTTTGTCGTGCTTCGGCATGGGAGCGATAATTACATTCGGCGTTGGAGAAAGATCAAATTCAATAGTCTTGTTGTCAATTAAATCCTGGATTTTGTTCTTCAGAGCCCAACACTGATCAGTCTCATGCCCTGGGCTATTTGAATGATAAGCACATTTTGCATTTGGATTATATCTCGATGACGAGGTGTCAGGATCGGCAGTAGGATCCAGCAATGTCACTAAATTGGTCCTGAGCATATGTTGAAGGGCTTGAGATAATGACATGCCTAACCTCGTGAACTATCTTCTTGGAGCTTCAACCCGTTGATGATTGGTAGATGGTCTTTGAGTAGCAGTTAGATTGGAGATTCAGACAGCATTGATAGATGGATGATTTTTCATTTTGGTACGGGCCTTTTCTCAATACACAACATTAACTTCTTTCTTCGCGGCAAAAGGTTTCTTGACAGGATTGGGAGTGGAAGTAGACGCCACAGAGATCTTTCCACTCTTAATGCCACTTTCTACTCTTTCACCGGTTATGATTAATTCAGTGAAACCAGAAGAAGAGCAGCCAACCAACAGATTAAACAAAAGACCAAATAATGTGCTCATGAACATGTCAATGTGTTCCCTATCAGTCAAGGGAGGTTGGACCCTACTTGCAAGGTCTCTCCACTTCTGTGCATACTCCTTAAATCCTTCATCCTTCCCCATGGTCATACCTTGCAATTGAACCCTCGTCGGTGCCAAGTCGGCGTTGTACTAATATTGATGGTAGAAGGAAGTAGCTAGACCCTCCCAAGTATTGATGCGAGAGCCATCCAACTGATAAAACCATTCAAGTTTTGTTCCAGCCAGACTCTCTTGGAAACAGTGAATCCATAGTTTTTTATCAGCAGTGTATGGTTGTATCTTGGGCACATAGGACTTAAAATGGAGCTTTGGGAAAGAAACCCTATCGTATTTTGTGAAGGTTGGTATTTTGAACTTGTGGTGAATGACTACCCTAGAGATTAAGCCCAAATCGTTAAAATTCAAACCGGGAATAGCTTGGATTTCAACTGCTTTCAATCTGTCTTCTAGCTGCTTGTATTTGATGTCTGCGGGTGGATATTGTTCATTGAAATATTCATCATCAGATTCTTGGTCATTGATACAGTCGTCCTGAGTACTCTTGACTTCACCAATTTGGTTCTCGTCCTCTTCAGATGAATCTCCCTCTATTGGAATTTGACGGATTGTCTCTTTGAACCTTTTACCCATGTTGAGAAGAGCTTTCTTCTTCGGCTTCTTTTTAGCGGCCAACAAGGCCATCATATCCTGCTGCCCCTTGGCTAGGACGAGTAAAGCTTCCTGAAATTTAGAATTCTGAGCCTGGAGTTTCGTCACAGTTTTCTCTAGATCCATCTTGCTGAAATAAACAGCGGAGAGATAAGGAAACCTGTTATGCGGACGCCTGTCATGTCATGATGCATGAATATGCAGTATGCAAATGATTTTAAGGATTTAAAGAATTTAAATTTGTATAGACAAAGAGTTAACAAATGTTAACTTGCATTAAAGAAATCTTGATTTGAATACAAACATGCCTCTTGGGCTTACAACAACAGAAATAAGCATAAAGTAAAATCCTAAGACAGAAAAGTTATGTGCATCTTCTTTGGGGCAATGTAGGTGTTTAAGCTCCTTTCTTCATGAAGTTCCCTTGTAAGCTCCAATATCTTCTTCTCGCTTTCACAGAACTTAGCTTTGAAGGTGTCTCGCTCTCCTTTTAACTGAATACAAGCGTTTTGCAAATGTTCAAGAGAAGTAGGCATATCAGAATAGAGGATCATATGTGGAATGTCTCCCTCGACTACTGGCTCCATGATAACAGGTAAGACGGCTTCATAAGCATCTTGAGACTTTGAGCGCGAGCCCTTACCCATTTAAGATAAGGTTCCAAAGGAATGTAATTCTTACTCCCCAATGTCTTGCTATCAACTTTGTTAACCATAACCCAAGCTCGTATAAATCTTTGACGGTAACCTTGGGTATCGCTTTCGTAGTCAAATGCAATTCCTTGGATGAGTACCTCATGAGGGCCATCTCTTCTAGAATATCCAAATTGTCGCAAAGCTAAACACGGGTTATAAGTAATGCCTCCCCTAATTCCAAGTAGAGGGACATTAGGGAATTCCCCACAGCGGTCAATGATGGTAATGTCTTCTAAGGAGCGATAATACCAACGGATATCAGCATGTGAAAGTGACATCAATCTTTTAGACCATCTCATACTTTGTTCATTCTTCACCACTGATCGAGGTAGGTGCAAAATAAACCACCTAGCCAACAGAGGAGTGCAACACAGCAAAGCCCCCCTTTTTTTCAAAGTGCGAGAGTGAAGAGAATGCAATATGTCTCCAAGCAACGTAGGCACCGGATTACGAGATATGAAAACCTTAATCGCATTCACATCTATAAATTGGTCAGGATTTGGAAATAGTACCAATCCATAGATGAGAAGAGCCAGAACATCCTCAAAGGCTTGTAGATCCAAAATATTCCAACACTCTTGAGCCTTCTCCAACAAAAACATTGCTAGTAACCCTTTAACACCACTCCTTGTTACCCAATTTGCTACTATGTCAGATGGTTGCAAATGTAGATCTCGAGCAATTTCCTCAGGTTTGGAGTATCTTTCAATACCGTTGAAAGGTATCTGATTGAGAATAGGGATCCCTACGAGTTGATAAAATTCCTCCAAAGTGGGCACAAGTTGGTAATCAGGAAAAGTGAAGCAATGATGCAAAGGGTCGAAGAATTGGACAAGCACCTTTATCATATCTTCTTCCATACTTGAAGTAACCAAACTAAGGAGTCGTCCATGTCTTTTGGTGAACGGGGAATCTTCAGGGACCTTTGATACTAAATCCTTGAGTTATGGAGGTACCCTCACAAGACTGACTTGGATAGTGTTCCTACGAGCGGAGGCCATGTCCTACAAAACAGATAAAAGATAAATCCAAAAAATCCTTGAAATGGTTAGTGATGTTTATGATGTTTATGATGTTATGATGTTTATGTACAAGTGCATATATAAAGCAAACAAGTCATCGATTTAGGCTTGCATGGGGTTTCAGGTAAGTACCCTCTTAAAGTTTTAGTTGGCTCAACCTGTCCTAGTTAATAGTAACCGGGTTCTAAGGGATCTCAATATCACTGATCTTTCCCCCAAGTTTCGTTCAATAAGCGATTGACTCGCAACCAAACAAAACTCAAGAGTCCAACCTCAATGAGTGTAGCATCGAGTATCAACCAACTTCGAACTGCACCAAAGTCGGTCATCTCGCTACGTCCTAATGGCCAAGTTGGTCAAGTAAGGTTTTAAGGTCAATTGATGCTTTATGACACCACTCGGCGGCCCCGTACTCTCCTTGATTGACTCAAGGGTTACCGGTCCCAACCAAAGTGCCACATCAATGTAGCTACTGCTTTAACCGTGTCGGTATACCCCGCACAGTTCCCTCACAGTTTATTTCTACTTACCTAAAAGGTGTCCCCAAATCCGGGTGTAGGATTTTTTAACAGTAACCCAAACAAGGAACCAAAATATAAAGCAAGCAAATTAAACAATATAAGAAAGTAAATATGATCTAACCCTAAGGTAACCCCACTTTAGATAAATTTCCCCAGCAGAGTCGCCAGTTCTGTGATACGGTGGGAGAACTGACTTGAGGGTTTTGTGATTGTGTTTGCAAATGTCGCGGTTTAGCAAGAGTCACCACCGACTTTTCTTTTATCCAATAAGGAAAGGTGGAAAAAGCACAGGAAAGACCTTTTGAGATGTTTTCATGAGTTCGGGGGGTAGATTATGAAAAGGGAAGGTATTAGCACCCTTTCCATCCATGGTTTTCCATGGGCTCTTAGTTACTTGTTAGATCACTTGCTTTTGTTTGAAAATTGTGCTTTTGTGTAGTTTTGAAAGTATTTTGAAAAGGTGCCATTGTTTAGGCGAACTTTGCAATGATTCTCGTTCGTAAGAATGTATGCAAAGTGTTGAGCTTTTGAAAATATTTCAATGTTTGGAAAGTGTTTTGAAGATGTTTTGGAAATTGTATGTGATTGTTTTAAAAATAGCAAGGATGTTTGTTCTGAAATTGAGCAAGTAACTAAAAGTAATCTACCTACTCAAAAGGTTTTAGACGTATCTTTCCTGCTCCTTTAGATGTTGCTATCTTACCATTGATTTGATAATAAACCCCATCGTTGCATATGAAGGGACAGACGTGGGTCATCTTATATTCATGATAGCAATGTTGTGAAATGACTTAGCACTTTTCTGTAGGGACTAAGATCAATTTGAAAGGCAACTTTAATAGCGTCATCGAGGGAATATGATATTTTTCGATTTGTTTGTGCTAATACATCCCACATTCATAACGTGGCAATTTTTGTAAGGCAACAAGTGGAATTTCCTTAAGGGTGCATGTGTGCAAGTGTGTTTGATTGCATGCATTTTGTCTTTGATTTTTGGGTTGTCTACTTGTTGATCTTATCTTGCCATACACACCTAATTATTTAACATTTATATGAAGGTAATAAAAGATAGCAAAAAATAAATCCTACACTATTACAACCATATTGAATTGCATGAAAATATAAAGGCAAAAATAAGGTAAAAGCAAGAAAAATGGATCTTTCAACTTAGGGCAGCAACCCTTAAATTCTGCCATTTTTGGCCCTCTTCGACCTTACCTGAAAAGGGGTGAAAGAATGAGTTTCGACTGGGGCTTAGAAGCCATCATATTTTGACTTTAGATTGGGTCCTGGAGGCCAGCATGTTGTTCCTTTCGACTGCCTCTTTCATTTGGCCTGAAGGTTAGTATGGAAGCCAGAGACTTCGTTTCTAACTTTTCTTTCTCCTGTTTCTTTCATTTGAGTTTGAATACCCATATGGCCCAAGGCCATGCCAACATCACCTTAAGACTAGATTAATTCTTTAAAGCGTATTTAAATGTACCAAGAGAAAAAGCCAAGAAGATTGTTAACCATGACACATATTAAGAGAGTGAAAACAAAACAAAAAGAAGAAAATAGTATGTACATGTTTTAAATGAAAAAGAAAACTTATTTACATGCTATGCTGGAAATGAAGGGCCAAAGGTTAAAAATGACTTACCTTGCTGGAGGTTGGAGCGTGTTCTGGTCTTTGAAGCGGTAACTTTGAATGCATCCGGATTCGAAGGAAAAGACCTAGGGTAAGCCTTCGACACTGGGTCCGAATGAGCAAAACAATTGAAATATCCTTCTTTACTGGATTCAAAGGAAAGAACAAGTGGGATGCTCCTTGAGTCGAAGGAAACTGTAATGTGTTGTTCTTCAGAATTGAAGGAGGTAACGATGATTCTGGTTTTTTGTGATTTCACAAGTGTTGAAGTGTTTGAGAATTCGGAAGATACATTCCCCTCCCCTCTCTTTTATCCTTTTCTTTGTTCAAATGAACTCTCTATTTATAGAGAAAGGCTTTTGGGAAGCTTGGGGAGCAAAAATAATAAAATAAGGCTCAGCTAGAAAGTAAGTGTCCACTTGTGCCATAAAAGCAAGATGAATGGTTCAGATGGGTTGCTTCTTTCTGAAGGAAAACAGGCGCAAGGCTCAAGACAAACTTTTCTAAAAGGTAGTATTATACTATTAAGTGCAAGTGGTCTTGGACAACAAATGGGTAAAGGCCTATTTTCTTGCATAAACAATTAAGTATAGGGTGATTCATAGGTTTGAGGCCTGAAAAGGGAAAACCCGTAGCCTAGCCTATGGGTCTAAATGTTCAACTTGATCTTTTGAGTCGAATCCTCCATCTTTCTACACCTTTCGACCAGACTAGAACAACATAACATTCGTTTTCACCAGTTGTGTGTCCTTTGAATGAACCAACTGTGTGTTCTTCAAATGGCCCTTTTTAGCTGAATCTACCATTCTGAGTTTTCTTGCTTTTAATAACTTAGGCCCAAACCTTCGACCAGATTCCAAAGTAAGAGAACAATTATTCCCCAACTATGGCAAGTCCTTCGAATGGACCACCAGGTTGTGTGTCATAATGCAGGACTATGGCGTATTGAAGGGTTTACAAATGGAATCGAAGGTGATATGAAGGCGCATTCGAATCATACATGAAGATGAATTTGAAAGTCACAGGAAGGTAGCCATTCATCCAATCGAAAACTTATGAATCCAAGGAAAATCGGTGAGGGCCGAATGGTGCAGTCGAATGACACTTTTCATAAGGTTATTAACTTCTTAATCGAAGGAAGCTTTCAGAAGATTATTGACTTTTTAAATTGAATAAAACCAAAAGGAGGCCTTTACTTCCTGAGTCGAAGGACATTCCTGAGTCGAAGGACATTCCTGAGTCGAAGGACACTATTTCAAAGGGAAACAAAAACTCAATTGAAGCATGTATGAAGATCATTTCCTTCTGAATCGAAGGAGACCTATTTGAAGTCACATGCCCAGACGAAAGAGGCACGCTAGCAGCAAAATGTTATTTTTATCTATTTTCTCCCTTTTTGACAGTTTCCTCTTGATTCTGGTGCTGGAAGACCCCAATGTACTTGTGCAAGCTTGAATTTTGAGAATCATTGTGAGAGATGCCTTGAGAATTGAGAGGGCAAATTTTGGGGTACAACAACTGGGGTGCTAGTACATTGGCGAGTGCCAACCATATTTATGATGAGATTAGGTAGAAGATGAAGAGATGATGTTAGTGTTAGAGAGAGTGGGGTTTACATTGAAGAGACAATGATGAATGATATATGAGATTGGAGCGCAAATAATTAACATAAGTGTTGTACCTTAATTTTATATAGGCATATCATTTTACTATCAAGGCATTTGTGTCTTTGATCAATAGGGTCAACTTAAACATCAATATTCCATATGAAAGTGATGGCGTAAAAAGTCAACAAAAATAATTATGGAATTGACTAAAGTATTTTTCTTATTTTTAATGCATTACTATTTATTTTGCATCATTTGCATAAAATACTAAAATTAGTAAATTCAAAGAGAATGAAAATCCAAGCCAATTCTCATTTGATAATCATCAAGCATCATAAAGAAAAAGTCAACAAAAATTATGATTTTGGCATTATATGACAAAATTTGATCACACTTGCTATGCATAATCACACATCATCTAATCCCTATCCAAATTGCACAATACATCAGCAAATTTCAGAATGCAAAGGAGATATTTTCATCTGAAATTCAAATTCATTTCAAATTTCACAAAATTGCATTCACATTTGAGTCACACTTTGTTCATTTTAACATAATCCCTAAACTAATATTTAACCTAATTTCTAAGTCTATAAATCAAACCAATTACAACAACAAATAACAACAAGAATCACCTCTAAGATTTCAAAAACATTGCATCAAATTCTTCTAAGAAATTCAAATTTATTCACCTTGAAGAAAATTTATAAATTTCACAAACGAGCCTCAACGCTGGAGAAATTTCCATTCATTTCCCTTGAATCATTGCATAGATTCATTACCATCATAATCCCTACCAAAAACCACTAACAAAAATCAAATTTTTGCAAATCCATTTTGAACTCGATTACGAAAAAGTTGTCGAAATTGTGAAATCATGATGGAATGGAGTAGAGTAGATCAAAAGGAGTCTAGATCTGCAAAGAAACATGAAAAATTAGTTCAGTTGGAGCTTGATCAGAATTCGGATTTCTCATAGGTGTTCATCGTGTTATTAAGGTTTCTCGCTTAGGTAAGCCTTGATCCTTGTATTTTGTGCGATTTATTAACTTAAACTCGTTTCTGCACTTAGTATGTTTCATATCCTTTAATCTTTTGTGCAAAATAACTTGAAATGTGCATTTCCAGAAAATTAGTATTCTTTGTGTTCTTAATGTTCATGAGTGTCCACGAACATTCAAGAACACAAATTCGGAAAATTCAATAATTAATTGTTTCAAGAAAACAAATGTGTGACTTGTTAGGAGTCAAGGGTTAAACATCAGAATCCTAAGAGAATGATGCAAATCATTATACATTCCAAAATGGATGTGATAGGTGAAAGGTTGATATATTATTCGTGTTACTTCCATAGCAATAGATGTATTGATTTACATGTTCAATCGATGAATCGTAGCATTGTGGCACTAAGGTTGTGTGTCAATGTTGTCAATATTATGGTTGTGTTGATGTTCTTATGACATTGTTGATGTGTGATGAAATGATGGAGACGATGTTCATATCGTTTAATTCTACGTCCTTGAACTATGTTCTTTCCTCGTTTCCTATGGAAAGGATTTAAGGATGAGTAGATCTTTCTTATGAAAGGAAATTAGACAAGCTTAACCTATGGTGATGGTGAAGATCTCATTGTGTTCTGGTTCAAGAGTGAACGAGATCATAAGATGAAAAATCCTATATCCTAGGATGATGGGACAAGGAGTGAAAATAATTGTGGTTCATAACTCAATAGCAATTCATCTTGTTGGCTAGTGGTATTCGAAATATTGCCAAACGTGACATGGGAGTTGAAGAATACGATGCAAGAGTCATATCCGAAGATGTTTGCATCAGTTAATTTTCGAGGATGAAAATATTCTAAGGGAGGGAGAGTTGTAACACCCTGAAAATTATAAATAATTATTTAATTAGTTGTTTATAATTATTCACGAGTCATTGTGATTTCTAAAGTGAATATGTGGTTTGATGATAATATGTGTGGGGTAATGTCGGATTAAAGGAGTAATGAGAATAATTTTTAATTTAAATAATTTAGTTAGAATTATTTAGATTTAAGAATAATTATTTAGAATTATATTGATAATTAAATAAGATAATATGTATAGAGATATAGAGAGAAAGGTTTTAGTTTTCCCGAGGCTTAGTTAGTGTAATATTGGATTATCATAATAGGGGTCATAGGGTTAGATATATAAAACAAGGAAGTAGAGAAGTGGATTGTAATTTGGATCGATCGTGTTTTGATAGGAGAGGAAAAGAGGAGGAAAGTGCACCAAGAGACTAGGGTAAGAGGAATCCATTGTAGAAGCTTGGGAACCATCAACCAAAGGTAAGGGTGGAGTGTCAACTTTCTAATGGTATTGTATAGAGATGGGTAGGTTAAGGATTTGATTTCCAAGGTTTTGTGTACTTTATTCATGATGTTTCTCTTTTGTGTGATTGAATTTATGTGATAAAATGTTGACATATCTGTGGTTTAATTGGTGAAATTGATGTTATGAAATGAGTAGTAAGGTTGTGTAATATGTATGTATGAACCATGGAATTGAAAAACGTGTTGTTGATTTCAAATTGGGGGTGTTGTACCCCAAAAATTTTCCCTCCCATCTCTCAAATATTTTTCTCACAAAATTTCCGTTAAGTCAAGGATGCACAAAATTTTCTTCGATTGAGCACCTAACTTCCTTCAATCTTGCTTCAAATTTCCAAGCTTCGATTGAAGACTTAGCCTTTTGCTTGTTTGTTGTATAAAAGCTCCGACTAGGCATTAGTTTCCTTTGAAACAACCTCCTTTGATTCACAAGGGAAGGGCCTCTTGTTGGTGTCCTTCGATTCAGAAGTTAGTGTCTTCCTACTGGCTTCTTTCACTTCAGAGGGCGTTGGCTTCTCACTGGTTTCTTTCGATTCAGAAGGTGTTGGATTCCTATTGCGCCCTTCGATTCATAAGACAAGTGCCTTTCGAAAAGATTTCCTTCAATTCGTAAGGCAAGGACCTCCTGCAGGCAAGCTTCGATTCCACCCTTGAAAACCTTCAACACACATAGTTTCTGCACTATGACATACCTGGATGCCCCTTTCAGAAAGACACAACTGGCGCATTTGAAGGACATATATTTTCCCCATTCAAAGGACATGTATTGATTGATTTAAATGTGCATACAAGTGATGCATGTGGTCCCTTCAAAAGAGCACACACATTGGTTCAAAAATGAAGGATACACATATTGTTGGCCATTTGAAAGAGACACATAATGCAAGATTATCTTATGATGATTCTTGGTCCTACATGTGGCTAGGCCCAGGCTTCCTGTGCAAATGGCATTCCAAGGAAGTGAGGAAGGAGGCTTCGATTGGTATAATGATGTTCTCACTTGAGGGTATATGAATTACAGCTAAGGAAAATATATGGATCCAATCTAAAGCCATTCGAAGGACACATAACTGATCCATTTGAAGATATTGGCTGGCCCAAAATCCAACATATTGCCATACTCCAGTTTCCTGCACCAGCATTCATACTGAAGGAAGCTTCGATTAGCCTGGAAAGAGTTTTTGTTGGGGCTAGCTGAGTAGGGGCTCAATCGAAGGACACACCTTGGTGGCCCATTCAAAGAGGGCACAAGGCATACATATGGACTATTCAAAAGACACTCAGAAAATCCATTTGAAGGAGACATTAAAAAGGCCAATTCGAAGGGTACACAAAAGGTCCATTCAAAAGACCCATTTGAAGGACATACAAGAGGTTCAATCGAAGGGCAGAGACTGAAGGTATTCGAAAGTCAAAGGTGTTCACATTCATTCAACTTTAAAAAGAGACAAGAATTCCATGTCTTTTGCCAAAATTCAAATTCTTATTCATGGCCTTAAAGAACTTGTTTATGGCTGTTTACTACCTTGTTATCTTGTCCCCTCCTTCCCCTCTATATAAGGATCACACTAGCAAGCTCAAAAGGGATGAAAAAAAGAGAGGATAGACCTACAAAAAAAGACACTACACACAACATACATACTACATGCACACGTTTCCTCATAAGAGCTCCATAAAACATTCAAAATTCCAACAAGGTTTCGAGAATCGAAGCACCCCACTAGTAAGGAATCTTTGATCTCAATTTTATTTCCCATGTAACTTAATTTCGACTGCATATTCATGCTGCATGATTGTTAATATGTTACATGTAAGTCTGAAGTAACAGGATACCATCACTGAGACATGTGAGGTGGATTCCTTTGAATCTCAAATCTAGCTCAGATGGTGAAGAAATATGGACAATCTAAAGGGCCTGAGTTCAACACCCAGGCCTCATAATTTTATTTTTCATAACATTCTCTTGTAGATTCCATACAGACATGTAACACAAGTATACCATGGGTCATATAATCTACACCCTCCAATGAAAACACAACCAGATCCAAGTGCAACAAGCATGCGTCCCCATCATGGACATCCAAAGGATCCTCTCACTAGATCCATACAGCCTTTGGACTCCTTAACTTGGGCCTAAGCATTTTTTTTATCTTCTCACCCCCTGATTCATTTTGCAGCGCCTGGGCTTGTCTCCCCTTGGACCAAACGAAATCCAAGCGGACCCCCCTGTTTACTAATTATCTCCAAGCCCAAATTTGCTTTTCTTTATTCTTATTTGTTTTATTATTTATTTCTTTTAATCATTTTTTAACAAATCAAAAAATCAAAAAAAAAATTAAATAGACTTAGGTTTTCTTAAATTAATTTTTATTCTGTAAATTAATTTAATTAATTATTTGGACATTATTTTATTAGTTAAAAATCAATTAGACTTTGATTTATTTTCATTCAAATATTTTCTTAATAAAAAACACAAAAAAAAAGTAGAATTAGTTTTATTAATTAACAATCATTTTTCTTTTATTTAATTAATTAAGTTTATATTTAGTTTTTTCTCATTTAATTTAGTTTAAGTATTTTTCTTAAAATAAACAAAACAAAAAAAATATTTTTTTGTTTATTTAGAAATTTTTAGACGTATCTTTCTCAGTTCGCGCGTGTCCAGTATTTCGTTTTGATTTTTATTTTTCATATTTTTGTATCTACTGATGGAATGTAATAGATTAAAATAGGACTTTATCGCTTTTCTTTATTTTCTTTCCCCCATTTAAACATGTAAATACCTCCTCCCTGAAACATTGTAATAGCGTAGATTTAAATTCTTGCACTTTAAATTCCTGCTAAATATTAACTGTTACTAATTAGGCATGTATGAAAAGACTGAAATCAAACGCTAGGAAATTTAACACAAGACTAAAATAACTGAACATAACACACCATGCACATATACACCTCTAGGGTACCCCACTTCGGTTGCCTTCGGAAAACGGTCACAATTCTCGAAACGTGAGAAATTTTAGTGGTTGTCATCTAGTTTGAAAGATCACAAGTCCCTCGATGACCCTCTCGATGTTTCCTCGCTTAAAAGTGATCTTAGAACTTTAGGATAGTTACTAAAATTCGTTTCCAAGTTTCTTTCATGACCTTAACGTCCCTTTGAATGTCCCTCAAAAAATCTAACGATAGGGCTACCTACTCACTAATAGTAGGATATCACTGTCTAAAGGATATGAGGAAAAGAACTACCTTTTCGTGTACAAGTAGATAGCCGTTAGATGCTTGCTCAAGTAAAATAGCCTTTTTTTCACTTACACATTTCAAAAACAACATTCAAAGACATTCGCTTTATCAACACTCTTGAGGACTGATACAAGAGTTATCACAAAGCGAATCGCCGCACTAAGGCATTTTAAAACATTTTTCAACATACAAAGCACAAGAAATTTTCAAAACGTGAGCTAGCATCTAAGATCCTGTAGATAACTACAGATAGAAAGGGTGCTAACACCTTCCCTTTCCATAATCTACTCCCCTTACTCATTAAATTCTCGAAAAGGTATTTTTCTGTTCTTTTCACCCTTTCCTTTATTGGATAAAAGAAAAGTCGGTGGCGACTCTTTCTTACTACAACATTTGGGAACACAAACGCAAAACCAATATTAATGGTCGGTTTTGACACCGTATCACAGAACTGGCGACTCTATTGGGGAAAACTAAAAAGTGGGGTTACCTAAGAGTCTAGTTCATTTTAAACTGCTTTACCTTATAAGCGTTGTCTGCTTTACTTTTGAGGGCTTGTTTGGGTTGTTAATATAGATCCTACACCCGGATCTGGGGCACATTTTAGGTAAGTAGCAATAGATCGTTGGGACTATGCGGGGTATACCGACACGGTTAAAGCGATAGCTACGTTGATGTGACACTTTTGTTGGTACCGGTAGCCCTTGAGTATTCAAGGAGAATACGGGGCTGCTGCATGGTGTCATGAAGCATCAACTGACCTTAGAACCTTTAATTGAACAACTTGGCCATTAGGAAGTAGTGAGATAGCCGTCTTAGGTGTAGCCCTAAATCGGTTGATACTCGATACTACACTTATTGAGATTTGACTCCCGGGTTTTGTTTGTTGGCAAGTCAATTTTCAATCGGAACGAAACTTTTGGGAAAAATCAGTGATATTGAGATCCCTTAGAACCCGGTTACTATTACTAGGACAGGTTGAGCCAAGTAAACTTCAAGATGGTATTTTCCTACAAACCACATGCAAGCCTAAACCTAAGGCTGCTTGTGTGACTTGTATGCTTTCAACTTGAACTACTTGCAGGGTTTTTATTATCTAAATACATGATTTCCTTGCAGGATTTGTTTACAATCATCATCCAATAACCTGGATTTCTTTCAGGGTTTACTTGCTTACGCCACCTTACATTTTTGCTTAATGCATAACATACACATCATAAAATCATCGCATAGCATCTCCTTAACCATTTAAAGGATCTCAAGGGTCTGTGATGTAGGTTATGATGAAGCAGACATCTAGAAAGCGGCAAGGGGATTTATTTTCCTCTAACCAAATTCCTCCAGAAGACCAAAACACAACAACTTGAGTAAGAGGCAATGACCCACTCGACATGGTGAGCTTGACTCTCGAAGAAGGAAATTCAACAATATGAAGTTCTTCAATTAAAGTTTCCATCAACTTCTAACATCTTCTTGTGTTTACCCTGCAAGATCCTTGAAAACATTTACACAACATACATATCATTGCATAAACAGGTTTCAGGACGAGCTTCTTATCTTCTTTGCTGTTTATTTCAACAATGGCTCTTGAACAAACATTTAAAGAGCTTCAGACACAGAATACTCAATTCCAAGAAATGTTCCTGAATCTGGCTAAGGGACAAGAAGTTTTGAAAGCTCTGATTCTCAAGGACAAGAAAATTAAAAAGAGGCTAGTGGGTGTTCTCAATAAGGGAAGAATGTTCAAAGGACCAATGAGGCAAGTTTCAGAGCTCGCAACTCCGTCAAAAGAGAGAGATACAATCAAGAAGGAGAGAAAAGAGAATAAGACCACATGACAAGGGAGTATGAAGAGGATGAAGCTGATTACGCAGAGGAACAATACCCTCCTACTGAGGATAAGTAAAAACAGCTGGATGACCATCTCAACACCATGGAAGTTCAGAGAGCACCTAGCTTGGACTTTGAAGAATTAGGATTGGTTTCTGGAGTCGTCATCCCACCAAATTCAAGGTTCCCACATTCTCTAAATATGATGGGGTCTCTTGTCCTAAACTTCACTTGATATCATAAATCAGAATAATCCAGTCTTTACACTGCTGATCGAAAGTTATAGGTCTATTTCTTCCAAGAAAGTTTGGCCGACACGCAACTGGAGTGGGTATATCAGTTAGAGGGAACTGACATTCATACCTAGGAAGACTTGGCGACTGCTTTCTACAAGCAGTACCAATATAATGTCGACCTGGCGCCAACTCGAGTTCAATTGCAGAATATGTCCATGGGCTCAACTGAAGGGTTCAAGGAATATGCACAAAAATGGAGGTACCTAGCTGGCAGGGTGAAACCTTATCTGACTGATATGGAAATAGTAGACATGTTCATGGGCACTTTGACAGCCCCATTTTTTAATTTACTAATTGGGAGTTCTTCATCCGGTTTTACGGAGATGGTTCTCATCGGGGAAATGATTGAAAGTGGTATCAAGAGTGGGAAGAATTTGACGGCTGCATCTTCTATTATTGAGAAGATGCTATTCTGTGGCAAAAAAGAAATTAATGTTGTCTATGGCCAAAAGAGCCATAGTAAAAATAACCACCATCAGTCTGTGTGAGCGGTGTTAATGTCTAATCCTACACCTGTTCAACATCAACAGGGCAATAGGCATAGGATAAAGTATCAAGAGAGGCAGTACACTAATATTATATGCCTTTGTCTCAAGCGTTACAACAATGGCTAAAAGCGAAGCTGATTACACTAAAGGATCCTTCTCAAAAAACCTGATACCTCTTCTCTTAAGTACAATCCTAATGTAAAATGTGCTTACCGTTCATATAGTCTTGGGCACGACACCGAAAACTATTGAACCTTAAAGAACAAGATTCAGGATTTGATCGATAATAAGGAGATCGAACTTGACTCTCCTAAGACCCTAGTGTGATCACCGCTCCCATGCCATATCATGGTCAAAATTGAGAGCGTTTATTTCACTTGAATTATCAGTTGTAATTTCGTTGTTGCTTAAAACATTTATCTTTATTTCAAACTTTGGTTATTCATGTTAATACATTGAATGTGTTTGTCTTGAATTAATTCATTCATATTCATTATATTTAAACTATGTTTTTACTTCTTTCTTGTGATATTCAACTCCTGATTAGAAATCTCTAAGCCTTTAGAGGGAGGATGAAGAAAACGATACCATAATCTCTACAGTATGCTTTTGAGTAGACCCCGCTGGCGATGTACAGGCGTTATTTCAAATCCTAAATAGTGGAGTTATAAGGAAGATAATCCCTAGTCAACCCCTTTGAGCCTAAGAAGTAGGCGTTTTTCTTTTCACACAAATTAAAATCCTTAATCATAACCTGGGGCAGTGTAGTTTTCTCAGTTAATTCAGATATGCATTCAGTCGCAAGCTCATCCTTCATACATGACAAATAATGCAGAAGATGCTCTCCAAAAGATGGTATTGGTTCCACATAATCATAAAGACAGGCATTCATTATCTCTCAAAATAAAAGCCTGTTAAGTCAAAAACCTATGAAGGAGAATTAAGAAAAGCTGGGGCATCTCGCTTACTGTAAACACCAAAGAAACTGTTCAGGCAAAAGTAGGGATAACAAAATCAAAAAAAGAGGTCCTACAAATCCTCAACAAAAAAGAAAAGGTTATAAAAATGACTGCCTTCTCAAACAAACGTTCAATTTCTGAACCATCACCAAATATCAGAGCAAAGATTCCAGACTCAATTGGGATCTAAATGCACAATTATCTGAGCATAGGATTGAAAAACATCATGAAGAAAGGGTTGGGTACAAATAAAATTTGAGCGTTTATCCTTTGTTTCTTAAACTATGAACCAAGCCACGTTATAACCCTTAAAAGTCCTAGCTGAAGCATGGGTTAGTTCGAAAGCATACTGTTACAAAAGGTATCCTAACTCCTGTAGGGCTCACTATAAATCCTGAACTAATATCACACTCTTACAAAACTTGTTGATTTTACTAAAAAAATTAATTTTCGAACTTCAAGACAGACATAAGATTTGTATTCTTAAAATACCATTGTTTGCATATGAATATTTGGTCAACAGTAGAGAAATTTGCACGACGGATATTCGATAAACAAAAATCCTCTCAGTGGACAGAATCACCTCAGATGGAAAGACATTCCAATGATAGGCCTTTCATAATTAAGGGACATAGCATGGTGTCCAGCTGATCTGGGGAAGTCAATTCAAGGTTCAAGGAATCTCTCAAAAATGCCAAATAGCCAGGGGCAGATCTCCATCTGAATCACTTTGTGCATTGGACATGAATTCCAGCAACAAATCTTGTACGATCTAACAAACATCTTCTGGAAGTGTGTCAACACTTACTACTAAGGACAGTGATAATTCTCCAAACCCGGTGAACATGGACATAGTCGGAAAATACTACGCATGAACAAAGACCCGCTAGGTTGACTGGCCTAGGCAAAAATAAGGGCATCCCGGCAAACCAAAAGAGTTAGGGCAAAAATTAGGGATATATACAAAAATTGTACACCCGGCAATTTGAAAACCTGAAAAGGCGACTTGGGCAAAAAAGGGTATCCCAGTGGACTGAAAATCTGAAAGGATAGTCCAGGAAAAAGTTAGGGATTAAAGCGTACGACTATGTCCTATCATCTCGTCACTTGTCTATCATTAGAAGGTTAATCACCTCGATCTGCATTCACCAAGGACTCCAAGAGTTGGGATAACAGTCAAACCGTCTACAAAATCCCAGTAGATACCTTCTCCAGTAGGTACGGTAGCAGAGGCATCCTCCTAAAAAAGGTCACCATCATATCCTCGGCTTACGGCCTCATGAGGTCAGGTGTTCTCATATCCCCAGCGAAGCAAGAATCTCCATCTACTGCTCTGACATCTAGAAAATTCCCTAGTGAAGTAGTCAAACTTTTTGGTTTCCCTGACAAAATTCCATAAAGATCCCCAAGCAGATTATGGAGTTTCCTTCCCCAATAGAGTTTGTTTCCCTAACAACAAAAATTTGTCTCTCAGCATCTCAACTTTAACAACCTTTGAAGACCTACATTTCTTTATCAACAATTATGGATTTATTTTCCCTAATTCAACAATACAACAATGGAATGACTGACACGTTCATACATTGCACTCCTACATCATTATACAAACATCATAGCATACACAGTACGAATGCATATATCACAATCTCGTTTTTTTTAAAACATCATTTGCACTTCATGCATCATGACATTGCATGCAACTAAACCTTTATCTTTTCAGGTATAGTCTATACACAAACGAATTTTCATAAGACCAGACGAATTTTTGGTATTCTATTGAGGTAGCAATCTGTAGCGATAAAAAATGTAGCGGGGTAAATCGGAGATCGAATTATTGATTAATTCGTCTCATAAAAGCAAGAGTCGCCACCGCGCTTTATTATTTCCAAGGGAAAAGGGGAAAGAGCGAAATAAAACCCTAAATATGCAATGTAAAATAATAATTTTTAAAAGTCATAAAAATACAAGGCGTTTTTGAAAAGAGGTTTATGGTTCGGGGGTTGGTTATACAATGGGAAGGTATTAGCACCCAATGTATCTATAGTACTCTATAGGAACCTTTTGAAATATCTGTTTATTAAAATATTCGTTTGATTAAAAATAAATTGTTTTGGCCGAAAAGGGGTACATATGGGTTTTTGAAGATACGACAGCCTAATGTCGACGTTTTCGCTTAAAAGGTATAAGTTTTGAAAAGGTTGAATATTTGAGGAAAAATTGTCTTAAGTTTTAATGACATGCCGATGTTCGCGTGATTGGACTTGAGGACATGAAGTCAACCAGTTTAATCATTTTTCCCTTGGATTTAGACGTAAACGGAATAATCAAGTAAAGATGAAATAAATCAAACTGAAAATCAGATAGATAATGATTAAATAGCTAAATGACATATAACCACAACAATGATTAAATAACAGATTAAATGATATGAACATGCATTTTTTATATTTTTGTTTAATAGGTATAACGCAAGAGAATTAATTAAAGAAAAAATAAAATGTTTTAATTCTTAAATTCTATTTTTTATATACTTTTGTATTAATATTAACTAAAGCGAGGGAATTAATTAAAGGAAATAAAATATTTTTTTTAAGTTTTTATTTTATATGTTTTTTTTAATATTAATAAAAGTATTATTTTTGAGAATGATTAAATAATTCTAAACTAAATTAAAACTTTAAAGGTTACTAACTTAAATCTAATTAGAAATAATACTAGAATTATTAAATTAAACCTAAAGTTAAACTTAATAAAAATGATCAAATTATTTAAAATTGTCTAATTAAAATACACCTCTTATTTAATTAAATTACTAATCAACTAATTTAATAAGATTCTAAAAAAACTATAAGGAGATAAATGAAGAAGGGGTATCAAATTAAAGGGGGTGGATAGGCAGTTATATAGGCCAAAGAGTTTCTAAAGGGGCCTAATCAAGGGTAACCAGAAAAAGGGATGGGGGGTATGCTAAGGAATTCGTTGGGCTTTGGCGTAAAAAAGGGGTGAGGCCCAATTTCATTAATTTGTTTAGGGTTAAAACAAATGTTTTATTTTTGGGGAAAACAGATTAGGGTTAAGCATTTGGGACAAAGCGGCGCTCATCTCTCGTTCACGCGTTCCTCTTTGTTGGATTCGTCTTCTTCGTTCATCAAAAGTCTCTGCCCCTGAGTTTCTTGCCCATGTCCACCAACATCCTCAACATTCCTCTTCCCTCCAACGAGAATACCAGGGCAACAGATTCAAGGTAGCTTTTCAATTTTTATTTCGTTGGGGTTTTTGTTACTGCATGTTGTAATCTTTCATCCATTTTTGCTTCTGACTTCGAATTATTAATGGTTATTTGAGGTATTTTGAAAGAAAGAGAAGGAGAAATGTTACCTTTGGAGACGGAGGAGGAAGGTTGGGCGTGTGCGTAGGAGGCCAAGGCGAGGAGATGGCTCGTGATGCTAGGCTTTGGCTGGACTCCTGGTATTTAGTTTCTTATTTTTGTTTGGTGATGAAAACCCTGAAAACAAAACTTTGTCCTCTTCCTCTTGGTAGCCTTTGTATATTTTTCCTCTCTTCTTTTGGCCTTGCTTCTGTAGCCTTTTATTTTCCCATGATGGAACAACTCTGAGGCTTGACTGTATGCTTGAATATGCTACTGTTGAAATGTTTGTTTTGACTAGCTTGACAATGTTGATGTTTGATTGCTGCCTTCGTTTGTATGCTTGACTGTTGCCTTCGAATACTTTTCCTCTCTTCTTCTTTGCTGTGCTTCAGTTGCTTTTTCATGTATTAGCCTATGATGAATAACTCTGAGGCTTGATGCTTGACATTGGTTTGATGGGTCGTGTTACTTGGAATTCTGGTTTTTGGTTTTGACAAGGTTCACAGGTTTTATGGTTTAGGCCATATTGGTTGTGTTTTGGTGAGACTTTACTGGTTTATGCTATGTGTTTATGGTTTCGGTCATGGTTTTGACATGGCTTAAGGTTTGATGGTGTTTTTGGCTGGGTCTGACTCAGGTTTGGCCTGGTTTTTGTTTCAACATGTTTGGCCTTTTGAGTTTACTGGTTTATGTAGGTTGATGGAAACAGGGTGAACTGGTTTTATTGTTTAGGCTATATTGGTTGAGGCTTTTCTGGTTAGGCTGGACAGTTTTGTGTTTACTGATTTTTTTAGGCCATGGTTTTTGTTTTGATCTTGAGGCAGCAGGTTATATTGGTTTTTGCTTTGAGACTTTGAGAATTGGTTTTGTCTTTGTTTGACAATTTTTTTGAAGGCTTCAGGCAGGTTGGTTTGGCTTGAGACAGTAGGTTGGTTTTTGCTTCCAACAAGTTTTGGAAATCTGTCTTTGTTTTTGGCTTCTCACCGTTTTGAACTCTCTCCTCTTTTTTGAAGGGGTTTGTTGTTGTTATAACAGTTAGTTGGCTTGGCTTTGGATGATTTAGGTTATGAATATTTTAACCATTTTCCTTTGATGCCTCTGCACATTACTGTTACATTCAGTTTTGTCCATATTCTTTTTCATGCTTTCCTTTTCTTACTGTGTTAATGCTGATTTTGTTTGCTATCCTTTTTATGCCTAAGCCAAAACCTGTAAAACCCACACTCTTTCTCTCTTCTCTCTCCTTAGTACAATTTGACATTAAAAAAGTGATGTTATGTACTTGGTTCTGAAAAAGCATAAGCTGGAAAATGATGAAAAATAGCAATATTTTGCTTGCATACATGGTTTTAAAACTGCACATATCTCTTTGTCCTCTGCATGTTACAGCATGGAGCCTTGTGTTTTGACTTCTTCCCACATCTTGGGGTAGTTTACGTTACATATTGGCTTATGAAAACTTGCATATGCTGTTTTGCTTTTGAGATATGCAGTGGATTTTGAAAATGTGCAATTGATTTGAACTATGCAGTTTACAATTAAAATGTGCAATTTTGACAAAAAAATGAATTTGTGCATATTTTTAACTTGTGCATTCATATTTGTCAATAAAAATTCATCCCTTTTTGTGAACCGGGAGAAATCCCGTGATTTGCAAAGAGGGTAAAAATTGATTCCAGCCGTTTGCTTTTAATGATGAACGCTAAATTAATCATCTGCTTTTAATTATATTCATTTCTGACTTTTCTTTTAATTCTTTTACAGGTAAAATCAAATGAGCATTAAAGGAGTATTGGATAGAAGATGAAGATTTAGAACTTAGAAAAATTAGGATAATTTTTATTTCACTTTAAACATTTGTAAGAATTGTCATTGTAAATACTTTGTTAAATAAGTATAGTATTTAAACAAACAATTGTAACAATTAGAATAAAATGAATAAAACTCCAATATTTTAGCAGTTAATTCTCTCCTTCTTTCCAATTATTTATTTTATCGTTTATAATTCTTTAAATTATATAATAACTGAAAACAATTCCAATTATTTAAATTTAGAATGATAAATAATTAAATAAACATCATTGACCAATTAACTTCTCTTCAATTATTTACTTCATTATTTATAATTCTCTAAATTGTAATAACTGAAAATAAAATTTCAACTATTTAAACTTAGAATAATAAATAATTAGATAAACATTGTTAATCAATTAATAAACTCTTTTCAAATATTTATTTTATTATTTATAAATCTTTAACTTATATAATAACTGAAAATAAATTCCAATTATTTAAATTTAAGATAATAAATAATTAATAAACATTGTCTGATCAATTAATAAACTTCTTTTCAAATATTTACTTTATTATTTATAAATCTTTAAATTATATAATAACTGAAAATAAATTCCAATTATTTAAATTTAAGATAATAAATAATTAATAAACATTGTTTTAGCATTGATCAATTAATAAATTTAGCGTTCAAAAAATAAACAGCTCTTGACTTGAAAAAGTTATGAATTTTAAATCTGCTTTGAAAATTGATAAAAATAGGTCAACCACTTGCAATGTAGTGATGCAGATGGGAGATGGTATCTTAGGTCAAAATTTGGGGTACAACACAATCGTCCAGGATTCTTTCATTATCTGTTGAGGTAGAAATCATCCAAGATTCCTTCATTATCTTTCGAGGTAGAAATCGTCAAAGATCCCTTCATTATATATTGAGGTAGCAATCGTCCAAGATTACTTCATTATCTATTGAGGTAGCAATCGTCAAAGATTCCTTCATTACCTGTTGAGGTAAAAATCGTCCAAGATTCCTTCATTATCTATTGAGGTAGCAATCATTAAAGATTCCTTCATTATCTCTTGAGGTAGCAATCGTCAAAGATTCCTACATTATTTATTGAGGAATCAATCATCAAAGATTCCTCCATTACCTGTCGAGGTAGCAATCGTCCAAGATTCCTTTATTATCCATTGAGGTAACAATCGTCAAAGATTCCTTCATTACATGTTGAGGTAGCAATCGTCAAAGATTCCTTCATTACATGTTGAGGTAGCAATCGTTAAAGATTCCTTCATTATCTGTTGAGGTAGAAATCGTTAAAGATTCCTTCATTATCTGTTGGGGTAGAAATGGTTAAAGATTCCTTCATTATCTATTAAGGTAGCAGTCATCAAAGATTCCTTCGTTATCTGTTGAAGTAGCAGTCGTCAAAGATTACTCCGTATAACCCTTCAGAGGTAGTCCAACACTGACTCATCCTGAAACAACCCTACACAGGCTCTTTCTAATAGATTTTCAGGTAACGGTTAATTCCATTATCCCACCAAGTTATTGTGAAGCCTGGATTTCAACCAGAAACCAACAAAATTTCATCTCTCCAGACCAGAGATAACTCCTCAGTAGAGCCTTGGACAACCGAAGTTCCTAGACCATATTCCCCATAGATATTTCCTCAAGCAGGAGAACGACATAAATCAATATTCCCCAACAGAGTCCTCCTCGGACAAAATGAACATGAATCCCCCCGAAGAGACCTCTTATGAAGTCAAAATATAATTTGGATGGCATCTTTAAACCCATCTCTAACGAATCTCAGTTATCTTCTCCAAATGGCATCTGAAAGCCCATTCTTGACATCATCAACCATCGGTGTTACTTCATGCGAGTGCAAATTTCTAGGCACTCTAGTGTTCAATCCTCTTCCACCTTCAGATCACGAAAGGTAGATAAGTTAATCTAAATCCTCAGGTCTAAGAAGATTGAATAGGGGCAGCTGTTGTACCCCCAAAATTTTCCCTCCCATCTCTCAAAGATTTTTCTCACAAAATTTCCACAAAGTCAAGGTTGCACAAAATTTGCTTCGATTGAGCACCTAACCTCCTTTAAGCTTGCTTCAAATTTCCAAGCTTCGATTGAAGCCTTGGCCTTTTTCTTGTTTGTTGTATATAAGCTTCGACTGAGAATTTTTTTCCTTTGAAACAACCTCCTTCGATTCACAAGGGAAGGGCCTCCTGTTGGTGTCCTTCGATTCAGAATTTAGTGGCTTCCTACTGGCTTCTTTCGATTCATAGGGTGTTGGATTCTCACTGGTTTCTTTCGATTTAGAAGGTTTTGGCATCCTAGTGGTTCCCTTTGATTCAGAAGACAAGTGCCTTTCGAAAATATTTCCTTCCATTCACAAGGCAGGGACCTCTTGCAGGAAAGCCTCGATACCACCCTTGAAAACCTTCAACACACATAGTTTATGCACTATGACATACCTGGATGCCCCTTTCAGAAAGTACACAACTTGCGCATTCTAAGGAAATATATTTTCCCCATTTGAAGGACATGTATTGATGGATTTAAAGGGTCATACGTGGGTGTTCCATTCGAAGGATTTACTTTGATGGCCCATTCAAGGGAATAGAAAGTGATGCACACAAGTGAGGCATGTTGTCCCTTCAAAAGAGCACACACATTGGTTCAAAACGAAGGATACACATATTTCTGGTCATTCGAAAGAGACACATAATGCAAGTTTATCTTATGATGAGTCTTGGTCCTACATGTGGCTAGGCCCAGGCTTCCTGTAAAAATGGAATTCGAAGGAAGTGACGAAGGAGGCTTCGATTGACAGAATGAAGTTCTCACTTGAGGGTATCTGAATTAAACAACTAAGGCAAGTAGATGGGCCCAATCTAAAGCCATTCGAAGGACACATAAATGATCCATTCGAAGATGCTGGCTGGCCCAAAATCCCACATATTGCCATACTCAAGTTTCTTGCATAAGCATTCATACTAAAGGAAGCTTCGATTAGTCTGGAAAGAGTTTTTATTGGGGCTACCTGAGTACGGGCTCAATCGAAGAGGCCCCAATGATGAGACTTGAGCCATTCGAAGGACACACCTTGGTGTACCATTCGAAGAGGGAACAAATCATACATATGGATTATTCGAAACACACTAAAAAAATCCATTAGAATGAGACATTTAAAAGGCCCATTCAAAGGGTACACAAAAGGTCCATTCAAAAGACCCGTTCGAAGGATATACATATTGCATGCACATACTGCACGCACATGTGGCCTCGCAAGAGCTCCATAAAACTTTCAAAATTCCAACAAGGTTGCCAGAATCGAAGCACCCCACTAGTAAAGAACGTTGATCTCAATTTCATTTCCCATGTAACTTAATTTCGATTGCATATTCATGTTGCATGATTGTTAATATGTTACATGTAATGTCTGAAGTAACAAGATGCCAACACTAAAACATGTGAGGTGGATTTCTTCGAATCTCAAATCTGCGTTCGATACTCATGCCTCATAATTTTATTTTTCTTAACATTCTCTTAAAGATTCCATACATCCATGCCACAAACTTATACCATGGGTCACATGATCTACACCCTACAATGACAACGCAACCAGATCCAAGTGCAACAAGCATGCGTCCCCATCATGGACATCCAAAGGATCCTCTCACTGGATCCATACAGCCTTTGAACGCCTTAACTTGGGCCTAAGCATTTTTTCAATTTTCTCACCCCCTGATTCATCTTGCAGCGCCTGGGCTTGTCTCCCATTAGGCCAAACGAATTCCAAGTGCACCCCTTTTATTACTAATTATCTCCAGGCCCAAATTTGCTTTTCTTTATTCTTATTTGTTTTATTATTTATTTCTTTTAATCATTTTTTTAACAAATCATAAAATCAAAAAAATATTAAATAGACTTAGGTTTTCTTAAATTAATTTTTATTCTGTAAATTAATTTAATTAATTATTTGGACATTATTTTATTAGTTTAAAATCAATTAGACTTTGATTTATTTTCATTCAAATATTTTCTTAATAAAAAACACAAAAAAAAGTAGAATTAGTTTTATTAATTAACAATCATTTTTATTTCATTTAATTAATTATGTTCATATTTAGTTTTTTATCAATTAATTTAGTTTAAGTATTTTTTTTAAAATAAACAACCAAAAAAATATTTTCTTGTTTATTTAAAAAATTTTAGACGTATCTTTCTCCGTTCGCGCGTGTCCAATATTTCCTTTCTATTTTTCTTTTTCATATTTTTGTAACTGCTGATGGGATGTAATAGATTAAAATAGGACTTTATCGCTTTTCTTTATTTTCTTTCCCCCATTTAATCATGTAAATACCCCCTCCCTGAAGCACTATAATAGTGTAGATTTAAATTCCTGCATTTTAAATTCCTGTTAAATATTAATTGTTAGTAATTAGGCATGTATGAAAAGACTGAAATCAAACGCTAGCAAACTTAACACAAGACTAAAATAACTAAACATAACACACCATGCACATATACACCTCTAGGGTACCCCACTTCACTTTACTTCGGAAAACGGTCATAATTCTCGAAACGTGAGAAGTTTTAGTGGTTGTCTTCTAGTTTGAAAGATCATAAGTCCCTCGATGACCCTCTCGATGTTGCCTCGGTTAAAAGTGATCTTAGAACTTTTGGAAATTTACTAAAATTCCTTTTACAGTTCCCTTCGTGACTGTAACGTCCCTTCGAATGTCCCTTAAAACATCCAACGATAGGACTACCTAATCACTAATAGTAGGATAACACTGTCCAAAGGATAAGAGGAAAAGAACTACCTTTTCGAGTACAAGTAGATAGCTGTTAGATGCTTGCTCAAGTAAAATAGACTTTTTTTCACTTACACATTTCAAATACAACTTTCAAAGACATTCGCTTTGGCAACACTCTTGAGGATTGATACAAGAGTTATCACAAAGTGAATCGCCGCACTAAGGCATTTCAAAACATTTTTCAACATAAAAAGTACAAGCAATTTTCAAAACATGAGCTAGAATCTAAGAGCCCGTAGATAACTACGGATAGAAAGGGTGATAACACCTTCCCTTTCCATAATTTATGCCCCTTACTCAAAAAATTGTCGAAAAGGTCTTTTTCTGTTCTTTTCACCCTTTCGTTTATTGGATAAAAGAAAAGTTGGTGGAGACTCTTGCTTACTGCAACATTTGCGAACATAAACGCAAAACTAGTATTAATAGTCGGTTCTGCCACCTAATCACAAGGGGTTTTGGGTTAAGAAAAAGTGTTTTTCGTGTAAAAAAGTTGCAGAAAAGTGCTTCTGGCAGTGAGGTAATCAGTTACATGGTTGAGGTAACCGGTTACATTGAAAACATGTTTTTAGGTATTTTCGGTGAGGTAATTGCTTCCATGGTAAGGTAACCAGCTACATCGAACAAAAATTAGGTTTTTCAGCTTTTGGGACTCAGGTAACCAGTTACATGGTGAGGTAACCCGTTACCTTGTTGTGTTAGAAAATTTGTAAAATTTCAAATATTAAAAACTTTAGTTCTGGGTGTCCAATTGACACACCGTTTAAAGATGTGGAAATATAATAAAGTTTAATTTCTGGTAAAAATTGTTTCATGTTCTAGAAATAAATTTAGTTGGTGGGTATATAGGTGTTGTGGTGTCACTGTATGATGCTGGTGTTTGCATTTTCTAAAAAATTTAAAAATTCATATCTTTTATTTCGGGTGTTCGTTTGACGCACCATTTGAACCTATGGTATGGTAACTATATTTTATATCTTATAAAAATAATTTCGAATACAGTGGGTGAATATTTGTTGGGGGCTTATGCCTCTTTGTGCGAAATTTTCTATCATGTTGGAGATGTGTGCATGGAAATATGTGTGGTGATGCTATAGGATATTTTTTAAGCACTATGGATTTCATATTACATGAGTGAAGAACTGGTGGCCTGTAATGGCATGTAACATTGATGTATATGATTAACAATGTGTTGTATTTTGTTGCATGTTTGTGTCACATGTATTTCATGGTGAGGACTTTAGTCCTGTTTGTTGGCTTTGGTCCTATGGTTATGATCGGGAGGTATGTGAACCTAAATGTTCACGACATTGGTTAGCTCTGGTCCTATGGTGGGGATCAGAAGGGATATGAACCTAACTGCTCATGATATTGATGGCTCTGGTCCTATGGTGGGGATCGGGAGCAAAGTGAACCTATTTGTTCATGATTGGTACCACATGCATTTAGTATGTGAGTTTGTCTCATTGCATTATCATTAACATAATGTTTGAGTTGTGTGGTTTGTGTATGTATTACATAATAGTTCGATGATAGGTGTGATTGCATAATTAACATGAAATATGATTTTTGTTGGATGTGTGAACGTGTGAGATATGGGATGCGTGACTATGCATGAATATATCAGTTGTCTACTTATTATTTTACATTCTTTTATATTGTTGTGATATATCACCCCTTCTGTTGGAATGATGCTTTATACTACATCGTCCATATAGTTACGAGTAGTCTGAGGCTGCAAAGGTCATAAGAGGTTGCTCTTCGTTTTATTTCGAGTTGCCGTCATTATTCTGATATGTAACTCCAAGGGGATGAACATTTAGTTATTTTGTTGGTTTTAATGAATTGTTTGGAGTCTTATGAACTCCTTAGTATTTGAATAAATGTTGATTTATTTTGGATGAGATTGATTTAATTGTAAATATGATTAATTTTCCGCTGCTTTATAAAAGTTAAAGGTGAAAACTATGATATGTTGTTTTTGGTTCATCCATAATTGTGTTATGTATCTTATACATGTTTTGAGTAGGTTAAGTATGTTTTTGAAAATGTAGCATCCTAATTATATGTTGAGAGTCTAAAAATTACTCCGATTTTAATTATTATTCTTCGGGGGAAATTAGTGTGTTACATAAGTGGTATAAGAGCACGTCGGTCTGTCCGACCAAGTTGTTTAGTTGGTATGGTGTGCCAGTTGAATATTGTCTATGTGTCGTTCCTTATTATGCGACATGTGTGTGAAACACTATTGGTGTTTTCTTGTTTTTCTAATCACTTGTTTGTAGGAGGGAGATTCATACAAGTGGGGGAGAAGCTTGTGCTTCTCTAAGATGTTTCTTTTGTGAAGTTTTGGTGTAGCGTACTTTCGTAACCGGCAAAAAATAGGGAGTCATCACCATTAATTTTTGTCCTAAGGACGTGATAGAATAGATAACCCTAATTGTTTAGGGATTCTAAGTTCGTGAGTTAGTTAGACGAAGGGAAGGTGTTAGGAATCATTTATCTCCCTTGTTCTCAAGGGGCTCCACTTTTAGGTTTAAGGGTAGAATGGGAATTTTTTAGTTAATATTTCTATATGTTGAGAAAAGGATTTTAATTTTTTATTATGAACTCGCAATTGTTTAACTGCATGCCTACATATCTCCTTGTGAAGAATCAGAGTCCAATTTTGTAGTTCTATGTGTTTGGTTAGTTTTTTTATGGATTGTGGAAATGTTTGAAATTATCCTTCAACCTTGTATGGGTTTGAAAATAGTGTAGTCGTGGACGCAATTTGTAGTTAATATAAATTGTTTCCACAATCCTTTTTGAATATAAAGTTATCTTTGAAATTAAGTTAGTAAAAAAAGAGTTTGAATGATGAAAATATTTGATAAATAGTCAAAAAACATGGTTAGTATTTTTAGAAAATATTTAATAAATAAATATTTTCTTATTATTAAAAATATATTAAATATTTTTAAAATTAATTCAATAATTATTTATTAATAATTTTGTGACAAAATACACAAAAATATTTTAATGCAATGTGCTAAAAAAGGCATGATACAATATAAATAAAATAAATTAAACACAAAAAAATCAAAATAATTAATTAATTGTCAATATTGCGCAGGGGGGTGCAAATATGATATAAGGAGGTGAAAATATGTAGGGCCTAACCCAAATCTTTAGTTCCAGGTCCAAAAGCGCCTGAGGGTGTATTTTGAACCGACTAGTAAAATTGGTGGGTGTGGTTAGCACAGAGCTTGCCCCAGGATATCGTTCATTGGCCAAAAACGAACTCTAATTCGTTTGGGTATGATGTGGAGAAGAGCTTGGCGTTATCATGTGGCAACAAGATCTCGTGCGTTGATTTAGATCCAATGGCAACCGTGCATTGAGCCCGGGCCATTGATATGGAGTACATGAAACGGAGGGTTTAGGTCAATTGGTTGACTAAGCGCATGATAGATAAAGCACATTTGATTGGTCAACAGTCACTTCATCTAGGGGCTCTCAGGGAGCCACCTAACGTGCATCTGGAGACAGAGAGAGTATTATTTAAACTGAAATTTGATCCCTTGGCTCATTTTTCTCTTTCTTTCCACTCTCTACACCAACTAAATGAACCCTTTAATAATTTCTAGAGAGAGAAGCTCTTCCTTCTCTCTAGAAATTCGACGATCAGAAATTGCCTCTGCCTTGGGCGCCACCGGCTGGAAATTGCTTCTGCTGGCGGATGCTCCTAGGAACCACCACCTTCATCAATCCCCACCGTGAATCTTCAAACCTTCAACCAAACCCTAGCCCAGATCTTCATACCTTCATACAACCTTTATCTAAAATTCCAGAAACGTTAATATCTTTATATGGGTTCACGAGAACCCTATGAAGAATAAACTTAACCCTAAAGTTCTTCATCCAAAACCTAAAGAACCCTAACCCCACTTATCCAACCCTAAACAAATCATTAAAACCTAACTTATTCCTCCCTTAACTGTAACCCAATCACCAAACCCTATTGTGTTTTACCCTAACCCTAACCCCAAATCAAAACAAAAAAAACATAAACAACAATCCAAATAGAAATCACATAATAATAATGCCAATCAATCATCAACAAATTAACCTTAAGCTAAGTTTTAGAATTATCATTCGTGCATCGAATCTCGTAGTATTAGTCCTCATCTCGCTTTCCTTCTTCTCCTTATAATCTCTTTCTCTCTCTTTTACTGGTACCTTGAATTGAGAGGTGGAGTCGAGATCTGAGGAACTTATGGTTGCAGTCGTGAAACCCAAGTTTTGAATGGCAAGAGCTTTAGTGAGGGTGGGGTTTGCAGCACACAAGAATCTCCAAGGGTTATTCTCCAAATTTTTTGTCCTCCTTTTTGTATTAGTCCTTAGGTTTTTATAGGAATTATTATAGATTTTAATTAGGAAAATTCTTAGCTGATTAGCAGTTATAGATTTAGAGATTGATTATTATTGATTCAATCTTAGGATTTGATTGTAAATTAGTTGATTTTGTGATGTAAATAGATTTAGGGTCTGTGATTCTTGTAATGAAATTTGACATGTTGTATCGGTAATTCATTCTTAGTAAATAAACACAAATATTTTGATTTGGTTTGATCCCAAAAGATTTGATTTTATGAAATTTGAAATTCTAGGCTTCGGTGTCTTGGTGATGAAAACAAAATTGGGATATATCTTGGGAATTACGGTTTTACCCTAATGTCGACTTGGTCAACAAGATTTGAAATAAAAATAATAATAAAAAAATGAAGTAACAATAATATAGAATAATAAACTGTATAATCAGATGGACTTGACTTTGGGTCAACCCCTCTTTAATACTTAATACTATTATTTTTTCTAACAACAATAATATATATTTTTTCAACAATGATAAAATTTATAATAATTTAAATAAAAAAACCCCAAATGTTGACCAACGTTAACTTCTCAACCCAATGGGCCTATAAATTATGAATTAGAAAATTTGGGCCCCTCTAAATAAAAACACACCCTCTAAACTATTATAACCCTCGTTACCACAAACAATGTGAAAGATACAAATTAGTAACAACAATAAATATGATTGGACCAAAATTTTAAATAACAAAGAATCTAATAAAGATAGGTTAATTAATGACACCAGAGGGGAAAATTTGGGGTATGGAAACTGCTCATATTTAATCGCCTTTCGATTGAAGGTGCGAAAATACAAAGGTTTCGCACATTAAGATCGGAGGGTTATTAAATAATGGAAGACCCTAAAATTTGACCACAGACTTGAACAGAGAAGATAAACCCCAAAATATAAGTAGCAATGGTGACGCAGTTAACTCACCCATGCCCGAGAAAAGAGTAAGGTAGCCATGTAGACCAAAGGGAAGAATTTCATGCTAATCTTTATATGTCTTGACCATTTTCTGAATGATATTCTTGATATTCTTATTGTCAGCCTCAACGGCCCTGTTCATCTTGGGTCGATAAGGTGATGACTTATGATGTTCAATATTGAAGTCATCACATAAATTCTTCATCATTTTATTGTTTAGGTTGGACCCATTATCTGTATTAATTCTGCTAGGAACCCCATATCTTCATATGAGGTTCTGTTTGATAAACCGAGTAACCACTTATCTTGTCACATTCGCATATGACACAGCTTCTACCCACTTGGTGAAATAATCAATGGAGACTAGTATGAACCGGTGTCCATTAGAAGCCTTCGGTTCGATCATTCCTATCATATCAATTCCCCACATCGAGAATGGCCAAGGTGAAATCAGGACATTCAGAGGAGTTGGGGGCACATACATTTTATCAATGTAGATTTGGAATTTGTGACATTTCTTCGTATAATGGCAGCAATCAACTTCTATCATCAAACAATAATAACATACTCTTAGGATTTTTCTAGCCATGGCATGTCCATTTGTATGATTCCCGAATGTTTCTTCATGGATCTCTCTAATAAGCGTATCTGCTTCATGTTCTCCAGGAACTTGAGTAACACCATATCATAGTTGCTTTTGTACAACACATTACCATTTAAGCTGAACTGCGCAGCTAGCTTTTGTAGATTTCGCTTGTCAATTATTGAGACATTTTCTGGATATTCTTGTTTCTCCAAATACCTCTTGATGTCATAGAACCAAGGTTTTTTACCTAGTCCTTCTTCAATGGGGATACAATGTGCAGGTTCTTTAAAATATCTAACAAAGTTGCCAAGGCGTCTTCCATTTGATTTTATTCTCGCGGAATGTGAGTGAAAGTGATCTCGGTGAATTTTGTAGCTAGTTTCAAAACATGATCCTGATATGGAATCAATTTGGGATGTAGAGTGTCCCATTCACCGTTGACTTGGTATATGACAAATGCTTCATAATGTTTAATCCTTAGATCAATAGCAGCTTCCAGACCCAAGATACAAGCTTCATATTCACCGATGTTGTTGGTGCAATCAAAAAATAACCTTGCAATATAAGGTTTATGGAAATTATTATAAGAAGTTACCATTTTCCCAATTCATTTGAAGCGCCGTCAAACATGAGTGTCCAACGTGCCCCTGGTTCAGGCCCTTCATCAGGTCCTGATATCTCGCAGTCACCAATAACAATCACATCTTCGTCTGGAAAGTCAAACTTCATTGGTTGATATTATGAAAACGGTTGACGGGCTAGATGATGAGATAGTATACTACCTTTCATGGCCTTTTGAGTAACATATTGGATGTTGTACTCGGATAATAACATATGCCATATGGGAATTCTTCCTGTAAGAGCATATTTTTCAAACATATACTTCAGGGGATCCATTCTTGCTAGTAACCACGTGGTATGAGTTAACATATACAGTCTCAGTCGCTTAGTAGCCCAAGCCAAAGCACAAAAAGTCTTCTTGAGGAGTGAGTACCTGGTTTTGCAGTCAGTGAATTTCTTGATAAGATAGTAGATTGCATGCTCTTTTCTACCAGTTTCGTTGTGTTGCCTCAATACATATTGTAACACCCTTATAAACCCCAAAGAATATTCGTAATTATTTTAAAAAATAAATCAGAGTATATAACCATTAAGAATGTCACATCTTCATAAAAAAACATCACAATAATACATTCGGCTCTGTAACATGGATTTTCAAAATATTAAACAAGATACTCCAACATTTGATTCTTCAAACTAATGCAGCGGAAATCATAACTCAGACATCTCATAATAAATATTTCATAAAATTTATTCATGCTTTATAACTCATACTTATAAATCAAAACAACTCGAGTACCACATAGGGTGACTCGACATCTTAAAACAAAACAACGAACAAAAGTTCCAAATCATTCGATCCCAACCCCGGTGTTACATATCATAGCAATGCCCTATTATTCAACAAAAGGAAATAGACGCACTCCGTAGCTATCCTATAATGCATCTACGACTATGCTCGATCACCCGCGCGTTACCCACCTGGAGGAAACATTCAGGAAGAAAGGGTGAGTAAATCATAATCATTATATAAGACATAAGGAATAGACATAGTAAATATACACATACGCAAGGCACCACACATTGCCATATCTTCATGTTATACTCACACCTTCACAACATCATCAATTCACAACAACGGGTTATTAACGCACCATTTATCAAAAATTAGCATTTAATCACATCATTATGCAATGTCACATAAAATGTAATGCATCATCATAGACTCATGTATGTGGTACAAAAACTTCACTGATGAACCAATCATCGTTATCTCCAAAGACCCCCACCATAGGATTGATTCCCGCTTGGAACCAGAGCACTTCACTGTTGCACCCAATCCACACTATGGGATTGTTGCTTTCATTGGATAATCGTCATATCATCTTCACTGGACCGAAGTCCTAAAATATTCCATAAATGCATGATGCACAACAACATAATAAACACGACCGCGAGTAGTTAACACGCATAATCATTCATGATTACATCATCATATCATCATCATAGCATCATATCATCATATAATCATCTTAATAAAACAACATATCATCATAACATCGTGTAATCATCATCATGTCATCATAATATCTAAACATCATCATATAACACATTATATCTTCATGTCATCATATTATATAAGGTATCATCCTAATTCCTCCTAATCATCTTCTAATCATCCTAATACCCTTATAATGAACTTCCCATCATGCCCTTACTTACCCTTCACTAATGGCCATAATGCCCTTATTTTTTCTACATCACATATTATTAAATTTAACAAAATTAAAATAATTTCAATAATTACTTTAATTATTCTAAAAATACACAATTGGTCAATATCACCTAATTCCCTGTATACTACTCACAGTAACCCATTACACATCATATTCATCAAATTATCACATCCAAACATCATGTTTACCACAATCATCATGGCACAATTCATATTCACCATAATTTCACATATTACCATAAAGGCTCACATATAATCATCAAAACATCAAACACTTCACATTGACTCATGTAATCACACTTAAATTAATTAATTAAATAATTAATATAGAATTCATGGTGTTACACATATCCCATAGACCCTTCAAGCACTGTTAAGTACATGATAAGTGGTCTTCCAGGAACTAGTGGCATCAGGATTGGTGGTTCTTGTAAGTATTGCTTTATCGTTTCGGAGGTTGTCGGACAGTCATCATTGCACTCCACTGTTTGATCTTTTAGAAGTAATTTGAATATAGGCTCGCACTTAGCACTTAAATGCGATATTAACCTTGAGATGTGGTTCAATCGTCCTAGGGTTATTTCTCTCTTTATCTTATATTTAAGTTTTCTCTTGAGAGATCACCAAGCACTTTGATTTTTGTATCTTGTACATGTGTTCTTTTAACTAACATCAATAAGTGTATATATGTCCCTTTAAATGTTCATATTGTAGGTGATCACACTTTAATTCTTCTCACCATCTAATCTAGGGATTGAGGGGTGATTCTTAATCAAGTGGTTCTCTAATGGATTGCAAGAGTTCAATCTTCAAGGTCATGTTTATGGCATGAAAGATTTGTGGTTCAAGGAGCTCTCTCACTTTATTTAGGTCAAGATCTCCTCAAAGTTGGTGTTGGAATTCATCAAGAAGATTCATAGGTTGATGTGTTTATTTCCATGTCTTCTTCAACAAGCTTCATTGATACTTAAGCTCCATATTTAAGTTTTCTTCAAGATAATATCATTTCAAGGCCTCTTTTAATTCATCATTGTTTAGTTTGCCAAGAGAGTTCAAAGAGATTCTAGGTTGTCTCAACAAGTTTAACCTAATTCAACCAATGCTTGATTTAGTTATCACAAGTGAATAACTCTCTCAATTTTAAACATTTGGAGTTGGTTACTTTTGCTATGAATTCTTATCATCATCAGCAACAACCTCTCTTCACATGACAAAATCCGATTGTGCAAGAAAAATCATCACAAGTTGAAAGGGGTTTCAAGTCATTTTGACACTCTTTGAGCCAGGGTTTGTTGACTTCTAAGGACCATATCTTGCTCATAGTTGTAGAATTTTTATTGGTTACAAATCTATGACTCTCTTTAAAGGGTACTTAACAAGCTCCCTTCAGATATCTAAGGCTAATTTTGAATGGAAGATCACTAATGATTGAGAAAGATTACAAGTCTCCTTGAAAGGTCTTTGAATTTTAGGGTTTAACTTAAAATGATCATAACTTGGTCAATTTTTATCTCCTTGAGCCCATTATTTTTGCACAATAATATTTGGGATGTCTACTACAACTTTGTTTTTATGTGCAAGACTTGATAATGCTTGGAAAGTGGTTAAAGAATTGAAAAGATTATAGGTCTTTTGTGATTTTCCCCAAAGTTATTCATCATCTTCCAAAGACCATAACTATTTCAATTTTGAGTGATTTTAATTCGACACTTTAATTCAATGGGTTTACTTCATGTCATCTTCAGAAATCAAGATTAAATTTTGAGTAAAAAGTGATTTAATTTTGAAGAACATTATAAGTCATTTTGAAGTTTAACACTTCGAATATTTCTATGTACAAAACATTTGTGTGTTTTTCAAAAATTCAATTGGACATAACTTTTTGCATTGTTAAAGTTGGCTCCACGGAATCTGTTTTTGTTTCAAGTTAGATTTTTTTTACCACGAGTAAACTTGGATTACAGGTCAAATTACTCAAGGTTTAGTTGCTAAACATGTTTAACTTATTGTCCAGGTGCGTTTCGATGAGAATTGCACTTGATACGAGGTCGTTTTATGGGCATTTCAAGTCACACGTTAGGCATGATCACGACTGTCTTGGTTTGCATGAGTTTCCCATAATTCCTCTTGTTTCTCCTTGTCACTCACTTCCCTATAATTAGAGGATGATATCACACTCATTTGACAAGATTTAGAGAGCCAAAGAACATCTGTTGAACTTCCTTCACACCTCTCAATTATGCAACATCTAATTTGGTTCTAAAGCATCATTCGATCTAATTTCTTTACTCATTCTTCATCCTTGAACTTCCTTGAAGATGATAGAAGAAGAACCAAGCCTTGAGGTTCCCTGAATCGTGCTAGCCAAGTCATGTTTCAGAGCTCTGAATTTAAACATCAATAGGTAGATTCCTCCATCAATTCTCTCCAAACTTGTTGCTACACTATAACTCTCATCACTTTGATATTGATCGCATCATTAGTTTTTAACTAGAAGTGATTTTTTCTCATAAATTTTCAAATCCCTTTCCAACTTTTTCTTTCTGGTTTTTCTCAAATAGACTAAGCTACATTTTATATAAATTTTTCCGCGAGGGTACCATTGAAATCGTCTTGAAGAGACGAAGCAAATGGCATCGGTCTGAGGCTCTAATTTTACAATTTTTGGAACCTGAAATTCACGCATATTCGGAGGTTGAAGACAAAGACATGTCTTCCCTTCAGCCAATCATATCGTGCCATGCATTTTTTTTCAAAATCTGTTTTAAATAAATTATGTGGTGGTTTATTCACTAATGACCATGATATGCACAACGCGCCAGATCCCTTGGATTTGATTAATAACGCGTTTTGACATTGATCCAATGGTCGATATATTTTTGGTTTTATTTTTATTTCCTGATTTTATATTTTCATTATTTTAAACTTCAAAAATTCATAAAAAGTTCATTTCAACTTCAAAAATTCTCAAAAATACTTTTGATTTTTCTCTTTCTGATTTCTATTCTTTTACAATTTTATTTTTTGATTTAATATTTTTTATGATTTTTCACTTTATTTAACTTGTTTTAATTGTTTAAAAATACTTTTCTTCATTTTTAAATTCTGAAAAAATTATGGACGGATCCAATGACCTCCTGATAAATATTGGTGACCTCATTTCATTTTTATTTTTGATTTTAATATTTTTTCACAAATTTTGGTTTAGTTTGCTTATTTCTTTAAATTTTAAAAATAGTTTATTAATTATTGTCAACACTTATTGACTCATGTTTGACCTCTGACTATTTTTTTAGGATTTTTATTTGGAATTTTAATATACTTTGTGTAGTTTACAAATTATTTCCCTTTTAATAATCATTTTAAATATTGTTTTATTATGTATTATTTTATTATTTTTGTTTCGTCCTGATTTGGGTGTTATTTTAGGACAAGTTCCTCAAACTCATTGAATCTTGGGTGTTGATAGGTTGAAAAACAAAATCCACCAAAATGGATGATTGATGTTGATGATAATTGAAACCCTAATTTCATTTGATACATCCCCTCCCTTTTCATCTTATCCCTTTTTTACTTGTGCTACATGTTATTGGAGAATGCTATACATATCATTTCTCTAACATGTGTTACATAGATTGCTATTTACCGGCCTCAAAATAGGTGTGACTTCTATATAAGTCCACTTACGATTGCTTAACATAGCGCTAAATTTGTCCCGATTCAAAAAATGTTCATTCGTGGCCCAATCCTATGTTTGAAAGTCCAAGTATGTTTATTTTGAAACCTTTGATCCAATAACCCTGAGGTTCATTGTTAGGAGGCTTTGATCTTATTAATCCTCTAATTAACTTTCATGAATTTTGGTCTAAGTGAATCATTTAAACATCGTTGATCATATATGCTTGCCTTGAGTGCTTGAAATGAATGATATACTTAACAGAAAGAAAATGAAACTTGTTGTTGAAAATCTTTTATTTTATCAATATTGTAATGAGTTTTCAAATGCAAGTTTCAAGATGGTCATTCAATCAACATCTAACTTCTAATTCATTAACAATTGACTTTACTTTGTCCTTTTACTTTATGCCCTTTATTTTATGCCTTTACTTTTATGCATGATTTACTTTTAGCATTTACATTTTATGATATTTTCATATTTGCTCAATTGAGCATTTATCTTTATGTCAATTTATCTTTTCTCATTTGAGCATTTATCTTTATGTCTTTTATTTTATTTTGCTCACTTGAGGTTTTTTTTCTTTCTGAAGACACTTAATAACCAACTTGAACATTAAAAGCTTTAAAGTTACTTGGACTATTTGGTTACTATCCTTGGCATAATGGAGTTATGGATCTCTTGGACTTAGGATTAGAAGCCTTGATTACTCGTGGGACCTTGTGAATCTGTTGTTATTGTGTCTGGAGTTCTTGGGGTTTACTCCCAGACATTGTGTTATTTTTTCTTTATGTGCAAGTAATTTTGATTATGTGCTTTGTCTGTGATTGAGAATTCCTCTGTATACAATTGTTACTCTCAATTTTTGTAAAGACTTAATTCATCTAAAGCTTGGTATTCCTAAGAGGTTTATTAGTTTTGCTTACTTGGATTAAATCTAGAGGATGAGAATTCTACATTGACTCTTTATGTCAAGTGTTGGCTTCTTGTTGGTTAGATCGTTCTTTTCCTTAGCTTTTACCTTATTCTTTAGGATAGTCTCTTCATTTCCTCCCATCTTCTTTAATTTCAAAAATCTTTTCCCTCCTTATTCAAAAATCTTCTTATTTTCTAACTTGAACCACTTTCATAATAAAGTTGGACTTAGATCCATGCATTTTTAAAAACTCTTTTCTTAATCAAACTTTAACCAACTTAATCATACTTTGACATTTTTTTGTGAGAAGAATAAAAGTTAATTAACCTCATTCAAACCATTTTTTCCGCTTTGGCTTTTTACTTTACAAATTTTGCTCAAAAGATTAGACTCTTGTCGATTCTCATAGTGATGTGAGCTACTATACTGCTATGATATATAGTGAAGTGAGATATTTTCAACTTGGGTGTTAAGTGAGACTTTATGGATTTTAAAATGCAAGCTATACCCTCCACTTTGAGATGATGCAAATTATCCATTCTCATAATTGTGGGTAGTAAGTATGTTCTTCCACTCGGATATAACGATGATATCTTGTCTCTTAAAATTAACCAACACACATGTGTTTTAAAATTTTTTAGGTGAACTACGAGTACCCTGATCTCCTATTGCACAGAAGGTGGTACGTAGGCACTAAAGATTCACAACCGCGACAGGTGCAAATATTGTAAAAAGTATGTATTTTCTCATCTCCAACATCTATTTTTGTATACACCATTTATAGCCAAAATACACACATTTTCAAAGAGGTTCCTACAGAGTACCATAGATGTTTAGTGTGCTAATACCTTCCCTTTGCATAACCAACCCTCGTACCTAGATTCTCCCCCCTTATTTTTGGGTTTATTTTCTCTTTTCCCATTTTCGTTGGAAACAATAAGGCGCGGTGGGGATTTTTATTTGATTCGTGCGAGTTAAGTCAATCCAATGGCTTAGTCTCAACATTTCTACCGCTATAGAAAAATGGTGACTTCACTAGGGAAAGATCGACCAAATGTTGGTCCATCTCTAAGTGGGTAAAGCCTATATTTGTTTATATTGTGTATGTGCTATTATTGGTTGTATATTGTGTGTTGTATATATGTTTGTTTGGATTTTCCTGATTTTCTGGGTGCTTGGTGATTACTCATAATTCCTCTACCTGGACTTGGGCAAACTTAAGATATGACGAGCGATATAGACTTGTTATTTTTGCGGGACGAATCCCGAAAAAGGAGACATGAGATCCCCTACTCACTGGAGACCCTTTTGATTGTAGTATTTGTTTATTGAGCAATCGGGAAGACGTGTTACTTTTAACCTGGGAGATTACTGAAGTTGGGGACGGTAGAACCCTTAACCCATCTTGGCATTTTAGGTGTAGTGCGGAAACTATGACAGAGAAAACCGGAAGTGGTTTTCACACGATGACAAACTATTAGTCCTTACCTTGTGGGTAGTACATTTGACTTCATTCTCGTGAAATAGAACCTATAAACCCCCATGTGTATGATCTTGTGTGTGATTGTTGCATCATCATGCATTTGTGCACCCATGAGCATATTTTTAAAATAGTTTTTCAAAGAACTTAAGGTTGACTTTTGCAAATATCTCAGGTACTTTTTACCATGGATTTTGGAAAAATAAAGACTCGGAAGTACAGTTTCAAGGATCCTAAGATTGAGGATTTTATGAGTTTAATTCCTGAGATTGAGAGTTCTACAGATTTCTGGAAGAAGTATGGATCCATCGTGCATCTTATGAAGCTCAAGATGAAGAATGGTTTTCTTTCTATATCGGTCCAGTTCTATGATATGTTGTGCCAGTGTTTTACTTTCCCTGATTATCAACTGATGCCCACATTGGGGAGTATTCTTACTTACTTGGTTTACCTATTACTAATCGTGTTCCTTTCACCAGCTTAGAAGGAGATCCTAAGTCTCTTAAGATTGCTTCCATGACTCATATCAAGAACTCTGATGTTGAGGCTAACATGACTACCAAAGGTGGAATCAGGGGTTTACCTGCTCATTTTTTATTGGAGAAAGCTCGTTATTTCGCTAAAATGACGAGTACAACTGCTTTTGAAGCCATCTTTGCTTTACTTGCCTATGGGTTGTTCTTGTTTCCTAACATCTAAAAATTTGTGGATGTTGATGCCATTAGGGCCTTTCTAATTTGGAATCCAGTCCCTACATTGTTAGGAGATACTTATAATTTCATCAATCTTCGGAATTTCTATCAGGGAGGGATGATCATTTGTTGCATATTGTTGTTATATTAGTGTTTTAGTTCTCACTTACCTCAGTCAATTGCTTTTTGGGATACCAAGAAGGAACATCGTTGGTCCCTAAAGATTAAGGCTCTCACTCGTTCTGACATTGTTTGGTATCATCAGGCTTGTTTTTATGTGGATATTATTGACAACTGTGGTAGTTTCCCTAATGTGCCTCTTCTTGGTACAATGGGAGGAATTAATTACAATCTCATTCTTGCTTGTTGTCAACTTGGATATCCAATGAGAGACAAGCCAAACAATACTCATCTGAGTGGTATCTTTCTCAAATAAGGAGAAGATTATAAGTAACCAAAGAAAAAGATTGAGAAGGCTTGGCGTCATATTCACAGAAAAGGTAGAAAAGATTTGGGACCAAGAGGAGCTGTTTCCTTGGAGCCTCATCTCCGTTGGGTACAAGCAAGAGCAATTCAGTTGAAGATGCCCTATTCTCGTGAAGAACCTATACCTAATTTGTTTATGGGGACTACCCATCCTTCTTAGATGATTTGGAAGAACTTTAGCTTTCCCTAGTTAGGATGTATCAAGGGAATGAAGCATGGAAGAACAAGTACCAAACTTTGGAGGTGTCCTACTCGAGAGAATTGAAAGAGAAGGATGATTTGATTGAGATTCTTGAGAGTCATGTTGTAGATATGATGGAGAAGCAAGAGGATGTATTTTCCTTTAGAGCTCAGCTAGATCCCAGTCACTTATTTTATGACTATGGTAATTGGAAAGAAGTCGCCGAAAATTATGCAGTAGAGAACGAGAATTTGAAGGCTCAAATAGCAAGACTCAAGGGAAAACGTCAGTGTTTGGAGAGAACTTCAACAACTTTGGCTCCTTAGGATTTGTAGACTCTATCTTTATTCTCTTGTACTTAGGATTATTGAAACTTGTTCTCAAAGTTTGAATCCATTCCAGATTTATTATTAAAATGAAATTTTCAGTATTTCCAAATGTGTTAGTACTTTAATACTTACAATTGTCTACAATTCTTTGAGTTCCTTGAATAAACACAATAAATCATATGAATTCCATATCATGCATCACTTTTCACATATTTTTGCATTCATATCTTTCACAAGAGTCTTACTTGTTTCTCTACTTTGTTCAATCAGCAAGTTGTCTCATCGCTACAATACTCGGGCTAATTCTAGAAAGAAGATGGAAAATTTTGAACAAGAGAATCATGACCTGTGCGAAGAAGTTATTGCTTTGAGATCTGGTCTGGCCAACTTATATGCTTTGGTATAATCGTTGGTGGTTGCTCAGAATCAACCACCACCTCCTCCTTCGTCTCCTCTTGCTACTCAGCCACGACAGACGACTGTTGCTTCGGAAGTTCTGTCAATTCGCATCTATCTTACTCCAATTAATGCTACTCAATACCGTATGCGTTGCAGTTACTCGTGGGGAATGCTTGGGAATTTCATGCCATAAGGTTACAATCCTACTACTCAAGTTGCTCCATTTACTCAAAATATTGTTGCTTCTGCACCTCCTGTGGTGCACGTTACTCTTATTTCCAATATTGAGATTCATCATGTTGCGCCTCCTACAAATGCTACACCTGATATTAATGATGAAGTTTATCATCCTTCTCTTCCACCAAGTGAAATTTTGGGCTTTTATGACCAATTGGATGATTTTAAGGATCAATTCAATGAAATGCACAAAGAAGTCAAGGCTCTCTGAGGGAAAGAGTTATTCGGATAGAACGCTAGTGATTGATGCTTAGTTCCTAATTTGAAAGTGCTTGAAAAGTTTAAGGTGCCAGAATTTGAAATGTACAAGGGCGACTTTTTTCCCCGTGACCACCTAGTGATGTATATCAAAAGGATATCCACTCATACTGATGACCAACGTTTTCTTATTCATTTCTTCCAGGATAGTTTAACCGATGTTGCTTTGAAATGGTATATGGGATTGGACAGTAGCAACATCGTCACCTTCAATGACTTGGGTGAAGCTTTCATCAAGCAACATAAGTATAACATGTTTATGACACCTGACTGTGACTAATTGAGAGTGATGGCTCGGAAACATAAAGAGTCATTTAAAGAGTATGTGCAGCATTGGCCCGAGGATGCTTCTTAAGTGGTACCCCTTGTGGGAGAGGAAGAAATGACCAAGGTCTTCCTGAAAACCCTTGGATTATTTTACTATGAAAGGATGGTTGAAAGTGCACCAAGTGATTTCACTGAGATGGTAAATATAGGTGTTCGTCTAGAAGAAGCTGTTAGGGAAGGACGATTGACAAAAGACGAAGGTTCTTGTGGAACAAAGAAATCATAAAATGGTATTTCTAGAAATAAATAAAGTCAAACAAATTATTTTGTTGAGGAAAGAAAGGTTAGACCTCCGAGAAGATGTCATCAATACCAACAACAAGTCGCTTCTGTGACTCCAATCGTCAGTGTAGCTCCGACTATTGTTTCCTATCAGAGAACACCTTCTCAAGGTAATCAAGGGAAAGGTCAAAATATATAAGCTTTTGATCCTATTCCAATGATTTATGCATAATTGTTTCTGGTTTTAATTTAGAAGAAATTGGTGCAGACTAAGCCTCCCCCTACTATACCTTCACCTTTACCATGGTATTACAAGGTGGATCAGACTTGTGCTTTTCATCAAGGCGCCCTAGGGCATATCATTGAAAACTATTATCCATTAAAGTATGAAGTGCAAAAGATGGTAAGATCTATTCTTCTATCTTTTAAAGATGTTGGTCCCAATGTGAAGGATAATCCACAACCCAAACATGGAGGTGGAAGTGCTGTAAATATGGTTACTGACTACACTAGAGATTTCCAAATTTTTGATATCAATCTAGTCAGAGGTGATTTACTAAAGACGCATGTTGATCTTTGTGAATTCAACTATTATACATATGACCATGCTGGTTGTAGTATTTGCAGTTCATATATACATGGATGTGATAAAGTGAGAGCTGATCTTCAAGAAATGATTGATGGTGGTCTTATCCATATAATTAGACCAAGGGATGAGTATGAATATGTTAATATGATTAAAGACTATGATGTTGACTTGAGACTCCTGATGAGTTCTTTCCTTCAATAAGTTTTTGTCAGATGATGAGTATGCTTATGTTGATGAGTTTAATTCTGATGATGAGTTTGTGTCTTCTGATGAGTTCGTTTTTGATAATGAGTTTGTGACTGTGGATGTCGGTGTTTAAATCCATGCTAAAGCATATGCTAGGTATGTCAAGGAAACAACGATTGAAGAGCTTAATATTGTGACTCCTATAGAGATACATGAAAAATGGGTTCAAAGAGGGTTGATTGATTTTAGCTATTATCGTTGTCCAGAATGTGAAAAGAAACTGTGGGGTTGTGCTTCTTTAGGGAGTGATCTCGAGATAATAAAAAGATCTGGTTTGTTTAAATAATGAGAGATTTTTGTTCTCGTTGATAGAAAGAAGATTGCTGAAAGGTTGAGTTCTCCATTGCCAACCTTGGAAGGGACTTCTGATACATAGAATGAGATCATTGTTTACAAAGGACTAGTTAACCCGCTGCTCAAGCATGTATGAACTTTGGTGAGCTTGATTGAAGGATGCCCCAGAGTATAAGGATGATTAGCCTTCTCAGTTTATTAGCAATTATACTGCTTTCTCATTTGTAATTTTTCTTGTTTATCATTGCACTGTTTTCATGTAAGGACTTGTTTGCATTTGAATGATTATCTTAATACAATGAATATGTCTGTCTTGAAGAAATCCATTTGTTTCACTCATATTTGTTTTCAATTTTAAATTGCTTTCTGCATTATTATATCAACATGTTATGCATTCTCTTCCCTTGGCAGACATTGAAGGGAGGATGATAATATTAAAACGCAAAATTTCTGGTTGTATGCTTTTGGATAAAACCCTGTTGACGATGTATATGCATTGTTTCAAAATGCCAAACACCAGAGATATAAGGGAGTGAAACCTTTATTAACACCTTTGAGCCTTGAAGTAAGAGTTTCTTTTTATATTCAGAAAAAACTCTCATTTTTTAACACGGGGCAGGGTAGTGTTCAGTTAATTTGATCAAGCATTCATAACTCATTAGGAGTGCGCATCTAAGGATACAATAATGGTTATCTATCAAAAGGCTGAAGAAAGTCGAAACTACAATGGCTAACCTTCACTTATCAGGATTGTGCATCAATTGACGATATCCCGATGGGTATCTGTTGTACCCCAAAATTTTCCCTCCCATATTTCTCAATGCATGTCAAGTGAGGTCCTCAAATTGCTCAAGGAAATCCAAGAGTTGACCAGATAAACTCTCTCCTAAGACAGTCTATCTCAAATTAGGGTTTGATTTTTTCATCAAGATGCTTGAGTCCAAAGGATCCCAAATGCTCACCATTGTCCTAATATGTTCTCAAGATCATCCATGTCATGTTTCAAGCCTTGTAGGAGAAGTTTGCTCAGTCAATTGCTCAAAAGCCTGAAGATCGATTGTGCTAGGTCAAAAGTCAAATGTGCCCAATATACAGTCAAACTTCAAGATTTTTGGTTAACATCTTCATTTTGAAGTATCATTCAACATTTTATCAAGGGTTGATCATGATTCATCAAGTATTTCTCACAATTCATCAAAACCCAAAAGTTGCTAAATTAGGGTTTTGTAGGAAAAGTCAACTCAACTTTGACCAAGCATAACTTTCTCATACTTTATCAGAAATGACTCATTCAAAGCTAATTTTAAAGAGTATGAAATTCCCTACAATTCATTTTCAGCTCCCAAGTTTAAAATATGCACTCACAAAAAGATATGAATTTTGACATTATAGGTCATTTTGAAAAGTACAAAAAACACCTTTTGGATCAAAGCTTCATACATGAAAATGGAAGACTCAATTGAGATGGGACCAAAAGGGTTACTAAAAGGACATCCTAATATTTATAAAAAGTCCAAGAACACCTCTCTAGGGTAAAAATTGAGAGAGTTATGCATTGGCCAAGTTGACCTTTTTTGCAAAATTGCCAAAAGTCAAATGTGCTCAAATTTGCATTTTTTGCTAAATGGCCCCAACGTTTTATGTTTGCATCTCATTCCTAACATAGTCCACGACCTATGGGGCCATCCATGCTTGATTTATTTATTTATTTAATTTATTTTGATTTTTTATTTACTTAAAATTCAAATAAAATCAAATAAATCTAAAAAAATCATATAATGTGTTTTAGGGATGATTTTTGCATTGAAGGAAGATCTTATGTGCTGTCAATTGAGAATAAATTTGTGCAAGGAGAATTTGGGTGGAAAAAGATTAAATTGAAGCAATTTTGGAAAGATATCATATGCCGTGAAAGACCAAATCAAATCTTCATAATGGGCAAGATTGAATTCGTTTTTGTTAACCTAATATGTTGTATTACATATAAAGAAGGCATCGAAGAAATGAGGGGGGGGGGGGGGGGGGGTTGAGCAGTCGTGCAGAGCAACAACAAATCTCAAAAAAATTCAAGAAAAAAAGTGGTGATCAAATTTCCATCCTAGAGGCCAAGTCGAGCCATTCTCACGATACCAACAGATTCCTGGACATCTCCAGAAGGAATTCCAACCAATTGCAAGCTTTCTCACGCCTGGAATCAAAGGTACAGAAGTCGCGGTTTGTTTAAAAAATTTGTTTTCGTTTTCATTGATTTACGCATCATTTGCACGTTTTGATTACATATTCTTGTTCCTTAATGAGTTTGCAAGCTAATCATTATATTCAATTGCATTTTTGATGATTGTATGAAAAGCTGCCATGGCTAGGGTTTCTTGTTTAGTTTTAGGGCTTTGAAATACACATAAAATTGGACGTTGATTCTGGTACCATGATACTCGTGAGGATGAGACGAGTTGATTGGTACCAGCCATGGCCATTTATATTGCTTCTGGACAATTTTTTAAATACACTGGTTTGTAGCTACAGCGCCATGTCCGTAGGTAAAGGTATCTTGGGCTAAGACGACGGTTGGGAGGAAGAAGATGGATGCGTGGCACTCCCTGGCTGGATGATTTGAATTTTAGCGCGTTTTTCCATTAGCCTTCATTTTCCATATATTATATTTTGTTTTTATTGTATATACAAATAACAAGTGCAGCACAGATGGCAAGCGTGCGTTGGAAAAGTGCATGATGACCTGGGTTCGATCCCCAGGTCCCAACCTTCGTTCATAATATTTTTCAATAGGTAATCCAGCGCGTTGCAAATTAATAAGTTTACCATACGCCATCAACATCTGGCCACCACACGCCTCTCCAGCTAGATCCAAGGCTATTCCACTGAAGGCCTACCGTGTTCCTCAGGTCAGTGCGCATACTGGATTGAACAAAGTCAAACGGGCTATCAACCTTGGGCCCAGATTTTCCTCAGCACACCCTCCCAATTGCTAAACACCACCAGGCCCATTTACTTCTTTTTTTTTATTTTTATCTTTTATTCTTTTAATTTCCTTTATTTATTTAATTCACAAATTAATTTATTTTTCATCAAAGTCATAAAATTAATAATTCACAAAATTAGGATTAGTTTTTTATTTATTTATCAAAATTAATTTAATTTAAGTTTAACTTAGGAAATTGTAATTTGTTTTCATAAATAAAATCAAAATAGAAATTAGGTTAACTTTTAGATTAAATTAATTTTTTTTCTTAAATTAAAATTAATTAGGATTACGATTTTATTTTTTATTTAACAATTTCTCTATTTACTTAAATAAAAAAATGACAAAAAAAATCTTTTTAATCAATCGCAATTAGGTTTAGGAAAGGGTCAAAACCCTAGTTGTCTCGTATTCGATTCATCGCGCGTGTGTTATTTATTTTTGCCAATATTGTTGTAACTGTTCACAGTTTGTAATAGTTAAATCTAGGACTTTTTACTTATCACTTTTTTTCCGGGTTTTGGCTATGTAATTAATCCCCCTTCCCTGAAGCCTTGTAACAGCGTAGCTTTACTTTCTCGCATTTTAATTCCCACAAATATTTGACTGTTTAGATGTATGGTAATAGGATTGTATGACAAGAATGCATGATAATTTAATATAGTTAGAAAACCCTAATGTGCAAAGACAAATAACTGAAACAAATCACTCGCACATATCACTCTTAGGGTATATTCTCACTTCGGTTGCCTTCGGTAAATGATCATTAAGTATAGGGTGTCTTAGTGGTTGCCCTCCTGTCTAAAAAGATCAAATGTCCCGTTCAAATGTTGCCTTAGAAATGTTGCCTCGAATAAGGTTTTAAGGCTCTATGGTTATTGCTAAGGCATCCTAACATTGCTTTGGTGATCGTACATCCCTTTCGAATTGACCCTTACAACTCCAACGATGGTGCTACCTATTTCTTAATAGTAGGATAGTGCTGTCTAAAGGAAACAAGAATAGAAACAATCTTTTTTCGAGTAGGTAGATGGTAGTAGGTACTTGCTCAAATCAAAACTTTTCACACTTACACTTTTCAAAAAAACTTTCAAAACAAACTTCGTCACACCTTTGAGTACTGATACAAAGGTTATCACGAAGTCAAACTTTTCAAAAACAAAGCACATACACAAGCAATTTTAAAAAGATGAGCAAGTACCTAAGAGCCCATGGAAAACCATGGATAGAAAGGGTGCTAACACCTTCCCTTTCTACGTACTCAGAATATCTCAAAAAAGGATTTTTCTGTACTTTTTTCCTTTTCGATTGGATGAAATAAAGTTGGTGGTGACTCTTGCTTACCGCGACATTTTGCGAACAAAAAATGAAAAACACAAATCCGCATTCAAACAGTCGGTTCTGCCACTGTATCACATAACTGGCGACTTTGCTGGGGAAATTCATAAGTGGGGTATACCTTAGGATCTAGTTCATCATAATTGCTTCTCTTGATTGTTTTGTTTGCTTTTCTTTTAAGGGTTTTGCTTGGGGTTACTACAGATCCTAACCTGGATCTGGGGGATACCATTTAGGTAAGTAGCAATAGACTGTGAGGGAACTGTACAGCATAGACCGATACGGTTGAAGCAGTAGCTATGTTGATATGGCACATTGGTTGGTACCGGTATCCCTTGTGGAGAAACAAGGAGAATACGGGGCCGCTGCGTGGTGTCGTTAAGCATCAACTGACCTTAGAACCTTTAATCGCCCAACTTGGCCATTAGAAAGTAGTGAGATAGCCGGCCTCGGTGTAAAGTTGGGAACTGGTTGATACCCGATGCTACACTCATTGAGACCATACTCTCGATATAGTTTTGGTCGCAAGAAAAGATTGCGTGAGCTGAAACCATGACCGATGGAGGATTGTCAATGATATTGAGAACCTCTAGAACCCGGTTACTTTTCTAGGACAGGTTTGAATTAACTTAACTTCAAGAGGGTATTACCTTTGACTTCATGCAAGCCTTAAACCTAAGGGTTTTGTGTGATTTGACTGTGTTTGCAATACCTGTTGTTTTCTATACCTGTGATTTATCATGACATCATGCATCATAACATGGCATTTATGCTTCATTACACTAACCATTTCAAAGACCAACGAAATTTATCTTTGTTCTGTTTTGCAGATCATGGCTTCTGTGCGTAGAAATACTATCCGAGTCAACTTTGTGCAAATACCTGCCCAACTTAAAGAGCTAGCCTCAAGAGTTTTTGAGACTTCTATGTTCATTAAGAGACATGGCCAACTTCTCAGCCTGGTTACTTCAAACCTTGATGAACAAATGATGAACAAATGATGAGCATATTATTTCAGTTCTTCGATCTCGTGCATCATTGCTTCACCTTTCTAGATTACCAGCTGGTACCCACCTTGGAAAAGTTCTCTCATCTATTGGGCATATCCATTCTTGAACAGGTACCCTTCACTGGTATGGAAGAAGTTCCTAGACCATAAGACATTGACTCAGCTCTACATTTAAAACGGGCTGATGTAGTATCCAATTGGGAAACACGAAACGGGGTCGAAGGTTTTCTAGCCAAATTTCTGATAGACCAGGCTTAGCTATTCTGGGATGATTTGGATTTTCAAGCTTTTGAAGATGTCTTGGCTCTCCTTATATATGGTTTGGTTCTCTTCCCGAATCCGGATTCCTTTGTAGATGTGAATGCTGTCAAGATTTTCCTTTCTCGCAACCCTGTGCCTACCTTGCTGGGAGATATCTTGCATGCTCTCCACACTCGTACTATGAGGATAAGAGGGACTCTTATGTGTTTCCTGTCGTTGCTGTCGAGGTGGTTTATTTCTCACCTCCCTAAGTCTGTCTTGAAGAACGAAGAAGGTTTGGGTTGGTCGTACAGAATAATGTAACTTGCTCATACAGATATTCTTTGGTGTTCCCGGGCTATGGAAGACACTGTTGTTATTGACTGTTGTGGGGGATACCCTAATGTCCCATTTCTTGGAATCAGAGGGGGTATAACCTACAATCCTTGTCTAGCTTTGCGACAATTTGGTCATGCTCGGAGAGATGGTCCCCATGAGCTACTTCTTGAGGACATTGTATTTGACTACAAGGAGGACGTTAAGGAGCATCGCCGGAGGTTTATACGAGCTTGGGGCATGGTGAACAGATTTGAACCCCAAGAGTTGGGACCAAAGACTTCCCTTCTTATGCAGCCTTACCTCCAATGGGTTCAAGCTCGTGCCCAGAAGCTTGGGATGCCATATGAGTCCGTATTACTAGTGATTATGGAGCCCACTAATGAAGAAGGCATTCCTTACACGGTTCTCTATCCTTACATGCCCACTGATCCTGGGGAGTTACAGAGGTCTTGGATTCAGCTGAAGAATGAGTGGGACACTTACCGAGAGCAGTTCCATGAGCAAGAAAGGAAGGTTTTGAAGCTCGCCAGGCAGATCGAGGAGGAAAGAGTGATCAATGACTACATTAGCACAAGGAGGAAGCGACCATGGGACTTTTGATTTTGCTTTTTCTAGTTTTAGATTTTGTTTCATTTACTTCTTTGTAACGCCTTAAAGGCATTGTTGAACCTTTCAAAGTTTAAGCTAATAAAGTTTTTTTAATTTTTGGTTTACAAATTTAAATCTCCCAAAGTCTTTGAAATCATTACATGCGCATCCCATTATCATGCACATCATTACAGGTACCCTTACAGGTTTCTCATATTCATCGCTGTTTATTTAAAAAGACATGTCTTCCGATCAAGCCATCAAAGATCTGCAGGCACAGAACGCCCAATTCAAACAGATGTTCATAAGTCTGGCTAAAGGGCAAGAGGATCTGAAGACCCTTATTCTGAAAGAGAAGAAGAAGAAGAAGAAGAAGGTCACTATTCTGAACATGGGTAGAAGATTCAGAGAAAGGTTGAGACAACCATCTGATCTGACCTCCTCATTCAAGGACGGGGAGAACCAAGAAAGGGTAAAGGACACTAGTCCTATAGTTTCTGATAACGATACGGATTACGATGATGAGCAATATCCTCCTACTGAGGATAGGTACAAGCAGCTAGAAGACCGTCTGAGAGCTATGGAGATTCAGAAAATACCTGGTTTAGATTTTGGAGAATTGGGACTGGTATCGGGGCTGGTCATCCCTCATAAGTTCAAAGCTCTGGTTTTCACCAAGTAAGATGGAGTATCCTATCCAAAACTCCATCTCCACTCATATGTCAGGAAAATCCAACCACACACTTTTGATAGAAATTTGTGGGTGCATTTCTTTCAAGATAGTCTGTCAGGGACTCAGCTTGAATGGTTCTACCAGTTGGAGGGGCCAATGTCCGAAATTGGGAAGATCTTGCTACTGCTTTCTACAAGCAGTATCTGTACAACTCTGACCTTGCTCCCACTCGTACTCAGCTCCAGGGTATGTCCATGGGTGCAGGTGAAGGTTTTAAGAACTATGCTCAAAAGTGGAGAGACTTGGATGGAAGAGTCCAACCCCCTTTGTCTGATAGGGAGTTGGTTGATATGTTTCTAGGGATGTTATCTGGTCCATTTTTCAATCACTTGATCGGCAGCTTCTCATCTAGTTTTAATGAGTTGATTTTGATTAGAGAAAGAGTGGAGGCTGGCATTCGGAGTGGTAAAATACAGAAGGATGCCTCTTCGAGTTCGGTAAAGAAGCCTTTCATTGGTAAGAAGGAAGTTAGTGTAGTCTATAGCCCGAGGGGCCAAAGAAGATCTGAACACCGTCAAACGGTAAATTCTGTAGTCATACCAAGACCCGCAGTTTCTCCACAACACAACAATCAACAAAGGGTGGAAAGACCACAGCCGCAGTTTACCCGCATCAACATGACGTTGGCTGAAGTTCTACCTCACCTGCTGAAATCCAACTTGGCGACCATGAAAGAGGCGCCCAAGAATCCAAACATTACTTCTCCCAGATACAATCCCAACGCGCGGTGCGCATACCATTCTGAGAGTCCAGGCCACGATACAAATGAACGCTGGGCTCTGAGGAATAAAGTACAAGACTTGCATGAAGCCAAAGAGATTGAGTTTGATACTCCAAAAAAGCCGAATGTTATAACTTCTCCCATGCCCAAACATGGTCGTGGGGTTAATGTTGTTGACAATGATTTGTTTGTGACCTCTGTTCAAGAAATTTCTACTCCTCTTATGACTGTTAACAGGAACTCGCTGTTGGCCGATTTATTTCCGGATTGTGGTGAAGGTTACCACATGTGCTCAATTCTACCTGCTGGTTTCCGCTTGTTGAAGTCAGGTGTTCAGCGCCTGATGATAATAAAGAGATTATGTTCGAGAAGACTAAGATTCTTGTGGTTCCCAATGAAGATGTCTCCATCATATCCATTTCCTCCAATCCTTCCAAGGTTTCCTCGAGATAACCTTTTAGGATTACACCTGTTCCAAGAATTGCTCTGCTAATAATCATCGTTCCTGGTCCCATCCCATACACTTCAGACAAGGATGTCCCATGGCACTATGGTGCTGATGTGTATTACCAAGGTATTAAACAAGACTTGAAGAATGAAGAAGTTGATACTGATGTCAGTAATATTGTCGGGGCTAGCAAGGTCACCAGAAGTGGATGACTCTTTTCTCCAATGATTTCCCCTCCGACTGTCCACAAACCTGTTGTCATTCCATCTACCAGTACATCAAATGTTGTTCAACTTCCTACTCCAGTTATCACCCCTGTCGTCGAGCCATATGGGACTCGGGGCAAGGAAATCATAGGTGAGCATGCCCGGACGGAGGCGCCTATAAAAATCATTGTGGAAGCCTCTAAGCAGGAGATAAAGGAAATACTGAAAATTACCAAGAAGAGCGACTACAATGTAGTCGAGCAGCTGGGGCAGACCCCGTCAAAGAGCTCCATGTTGTCTCTGCTATTATATTCTGAAGCCCATGCGAAGGCTTTGATTGCATTTCTCAAGACTGCGCATGTGCCGCAGGAAACTTCAGTAGATCAGTTCAAAGATTGTGTGTCCAGCCTGACTGCTGACAATGGGCTAGGTTTCTTTGATGCGGATCTGACACCGAAAGGGAGAATTCATAATGATGCTCTGCACGTCTCGATCGAGTGCAAGAGCACCACTATGGCCCATGTGCTGGTAGATACCGGGTCCTCACTGAATGTTCTTCCAAAGAAAACGTTAGACCGTCTGGATTGTGAAGGTTTGATTATAAATCCGAGTAACATTGTGGTAAGGGCTCTTGATGGATCAAAAAGAATGGTGCACGGGGAGGTGGACATCCCTGTAAAAGTGGGTTCTCAGACTTTTGCTTCCACCTTCTACGTAATGGATATTAGACCGTTGTATTCTTGCTTGCTGGGTCGTCCTTGGATTCATAAGGCTGGGGCAGTTACTTCCACGCTCCATCAAATGCTGAAATACCCAGTGAAGGGGAATATTGTCACGGTACAAGGTGAAAAAGAGTATATGGTAAGTCATCTCAATTCCTTTCGCTACATGGAGATGGACGGGGAATTCATAGAAACTCCTTGTCAGAACTTCGAAGAGGTCCCTCAGACTTTGGCGTCAACTGAAGTTATTACCGGCAAACCTCCGTTGAAGATGGCCTCTCTCAAGGATGCCAGGGCTGTGGTTGAAGAAGGTGGGTGTACCAATTGGGGTCAGCTTCCTGATTTCACTCACAAAACTGACAAATTTGGTTTGGGCTTTACTACAGGGGCTCAAAGGGTTGTTAGGCGCGCGTGGATTGGAATACCTCCTCTACACATTAGCAATCGGGGAGTTAATGCAATTGAGGACAGTGAAGAAGATTCAGACATCGACAGCTGGATCTACCCAACAACCAACGGTGGACTGAATAACTGGACGACGAAGAACTTCATACCTGTTTGTTTTATTCCGCAGTAATTGACTTTTGTTTTAAGATTTGTAATAAACAATTTGAAACTTTATGTCCCAGTGCCTTGCCTGAGGCACCCTGGCTTTTCTTGTGAGGGCTATTTTTTGTCATTCCATATATCATTAATAAAGCATTGGACGTTTCTTGCATTACAAATTTTGCGCTCTTTGTTTTCCTTTTCTGTCTCTCACTTTATCAAAACAGTTATTCTCTTACACACACTCACGTATCATAATGAAGATCCATATCCACTCTAGATCCCATTTATAACGACTCTGCTACTGCCAGTTATGACTTTGAAAATCCGATCAACCAAGCCGAGGACGAAGGTGAGGATGATTGTGAGGTGCCTGGAGAACTTGCTAGACTTATACAGCAGGAAGAGAGGGCCATACAACCTCATGAAGAGCCAGTGGAGTCAGTGAATTTGGGTACGGAGGAAGGCAGGAAAGAAGTTAAGATAGGTGCGAATCTGGAGCCTATTGTCAAACAACGGTTAATACAGATGCTACACGATTATGTTGATATCTTATCCTGGTCCTATAATGACATGCCTGGTTTGGACATTGATATTGTGGTACATTGCCTGCCGACTAAAGAAGACTGCCTGTCGGTAAAGCAGAAGGTTCGCCGTATGCGCCCTAAAATGTCAGAGAAAATCAAAGCAGGGGTCATGAAACAGTTCGACGCAGGATTCTTAGCTGTCACTTCTTATCCGCGGTGGGTTACCAACGTCGTTTCGGTGCCTAAGAAGGATGGTAAGGTACAGATGTGTGTGGACTACAAAGATCTGAACAGGGCTAGCCCCGAGGATGACTTCCCACTTCCTCACGTTGATGTTCTAGTCGACAACACCGCGCAGCACAAAGTCTTCTCCTTCATGGATGGTTTTTCTAGCTACAATCAGATCAAGATGGCTCCTGAGGACATGGAGAAGACAACCTTCATTACACAATGGGGCACCTTCTGTTACAAGGTAATGCGTTTTGGGTTGAAGAATGCTGGGGCAACTCATCAGTACGCCATGGTCGCATTATTCCATGATATGATTCACCACAAGATTGAGGTGTATGTTGATTACATGATAGCCAGGTCCCAGACTGAGGAAGAGCACCTTGATCATCTCCAGAAATTGTTTGACAGGTTGAAGATGTACAAGCTGAGGTTGAATCCGAAAAAGTGTACCTTCGGGGTAAGGTTTGGTAAGCTTCTGGGTTTTGTTGTCAATGACAAAGGTATTCAGGTAGACCCTGCAAAGGTAAAGGCCATACAAGAGATTCCGGCTACCCACACAGAAAAAGAAGTTAGAGGTTTCTTGGGACATTTGAATTACATTGCCAGGTTCATTTCACATTTGACTGCTACTTGTGAGCCAATCTTCAACCTGCTGAAGAATGATCAAGTTGTAAAGTGGAATGATTAATGCCAGATTTCTTTCGAAATAATTAAGGAATACCTTCAAGAACCACCAATTTTGATACCTCCAGTTGAAGGAAGACCTTTGATATTATACTTGACAGTGCTGGACAATTCAATGGGGTGTGTGTTGGGGCAGCATGACGAGTCTGGCCGAAAAGAGCATGCCATTTACTACCTTAGAAAAAAGTTTATCGACTGTGAGACTCGATACTCATTGCTTGAGAAAACTTGTTGCGCTTTGGCATGGGCTGCTCACCGACTGAGACAGTATATGTTGACTCACACTACCTTATTGATATCAAAGATGGATCCGATCAAGTATATCTTAAAGAAGCCTGCTCTCTCCGGAAGGATAGCAAGATGGAAGATGATCTTGACCGAGTATGATATCCAATACAAAACCGAAAAAGCAATCAAGTGGAGTGTATTGGAGGATCATTTGGTGCATCAGGCTGTGGATGACTACCAGTCCATGAATTTTGAATCCCAGATGAGAATATCATGTTGGTAACCGACTGCGAAGAACCTGGACCGGATGAAGGACCCGAGGAGGGATCCTGATGGTCTATGTATTTTGATGGAGCCTCGAACTCATTTGGAAACGGCATTGGTCCTGTAATTATATCTCCTAAGGGTTGTCATACTCCGTTCACCGCCCGATTATGTTTTAAATGCACCAACAAGATGGCGGAATATGAAGCGTGTATCATGGGTCTTCGAGATGCTATTAACCTGAGGATTAAGTTCTTGAGTGTATTTGGAGATTCTGCTCTGGTAGTAAGTCAGATCCAAGGAGAGTGGGATATGAAGCACCCAAATCTTATTCCTTACAAAGAGTATGTACTTACATTGCTCACACACTTTGAGGAGATAACCTTTGAACATTTCCCACGAGAGGATAATCAGTTGACGGACACGCTAGCTACCATTTCTTCTATGTTCAAAGTTAGGTGGGACAATGAAGCTCCCCAAATTACCATTGAGAGGTTGGACGAACCTACACATTGCTGTGACATTCAGACTGAAGAGGTAGCAGATAAACCCTGGTTTCACGAGGTAAGGAGGTATCTTGAGGATCAAGCATACCCCGAGGGGGCATCTGTTAATGATAAGAAATTCCTGAGGAGATTCGCGGGAAAGTTCTTTCTTAGCAATGGGATCCTTTATAAGCGTAACCATGATTCAACCTTACTGTGATGTGTGGACAAGAGCGAGGCAGAAAGGATCATGGCAGACTTACATGAAGGTACCTTCGGAACTCATTCTAGTGGACATACCATGGAGAAGAAAATCCTATGGGTAGGATATTATTGGTCCACTGTGGAAGCCGATTGTTACCAGCACTCTCGAACCTGTCATAAGTGTCAAGTCTATGCTGAGAAGGTGCATGTACCTCCAGTTCCCCTAAATGTTTTGACAACTCCTTGGCCCTTTGTAATGTGGGGAATTAACATGATTGGCGAGATCAGACCTACTGCGTCTAACGGGCATCGTTTCATTCTGGTAACCATTGATTACTTTACAAAGTGGGTTGAAGAATCCTCTTTTGCTACTGTGACCAAGAACGTCATGGCACGGTTCATCCGACACAACCTGATCTGTCGATAAGGCGTACCAGAGAGAACCATTATTGAAAATGGTACAAATCTCAATAACACGATTATCACCGAACTTTGTAAGCAGTTCAAGATACAGCATCACAACTCTTCTCCTTACCGGTCGAAGATGAATGGCGTTGTTGAAGCAACTAACAAGAACACCAAGAAGATTGTGCAGAAGATGATGGTGACATACAAAGACTGACACGAGATGTTACCATTCGCTCTTCATGGGTACCGTACCTCAGCACGGACATCGACAGGGGCAACACCCTACTCTTTGGTGTATGGCATGGAAGCAGTCCTACCCATCGAAGTCCATATACCCTCTCTCTGGATTATGAAGGATGCGGGTTTGAACAAAGACGACTGGATCCAAACCCGACTTGGTCAGCTAAATCTAATCGATGAAAAGAGACTTACTGCTATATGTCATGGTCAGAAGTATCAAAAGAGGATGATCAAGGCTTTTAAAAAGAAAGTCAGAGGTCAAGAATATCAAGTCGGGGATCTAGTGATCAAGCGCATCATACTACCACAAGGTGATCCCAAGGGAAAATGGACCCCCACCTACGAATGGCCATTTGTGGTTAAGAACATCTTCTCAGGAGGAGCTATGATTCTAACCAACATGGATGGTGATGACCTTCCTCATCCCGTCAATGCAAACATAGTGAAAAAATACTACGCATAATCAAGGACCCGCTAAGTTGACTGGCCTAGGTAAAAATAAGGGCTTCCCGGCGAACCAAAAGGGTTCAGGAAAAAGTAAGGGATTAAAATGAAAAAAAACGGTACACCCGGCAAGCCGAAAACCTGAAAAGGAGGCTTTGGAAAAAAGGGTATCCCGGTGGACTGAAAACCCGAAAGGGAGGTCCAGGAAAAAATTAGGGATTGAAGCGTAACACTATGTGTCATTGGATCATCTCACAACCAAACTTTGGTATAGACTATCAAGCTCAAACGACACCAATCAATCTGATTCACCTCCTACCAAGCAACAAAGTGATGAGATGCTTGAAGATATAAAGGCAATAGCAGAGTTGGAACCCAATGGGGTTGCTTTACATAGCTGTTTTTATTTCTTTTACACAAATTGTAATTTCTATTTTCCAGCGGTGTTCTCTTACTAGGACGTAAGCTTCTTTGTACAAAATGCCTATTATAGGCCAACTTCAAAATCAATACAAGTCATTTTCACAAAGCTTTGATTTATTTTCTTTTTCCTGTTTTGTTTTGCTAGAACGTATAATGACTTATTTTTGAAATATGCATTTGAAAATAATTGCTGCTCATAAATATTTACATGAGAAACAAAAGACGATTACTCGTAATTCCCGGAACAGGAACAAAGAAGAAGCGCCCAAACCTTACAGTTACTCTGCCCATCAGGTACCGGGGTAGAGCCAGCTTAAGAACATGAGTAGTGGTACATACACTCCCCACAGAGTAAAAAGAATCCAAAGACGGTGATGTTAGCATTTCCGAACAGGACATAACTCTCCCCAGTTGAGGTTCACAATCCCAAGCAAGTGAGTTGGTAAAATTCTCCCCAAGCAGAGTTTAGTTCTCTCACAAGTAGAAATTCAAGCCCCAACAGAATTCATTATCACCAGCAGCGGAAATTCATCCCCAACTGAGTTATCTCTCCAGGACAGCAGATCTATCAACAGAGTATCTCCTCTCCAACAGAGTTATTCCCCGCAGAGTTATCCTCAAAAATAGTCTCGTCCGGTAGAATATTTACCAGCCAAGGGGCAAATCCCCACATAGTCATCATTGTTCACCATCCCTAACAGAAGCAGAGGAACTATGTTTTGTTACAGCAGTCAAGAATGTCATTTCTCATAATCTCCAAACAGTAGTCAGGGATTTATTTTCCCGGACTCAGATTATTGTGTCAGCATTTCATGTTCATACATCATGACGTGTACATACATTACATATAACATAGTCTCATTTATTTTGAGAACGTTATCATACAATGTATCTCATGCATCGCACATAACTAACCCTATATTTACTTTAGGAAAAGACAGTTATTGTCAACAATTTCCAGCAGATATATGATCAACACTCGAAGCTAAACAGAGTAACCATCGGTAACAAATGCAACCTCATCCAGGTTCATGAAGCCCTACTATCCAGGCTTTCATCTCGAAGTAGCCCTACTATCCAGGATTTCCTCTCAAAGTTACCTTACTTTCCAGGTTCCTTCTCACATCCCTACTATCCAGGTTTTTATCTTGAAGTAACCCTACTATCCAGGTTCCTTCTCACAGCCCTACTATCCAGGGTTTCATCTCGAAGTAACCCTACTATCCAGGTTCCTTCTCACAGCCCTACTATCCAGGCTTTTATCTCGAAGTAACCCTACTATCCAGGTTCCTTTTCACAGCCCTACTATCCAGGATTTCATCTCGAAGTAACCCTACTATCCAGGTTCCTTCTCACAGCCCTATTATCCAGGCTTTTATCTCGAAGTAACCCTACTATCTAGGTTCCTTCTCACAACCCTACTATCCAGGCTTTCATCTCGAAGTAACCCTACTATCGAGGTTCCTTCTTACAGCCCTACTATCCAGGCTTTCATCTCGAAGTAACCCTACTATCCAGGTTCCTTCTCACAGCCCTACTATCCAAGCTTTCATCTCGAAGTAACCCTACTATCCAGGTTCCTTCTCACAGCCCTATTATCCAGGCTTTTATTTCGAAGTAACCCTACTATCCAGGTTCCTTCTCACATCCCTATTATCCAGGCTTTAATCTCGAGGTAACACTACTATCCAGGTTCCTTCTTACAGCCCTACTATCCAGGCCTTTATCCCTAAGTAACCCTACTATCCAGGTTCCTTCTCACAACCCTACTATCAAGACTTTCATCTCAAAGTAACCCTACTATCCAGGTTCCTTCTCACAGCCCTACTATCCAAGCTTTCATCTCGAAGTAACCCTACTATCCAGGTTCCTTCTCACAGCCCTACTATCTAGGCTTTTATCTCGAAGTAACCCTACTATCTAGGTTCCTTCTCATAGCCCTACTATCCAGGATTTTATCTCGAAGTAACCCTACTATCCAGGTTCCTTCTCACAACCCTACTATCCAGGATTTTATCTCGAAGTAACCCTACTATCCAGGTTCCTTCTCACAGCCCTACTATCCAGGCTTTCATATCAAGGCAACCCTACTATCCAGGTTCCTTCTCATAACCTTACTATCTGGGTTCTTCCTCCCTTATCCCCAGACAGCAGTCCACAGCACTGTAAGACTGGGACCCAATCAAACACAATTGACTTCACATTTCCCCAGTAAGTCGCGGTGCAGCATATACCCCGACCAAACACGCAGTTCACTTCCGCTTTCCAAACCGGAATTATTCCACCAGTAGATTAACGATAACTGAAGCTCCTAAAACTCAATTTCTCTCAAGACAGACACTGATGTGGTAAATTCCGCAAGTGCACGGAAATATCGAAGTAATATAAAAGATTGTCGAACCACAGAGACCAATGTCAACCTACCGTAATTTATCGTTACTTTGTAAATCTAAGGCTAATGAATATTTGGTTTTGGGGGAAAAAGAGTTTAATTAAAAACAATAGTAATAGCTATACCGGTATATGATAGTCGGACTTCGGGAACTCGGTGAATCACTTGGCATATAAAGTATTTCGGTAAAAACGAATTGTTTAAAAACCTGAGACATACACTCTCGTGTTCATGAAATAAGTTATGCTACTAAACCTAGTGGATGCACTTTAAATTTAATAACATTTTTTGAAAACAACTTGAGTTTAATTAATTTGTTAAAACACTCTCGTGTATTTAAAATTAATGTTTCGTTACCACTATCTGGGTCGAACCCCAGCTCTCGCATGCAGGTTCTTGCCTTAATTAATTTCCCACTCTCGTTGCAAAATCGTGGTAAATATCCTTTCACTCTCGTGACAAGGGTAGTTAAATTGAATATGGAAATTGGAAACCATAAATTATTTATAAAAGTTTTTAGCCAAGTTATCACCGAATTCCTTCGGTGCTTAGGAGTCACATACCGGTACAAACGAAACTAGCCAGACATAATATATTTAGTAACCATGCAAGGTAAAATACAATTCATAAAAATAACTAACATAGCATAAGAATAATAAAAACCAATTGCATAAAAACCTGTAAATATGTCGCTGTGGTAATCTTGAGTGCGTACAATATCCTTGCAGTTAATTGAAATATATGAAAGTGTTAATTCATAGATGAAGAATTAACACTTTTGGAAACTAATTCTAGAAACTGAACAGTAAAGTAGGTATATTGGTTCAAAAGCAAATAAAAATAAAATAATGCAGAAAGGAAAAAGTTTGGCTCTGTAGAAAAATCTCCGCCCCTATTCCATTAAAATGCCTCCTATTTATAAAAGAGGATTTTTGCAGTTAAGAGAATTTTGGAACTGCTTTGAGTGGAGGAAGACTCGGATGTTCATTGTTGAAGTTGAGGAATTGTAGGAGAAGAAAACCATCCATTATGTTACCCACGTCTTTTGTTTTGCATGTGTTTTACCCTAAAATTTGCCCTCCCATATCTCTCAAGACTTATCAAGAATAATCTTCAAGTTGCTCAAGATGGCTCAAGAGTTGGACAGTCAAATCATCTTCTAAGGCAGTCAATTCAAAATTAGGGTTTTGTGTTGCATCAAGGTCCTTACATCCAAATGACCTCAAGTGCTTCCCAATGTCCTAATATGTTCTTAAGTTCATCCATGTCAAATTTCAAGCCTTGCAGAGGAAGTTTGGTCAGTCAATTGCTCAAGAGGCCCAAAAATCGATTGTGCTAGGGCGGAAGTCAACTGTGACCTACAAATAGTCAAACCTCAAGATTTTTTGTCAACATTATCATTTTGAAGGATAATTAATAATTTGATCAAGGGTTGATCATGATTCATCAAGGATTGCTCAAGATTCATCAAGATTCAAAAGTTTCTAAATTAGGGTTTTGTAGGAAGTCCAAGAACACTTCCAAAAGTTCCAAATTGAAGAAGTTATGCATTGTTGAAGTTGGGCATTTTTCCAAAATTGCCAAAAGTCAACTATCCTCCAAACTCCAATTTTTGACAAAAGGGCCCACTTTTTTCCACTTGATTTGGTCTTATCACACCACACACGTGTCCCATCTTCAACTTCATGACCAATCATTTATTTTTCTATTTTATTTAATTTTTATTGATTTAATTCATTTTAAATCAATATTAATTCAAATAAAATCTAAAAATTGATGGAATGAGATCTTTGTGATCATTACAGCTTTCAAATATCATGATACACTCAATCAAATTCGTATGAAGCATTGTTGTGAACAAAATATCAAATTTGGTGCAATTTTGGAAAGTTTATCAATGGTGATCATATCAAATCCCAAACCTTGAATGCACATGGATTGCAAGCCCAACTCTTGACCTAATTCATTCCCTTACACACACACAAGTTGTACACATCAAGGGCACGAGCTAAGCACTGCAGAAACGGCCAAGCAAAAACTGAAAAAAGTGTGAAAAAGTGTGAGATCAAAACCTTGGTTAGAGCACGATTCAATCCAAGATCTCCACATAGCCTTCTTGCCTGACATCTAGTGGAGCTAAAGCAATCAAAACCAGGCCTTGAGATCTCCTGAATAGCGCTGTAAGTTCCCACGAACATAGCTTTGAACATGGCATCATAAATCCATTCTCTTGCATCCTTTTGCCAAATCTTTTGTATAATCATGCTTAATGTCAAATTTCTAACATGTCTGCATTATTCAATTTTGTTTTCATGGCCTATAACCTTAGATCCGAAGCTAGGGTTCGTGTTCTTATTTTTTAGGCATTTTTTATGCAGGTAAAATTAGGACGAATAATTGGTACAAGGATGCTCAGGGAGGAGAGACGAACACGTTGGTGTTCTTAGCTTGCGTTTACATGGCCTAGAACGAATTTTTGAAGCATCCCATGAATCTTCCTGTGGATAAAAATCCGCAGGTAAGAAAACCAGGGTTCGATTGGAGAAGACGACCAGATGTCTCTCTCCCATTAGCCGGTTTAAAATCTCGCGCTATTTTTTTTAATTTTCAGGCATATTAAATGTTTTTCAATATAATATTTGTTTTGTATTATTCTAACAACTAAGCGGGTCAGTTGGGTTGGTAACGCGCTATTGAATTGTCCCTTGGGACCTGGGTTCGAATCCCAGGTCCCCCAAAACGCTTATTATTATTTTCTTTCAGCTATTCTAGTATACCCTCAAGCATAGAGACTACCATATTCCTCCAAATCTCAAACGCCAAGTGGCCTGCAAATCAAATCCAAGGGCAAAGATCTAATGACCATCCTGCACTCTAGTCAAACGCGCCATGGGGAGTTGGAAAAGTCAGCCCAGGCCAGCGCCTGTTGGGCCTTGAAAATACTATCTTCACACTCAAATCAGGCCCAGCACCCCTCATATTTGGTTGTTTCTTTTCATATTTCATTTTTTATTTATTTTGTTTTTATTAATTATTATTATTATACTAACCAACTTATTTTTCCTAATAAAAATTAGAAAAAAAAATATAATATTTTTATTTATTAAAACTAATTTCCTTATTTTATTTTTTGTAAATAAACATTAATTAATTAACTTAGTTTTACATAGGTTTAACATTAATATTTTTTGCAATAAATTAAAATTAATGTAGAATTAGGTTTTTAATAATTTTAATCATTTTTTTATTTTTTTATTTTATTTCCTTAAATATTCAAAAACCCCAAAAATATTTTCACTAATTAATTAATTCAATTATTAACTTAGATTTAATTTTTTAATTCAAAAATATCAAATATCTTTTCTTTAAAAAAAAAGGGTCAAAACCCTAAAAATGCGTCGATCTAATTTTCTTGCACGCGTCTTATTTTTATCCAATATTGTAATTGCTTCCAGTATGTAATAGTTTCAATAGGACTTTTAATTATTTATCGCTTTTATTTACTTTCCGCAATTTAAATTAAAGGGTTTGTCTTTGGCGATGTAAATACCCGACGCCTTGTAATAGTTTAGATTTAATTTCCGCAAATTTAATTTCGGCAACTATACAATGTTAGATGTTTGATAATAGGGAATGCATGACAAGATCAAATGTATGAACTTAAAATCAACATAGCTCACCCATGACATGTACAAAGATAAAATTAACCGAATTAACACACTCGCATATGCCACTCTTAGGGTACACCTCACTTGGTTGCCTCGAACGTGGTCATTGAGTATAGAAAGTTTTAGAGGTCGCCCTCTTGACCAAAGATCATAGTTGCCTCGAAACGGTTGCCTCGGAAAAATGATCTAAGACATTAGGGTTACCACTAAGGCGTCCTAACATTGCTTTAGTGACCACACGTCCCTTAATCGAATTGACCCGAAAACTCCAACGATGGTGCTACCTACTCCTCAATAGTGGGATAACATTATCTAAAGGACATTTGTATAGATTAATTCCTTTTTAAGTAGGTAGATGGTTCTTAAATACTTGCTCCTTTTAAAAACAAAACAAAACTTTTTGCACTTACACTCTCTTTCAAACAAAAAATCTCTTCAAACCCACAAACACAAAGTAAAGCAAATTTTGAAAACACAATGAGCAAGTACATAAGAGCCCGTGGATAACCACAGATAGAAAGGGTGCTAACACCTTCCCTTTCTATAATCTACCTCCCGAACTCGAGAAATATCTCAAAAAGGAATTTTTCTGTGCTTTTGTCCTTTCCTTGTTGGATAAAATAAAATACGGTGGCGACTCTTGCTTACCGCGACATTTTGCAAAAACAAACGCAAAACGCGAACCAGCATTCCAAAATAGTCAGTTCTCATTCCCACCGATCACAGCATGACACTGAATTACGCGTGTGACGATCGTCAGGAAGAGGTGACAGACGTAATGCGCTTAAATAGCGCATTACGTTCGTCAATGATGTGTGACGAGCGTTCTTCGGGATGTGGGCGCGTTACGGTCGTAACAGAGGTGTGACGGTCGTCAAAACATCAAAATCTGCATAATTTTGCAGATTTGTTCCTTTTCTTCTGATTTTCATGTTAACTTTTTTCCTATGATCTTTTTCACTAAATTGACTTGAAACATGTTGTACCTGTGAAAATACATAAAAACTCGGAACAATCGGGAGTTAAATGGATTAATGAAGTATGAAAATGGATTAAAAACGTAGCAATTATATGATACGGTTTCTCGTTATCAAATTCCCCCATACTTAAACCTTTGCTTGTCCTCAAGCAAATAATCATTTAGAAAGATCGGACAAGTTTTATCAAACGCACATGCATAACATACCTTTGGTTTTCAAAACAATTACGGGAAATAAATTGTTAGTTCGACCGATACTTAAGTAAAACACTATCGATACGCTAATGAAACAAGCAATAATCTAAGTCGTGGACTTCCATTTAAAACAAACTGTCCAATAGTTCCGTTATAATTCTACCCAGAGTTTCTTGTACCTATTTCACCCGGTTTGTTCTAGCGCAATCACATTAAGCCCTTTGTCTTAGCACGCACGTATTGGAGTAACCGATTAGTGAATTTGATCCTTTTAGCACGGCGTCTGGTACACGAATGTTGCAACCCTATACATATTATCCAAATCGGAGGTTGTGGGGGATTGAACCGTAGCACACCCTGCCATGTTCAGAACCAGATACCTCTAAACCAACCAACAATGGACTCCTTCAATATTTGCTCATCTCTTATATGCGAACTTGTATATTGGTGCAAATTTTTTTTTCTTTTTTTCTTTTTAGCAGCGAGATAAGAAGGATATTTCATTGATCAGGCATCAAACACTTATATTCATCGGCTCCCCATGTGGTTTATGTAAAGACGGTGTTGACTGCTAGTATAAACTACTAGGGGTTACTTTAGAACTAAAACTCAAGATATAGGTATAATGGTTATTGAAACGAATCGCCTAAGTTGGAAGTCTAAGGTGTCATAACCGTATCGATCTTATTGAATCGTTCTCGGCTTCCTCAACTAGGATTTCGTTAAGATAGGTATGGCAGGCTATTGCGAAGATAAAGCAAAAATTTTCGGTATGGCTGAATAAAACGGGAAAGAATTTAAACTGAGAAATAACGTAAAAAATTACTTGTTTATGGTAGATGGAAAGGTACCTCTCCCACACTAAATCTGACATTATCCTCAATTTTGTGGCATAAAGGCGGGGAAATACAAGTACAAGAAATAAACAGAAAGAAAAAGAGACATAAAAAGTAAACTACTTAGAAAATAAGAAAAACTATTGATGGCCATGTCCACTACTCCTGCTGCGTGATCGCCTGGTAGGAGTGGCTTCGGTGTCAGTGTCCTGGTAGCCAAGGGTGCTGACATCCAACCTTAAGGAATTAAGTTCAGACAGGGCCTCGTCCAACCTCTCGTTCATGCTCCGCTGGCCATTCATAATCTGAGTGTTTTGTACGCATAAGTATTCATATTGTTCTTGTTGTCTTCTTTCAAGTGCGGCACTAATTTGATTTTGCCGATGGATGGCGCGGAGAACGTCTTCAAGAGTAAAAGGAGGTGGTGCAGATGAAGGTCCTAGAGTGTTGTGGACGGGGGCAGCACTATCTAGCTATTCTTGTACTTCATCTGCAGGGGCATTAGGCTGGTCTACATGAGTAGGAACACGCCCCTCGGGAGCTGCAGGATCGAATAACCAGTTAGCTCTATTTTGTGGATCGATTCGGTCCCTGCAAGGCAAAGTAATGTTATGATAAATAATGTTTCTGATCACAGGATGGAATATGCCATCCTCCCGCTCATAGATGAGGTGTGCGGCCTTGCAGTGGTCCAGAGTCAGCAAAGTCGGTGCCGTAGAAGGCATATCTGTGAGAGCGGCACCATAATTCAGGGCTATGGCAAGAGAAGTGACAAGCCCTCCGAAATAGAAGGGTTTTCCGCCTCTAGCACAAATAGAGTGAATATGGGCCAGTAAAAATGGGGCGACGTTGATCTTCTGGCCGGTGAATGTGCAATGCATGAAGAAGAGCTCCTTGGAGTTGAGCTTATGATTGCTGTCTCAGGCAAAGATGGTGTTGCAGAGGATGCGGTGAAAGTATCGGATGGTCGGATTATGAATATGTGTGGCGTTGAGGTGGTCGTAAGATCCGGCACGAATGTTCATCATACTGTGCCATAAATTAAAAGCTTCATCGTCGAAATTATCCGACACCCAGAGGTGGACACCTTCATCAGAATAGAAACCGAGCAGCTGTGCAAAATCGGTTTGGGGCAGATGATGCTCAGTGCCAAACATACGAAATTTGGCCACGCCTGAGAGTTGGTTCGTGGCGCCAGGGGGAGTAATGTATGCAAAGGAACTCAGAAACTCCAAGGTGAGAGTTTCGTAGATGGGTTACGGTTCGCGGCACAGGTTCCATAAGTTCACATTCTGCAAAAGTTGTCAGACGTTGTCTAGCAGTCCCAAATTCCTCAAACAATCAAGGTCAACATATTGGGTAGGTTGGAGACCGCAGCGTTGGAACTTCTAGAATTTGAGTCATTGGGTTTCACCTTGCTCGCCGACTCTGAAAGTGAGATTGGGGATTTGCTGGTTGTTATCCAGATTGCATGCAAGAGATTGAATCGTGAAAATGGTTTGGAATGTTGGTGGAGCAGTGGGTTGATGGAGTTTAAGTGTTGGAGTGATGGAATTTAAGAGAAAATTGGAATGGGTACTGTTACGGTTTTGGGAAAAAGGGAAGAATGAATGGAAGGTGGAACGGCTTCTGTAATAGCAGAATATGCTATTGAGTGCGCGTGACTGTCGTCACATTGGGCTGACGGGCGTAACACGGTGAAACGCGTGTTACGCTCGTCATGGGGACGTTACGATCGTTATGGGTGCAAAGAATCATATTTATGAAATGAACGAAACAGTATAATTCCAAAACATTATAACACAATAATTCAATACATGCAGAGTATTGCCAACATACATCCTATAACAAAATTTTGCAAAATGATAACATGATAATTGAATATAATATTTGATGTAACACACAGTAAATTTAATGAAAATGAAAATAAACTGAAAATGAAATAAAATGAAAATAAACTGAAATCGAAATGAAAATAAACTGAAATTGAAATAAATATATGTTTCTAACAGAACTTTAAAAACTGTAAAGAGTAAACTTGTTTAAAATGAAATCATAAACTTCCTAGAAACATAAAACACAAGGTAAAAAATAAGTGTTGATTTTGCTGCTTCATCCCAGTCGCGTCTTCAAATCTTCGAAAGCTGCATTTATGTGATAAAACTACTCCACAGTTATATCAGTTAAGCCTATCACGTCCATATGCATACCCTTCAACTCGTTCTTGATTCCATTGATGTCCGTCTGGTAAACATCCAGTGTAGAAAAGATTTTATTCAAATTTTTAGCATATTCTCCTTTTGTTATTGCAGAGGCATCAACATCCTCTATGATGTTGTTACCATCATGGTAACCAGGAGGGGTCTCGGGGTCACTCTCATCAGACATTGTGGTATCATAAACTCGGTAGGATTGGGGTGTCTCAGGTGTCGAAGGGTGGTCGGGAGGGTTAAGCTCATACAGCCAATTGTCGCGATTGTGGGCACTTGTTTTGGCATGGTTAGGAAGTGTAAATACCTTGACTACTTCATCCCTTATCAAGTATTCGAAGGTTGCAGGACCTAGATTACCTATTATTCGTAGGTGGAAACAAAAATCAATGTTCATTGGGCGGATTGAACCAAATTGTGTGCACCTATGTAGTTGGTATCTAAGTCCGAGGCCGTTAGCAATCATGGTAACGAGGCCTCCTATGATGATTGGCTCGCTAGGGTTCTCAGTAATGCGGGTAAATGTCAGCATAAAGAATGGCACCGCATTTACAGGTCGGCCCTGGGTCATACATTGCAGTAAAAATATCTCATCTTTAGATACGACAATGTGGTTCTGTTCTTTTCCGAAAATGGTATGTGCTAGAATCTTATGGAAATAGCGGATAGCGGGGTTGTGTATTTCATTATTATCCATGCTATCCGGCTCAGGGTGGTAGTTCCCGGTTAAAGTCCCCCAAAAATAGTCTAGCTTAAAATCCATTAACTCTGCCCGGGTGGTAGAAAAAGAAAAAGGTCCGCTAGGGAATCCTAGAAGGTCGGCTAATTCTTTATGGGTGTAAGAAAATTCAATACCAAATAACCTGAAGGCTATAAATCCATTTCTAGTTCCGAAACCGCGCTCGGGTATATGAACTAAGGAGCTTAGAAACTCAAGGGTGAGCTCGAGGTATGTAACAAACCTAGATTTAATGTGAGATTTTTCCCACCCCAGCTGGCTAAACAGATAATGGACACTATCCTTAATGCCTAAAGTGTCCATTGTGGGTTCATCATAATATAAGGTGATACCAATATTTCTGTGTGATAATTCCTCAAACCTCCTCATTTGGTTCCTGCCTCTAAAAGTGGTTTCCATAGTAGATAGTAAAGGGAGAGAAGCAAATCAGGGGAGAAGGTAGGATAGAAAAAAGACTTTTTCAGAAACCTGTAAATTTGTTTGAAAATCAGCAGTAGTTGTATAAAAATTTTTAGGAAAAATGAAAAAGAAAATAATGCTTTAAAAGAAAAAAATAAAAATAAAAACAAACGGAAATAATAAAAAAAACAAATAGGTGGGTTGCCTCCCACTAAGCGCTATTTTTAACGTCGATAGCTCGATGGCTCAGGAGTGCAAGCACTCATGGTGGTTCTCTCGAGAATGACTCCTCGGTTGAAATTTTAGTAATAATCGTTTTCCATGGCCACTTATCAAGCCATCTCACATATCCCTCACCTTTTCTTTTCTTTCTTCTGTGGGATGGTTCATTCTTTTGAACTTGTGGTGGTGGTTCTGGATCTATCCTAAGTATCCTATTTTCAAGTTTGGGCTTACTGATTTCATCCACCACCTCAAAGGTTAACCTTACCTTTTTAACAGTAATTATATCCTTAGTTTCACGGTCCTCTAATTTTCTCTTTTTATGCAAGACTTCCAACAAGGGTGCATTAGTGTGGATATTTTCCAATACATCCACATATGTTTTAGATTGGGAGTCTATATGATCTTCCATAAAATGTTTCGAGTAAGGAAACAATGGGGTATAGGGATGAGGAATAACAATAGGTGCTCCCTTCTCTACCTCTTCTACAACCTCCCTTTTAGATGGTGTCGGAGGATTTTTCTCAATCTTTACTCTTTTCTCATCTGAACTTTCCTCAATCACATCATCACTCTCCTCAACCTCATTATGACTCTCCTTAGGATTTTCAACTTGTTTTTCACTACTGGTTGTTACAACATCCAATTTCTCCTCAGGGAAGGATCCTAGAGGGTTTTGTTCAATCTGGGAGATTTGAATCTCTAAGGCTATGTTATGAGTCGCGAGGGACTCAACCACAGTGGTCAGTTGCCTAAGGTTTTCACTGTTTTGAAGACTTTGTTTTCTAAACTCTTCGTTCTGGACAATTTGTGTCTCTACAAAGTGCTCTATCAGAGATTCTAACCTAGAGTGAATTAGTATCGCATTGGAATCCTCCATTGATGTTTCGAAGTTGAAATCATGTGATTCTTCTGATTCTTCAAAGTGATTTAGAGTCGCATTTTGTGTTTCCACAAAGCGCTTTGTCATCATTGATATTTCATTAAAATTTTCCATTAATATTTCGAGGACGGATTTATAGGGTTCTTGCGTCTCCTCGAAATATTGGGTGTAGTGATTGTAGGGGAAATTTGGTTGAGGATAAGTTTGGTTGGAATTATAATATTCTTGCGATTCCTCAAAATGTTGGGATTGGTGGTTGGAAAGGTAATTCGGGTGAGAATGAGTCTGACGCATTGAATTTCTCCAATAGTATTTCGAGTTCGGATTTATGGGATTCTTGTGATTCCTCGAAATACTCGAAGTGGGGGTTGTAGAAATTTTTTGCGTGATACATAGTAATTGGGACAAGAATGCCTTAGTCTATATGGTGCAACAACGGAATAACAATATTGAAAGTTGGTCCCCGGCAACGGCGCCAAAAACTTGATGTGGTAAATTCCGCAAATGCACGGAAATATCGAAGTAATATAAAATATTGTCGAACCACAGAGACCAATATCAACCTACCGTAATCTATCATTACTTTGTAAATCTAAGGCTAATGAATATTTGGTTTTGGGGGAAAAAGAGTTTAATTAAAAACAATAGTAATAGTTATACCGGTATGTGATAGTCGGACTTCGGGAACTCGGTGAATCGCTTGGCATATAAAGTATTTCGGTAAAAACGAATTGTTTAAAAACCTGAGACATACACTCTCGTGTTCATGAAATAAGTTATGCTACTAAACCCAGTGGATGCACTTTAAATTTAATAACACTTTTTGAAAACAACTTGAGTTTAATTAATTTGTTAAAACACTCTCGTGTATTTAAAAATTAATGTTTCGTTACCACTATCTGGGTCGAACCCCAGCTCTCGCATGCAGGTTCTTGCCTTAATTAATTTCCCACTCTCGTGGCAAAATCGTGGTAAATATCCTTTCACTCTCGTGACAAGGGTAGTTAAATTGAATATGTAAATTGGAAATCATAAATTATTTATAAAAGTTTTTAGCCAAGTTATCACTGAATTCCTTCGGTGCTTAGGAATCACATACCGGTACAAACGAAACATGCCAGACATAATATATTTAATAACCATGCAAGGTAAAATACAATTCATAAAAATAACTAACATAGCATAAGAATAATAAAAACCAATTGCATAAAAACCTGTAAATATGTCGTTGTGGCAATCTTGGGTGCGTACAATATCCTTGTAATTAATTGAAATATATGACCGTGTTAATTCTTAGATGAAGAATTAACACTTTTGGAAACTAATTCTAGAAACTGAATGGTACAGTAGGTGTATTGATTCAAAAGAAAATAAAAATAAAATAATGCAGAAAGGAAAAAGTTTGGCTCTGTAGAAAAATCTCTGCCCCTGTTCCATTAAAATGCCTCCAATTTATAGAAGAGGATTTTTGCAGTTAAGAGAATTTTGGAACTGCTTTGAGTGGAGGTAGACTCGGATGTTCATTGCTGAAGTTGAGGAATTGTAGGAGAAGAAAACCATCCATTACATTGCCCATGTATTCTATTTTGCATGACACTGAATTACGCGTGTGACGGTCGTCAGGAGGAGGTGACAGTCGTAATGCGCTTAAATAGCACGTTACGTTCGTCAATGATGTGTGATGAGCGTTCTTCAGGATGTGGGCGCGTTACGGTCGTAACGGAGGTGTGACGGTCGTCACAACATCAAAATCTGCAAAATTATGCATTTTTGTTCCTTTTCTTCTGATTTTCATGTTAACTTTCTTCCTATGATCTTTTTCACTAAATTGACTTGAAACATGTTGTACCTGTGAAAAGACATAAAAACTCAGAACAATCGGGAGTTAAATGGATTAATGCAGTATGAAAATGGATTAAAAACGTAGCAATTATATGATACAATTTCTCGTTATCAGACACCAGCATTCCCCAGCGGAGTCCTCCTCAAACCACAGGCATACGGGTTCTCACAAAGGAATCTCTTATGTGATCGACGATTCCTCGGATGGCATCTTTAAGCCCATCTCTGACAATTCTCTAGCAACTTCCAAATGGAATCTATAAGCCCATTCCCGATATCACAAGTCAAGTATCACTTCATATGAGTGCAAATTTCTGGGCACTCTAGTGTTCAATAATCTTCCACCTTCAGATCACGAAAAGCAGACAAGCCAATCTACATCCTAAGGTTTTACAAGATTGAACAGGGGCAGCTGTTTTACCCCAAAATTTTCCCTCCCATATTTCTCAATGAATGTCAAGTGAGGTCCTCAAATTGCTCAAGGAAGTCCAAGAGTTGACCAGACAAACTCTCTCCTAAGACAGTCTATCTCAAATTTGGGTTTCATTTTTTCATCAAGATGCTTGAGTCCAAAGGATCCCAAATTATCACTATTGTCCTAACATGTTCTCAAGATCATCCTTGTCAAGTTTCAAGCCTTGTAGGAGAAGTTTGCTCAGTCAATTGCTCAAAATCCTAAAGATCGACCATGTTAGGTCAAAAGTCAATTGTGGCCAATATACAGTCAAACTTCAAGATTTTTGGTCAACATCTTCATTTTGAAGTATCATTCATCATTTTATCAATGGTTGATCATGATTCATCAAGGATTGCTCACAATTCATCAAAACCCAAAAGTTGCTAAATTAGGGTTTTGTAGGAAAAGTCAACTCAACTTTGACCAAGCATAACTTTCTCATACTTTATCAAAAATGACCCATTTAAAGCTCATTTTAAATAGTATGAAATTCCCTACAATTCATTTTCATCTCACAAGTTTAAAATATGCACTCACAGAAAGATATGAATTTTGACATTATAGGTCATTTTGAAAAGTCAATAAAAACACCGTTTGGGTCAAAGCTTCATACATGAAAATGGAAGACTCAATTGAGATGAGACAAAAAGGTTTGCTTAGAGGACATCCTAAGCTTTATAAAAATTCCAAGAACACCTCTCTAGGGTCAAAATTGAGAGAGTTATGCATTGGCCAAGTTGACCTTTTTTGCAAAATTGTCAAAAGTTAAATGTGCTCAAATTTGCATTTTTTGCTAAATGGGCCCAACTTTTTATGCTTGAATCTAATTTATTTTTATTTTTTATTTACTTAAAATTCAAATAAAATTAAATAAATCTAAATAAATCATATAATGTGTTTTAGGGATGATTTTTGCATTGAAGGAAGATCTTATGTGCTGTCAATTGAGAATCAATTTGTGCAAGGATAATTTGGGTGGAAAAAGATTGAATTGAAGTAATTTTAGAAAGATATCATATGCCATGAAAGACCAAATCAAATCTTCATAATGGGCAAGATTGAATTTGTTTTTGTTAACCTAATATGTTGTATTACATATACAGAAGGCATCCAAGGAATGAGGGGGGGGGGGGGGGGGGGGGTTGAGCAGTCGTGCAGAGCAACAACAAATCTCAAACAAATTCAAGAAAAAAAGTGGTGATCAAATTTCCATCCTAGAGGCTAAGTCGAGCCATTCTCACGATACCAACAGATTCCTAGACATCTCCAGAAGGAATTCCAACCAATTGCAAGCTTTCTCACGCCTAGAATCAAAGGTACATAAGTCACGGTTTGTTTAAAAAATTCGGTTTTGTTTTCATTGATTTACGCGTCATTTGCACGTTTTGATTACATATTATTGTTCCTTAATGAGTTTGCAAGCTAATCATTATATTCAATTGCGTTTTTGACGATTGTATGAAAAGCTGCCATGGCTAGGGTTTCTTGTTTAGTTTTAGGGCTTTGCAATACAGGTAAAATTGGACGTTGATTCTGGTACCATGATACTCGTGAGGATAAGACGAGTTTATTGGTACCAGCCATGGCCATTTATATTTCCTATGGACAATTTTTTAAATACACAGGTTTTTAGCTACAGCGCCATGTCCGTAGGTAAAGGTATCTTGGGCTAAGACGACGGTTGGGAGGAAGAAGATGGATGCGTGGCACTCCCTGGTTGGATGATTTGAATTTTAGCGCGTTTTTCCATTAGCCATCATTTCCCATATATTATATTTTGTTTTTATTGTATATACAAATAACAAGTGCAGCACAGATGGCAAGCGTGCGTTGAAAAAGTGCATGAGGACCTGGGTTCGATCCCCGGGTTCCAACCTTCGTTCATAATATTTTTTCAATAGGTAATCTAGTGCGTTGCAAATCAAGAAGTTTACCGTACGCCATCAACATCTGGCCTCCACACGCCTCTCCAGCCAGATCCAAGGTTATTACACTGAAGGCCTACCGTGTTCCTCAGGTCACCGTGCATACTGGATTGAACAAAGTCAAACGGGCTATCAACCTTGGGCCCAGAGTTTCCTCAGCACACCCTCCCAATTGCTAAACACCACCAGGCCCATTTACTTCTTTTTATTTTATTTTTATCTTTTATTCTTTTAATTTCCTTTATTTATTTAATTTACAAATTAATTTATTTTTCATCAAAGTCATAAAATCAATAATTCACAAAATTAGGATTAGTTTTTTATTTATTTATCAAAATTAATTTAATTTAAGTTTAACTTAGGAAATTGTAATTTGTTTTCATAAATAAAATCAAAATAGAAATTAGGTTAACTTTTAATCTTATTTGCTCTTTTTTCTCAAAACAAGTAAAAATAAAAGAATAGCTTTTAGATTAAATTAATTTTTTTTCTTAAATTAAAATTAATTAGGATTAGGATTTTCTTATTTATTTAATAATTTCTCTATTTTCTTAAATAAAAAAATGACAAAAAAAAAACTCTTTTTAATCAATCGCAATTAGGTTTAGGAAAGGGTCAAAACCCTAGTTGTCTCGTATTCGATTCATCGCGCGCGTGTTATTTATTTTTGCCAATATTGTTGTAACTGTTCACGGTTTGTAATAGTTTAATCTAGGACTTTTTACTTATCGCTTTTTTTCCGGGTTTTGGCTATGTAATTAATCCCCCTCCCTGAAGCCTTCTAACAGTGTAGCTTTACTTTCTCGCATTTTAATTCCCGCAAATATTTGACTAGTTAGATGTATGGTAATAGGATTGTATGACAAGAATGCATGATAATTTAATATAGTTAGAAAACCCTAATGTGCAAAGACAAATAACTGAAACAAATCACTCGCACATATCACTCTTAGGGTATACTCTCACTTCGGTTGCCTTCGATAAATGATCATTAAGTATAGGGTGTCTTAGTAGTTGCCCTCTTGTCTAAAAAGATCAAATGTCCCGTTCAAATGTTGCCTCAAAAATGTTGCCTCGAATATGATTTTTAAGGCTCTAGGGTTATTTCTAAGGTATCCTAACATTGCTTTAGTGATCGTACATCCCTTTCGAATTGACTCTTACAACTCTAACGACGGTGCTACCTATTTCTCAATAGTAGGATAGTGTTGTCTAAAGGAAACAAGAATAGAAACAATCTCTTTTCGAGTAGGTAGATGCTAGTAGGTACTTGCTCAAATCAAAACTATTCACACTTACACTTTTCAAAAAAACTTTCAAAATAAAATTCATCACACCTTTGAGGACTGATACAAGGGTTATCACGAAGTCAAACTTTTCAAAAACAAAGCACATACACAAGCAATTTTAAAAATATGAGCAAGTACCTAAGAGCCCATGGAAAACCATGGATAGAAAGGGTGATAACACATTCCCTTTCTATAATCTACCCCCCGTACTCAAAATATCTCAAAAAAGGATTTTTTATGTACTTTTTTCCTTTCCGATTGGATGAAATAAAAGTAGGTGGCGACTCTTGCTTACCACGACATTTTGCGAACAAAAAATGAAAAACACAAACCAGCATTCAAATAGTAGGTTCTACCACCGTATCACAGTACCTATCGCACATCAGGAGGTCAGCAGATGAAGATACAACAATAGTTATCCCTCATCTACCAAGAAATAAGGCAGTCATAATTCTTCCAACAAGTCAAAAGTGACTCGAAGTCACGCGACATATTCAAAATGAAAGAAAATGTAATATGAATAAAAATGATGAAAAAAGAAAGAGAAAAAATCCCCGCTAAGTCAGACCTTGAAAAACAAGTCGCTTAGGAAAAAGTTAGGGCATCTTGCTGGATTTTAGAGTTAAAGTCAAAAGGAATTTGTCCGGGAAAAAGTTAGGGAAAGCAAGGAAGAAATGGAAAGCCTGAAAGGCAACAAAGGATTACAGCATACAATTCTCAGCAAAGAACAGAATCATGTGACAAGAAATCCAAAAGAAGCAAAAGTGAGTGACTGGCATGTCCAAAGAAAACTCTGGTTGGTTCCTCAATTGTCTTGAAATTTCTTTTGAGAGACGAATGTTTGTGTCTAGTTAACTGAATTTAGGACTGGAGAACATCATGAACGGGGTGGGCACAAAATAATTTTGAGCCTTAAAATCCGTTTTTCTAAAACCGTGAACCAGGCCATGTTACAATATTCAAAAGTCCTAATTGAAACATAGTTCATTTCAAAAGCATATCTCAACGAGATAGTGTTTCCTGGATCCCATGAGTTTTGCTAAATTATTGTGATTGGCATCATATGCTTTTGTCATCTTCCATACAAATAAATGAATGTCGCATCCTAGCCATTGATTCGTTCACAAGGTTTTGTGACATCTTTTTCAAAAAAATCTTCAAGACTTACATAACTGTTGCATTAGAATTATCATTCTTAGAATAAACATTTTTTTTGCTTGTAAAACAACGACTTGATATCATGGAAGCTTACATTTGAGTATCTGTAAAGGGAATGTTGTCGTGAATAAGTTGTTGAGAAAAGAGGATGAAACATTCAACCAATCTAGGATAGTTACATCGAGATTTAACAAATCTCTAGAATCCTTTTGGTATGGCATGTTATCTTAAAAGCATACAACCAAGGGTAAGTTGTGAAAGTTATCTTGACCAGCACGGTAAACTTGGGACACCAAAGTTGTTTCCAAGGGAATTTTCATATTTTTGTAAAGATAGTTACTATGTTCTCCCCCATGTCGGGAATCTTCCTCAAGCAGGACTATTTCTCGTGATCTGACTTGTAGATGTGTGCATGGTTTCCTATATAGTTGTTAATCAGTTGATGGTTTCCTCTATAATTGTTAATCAGTTAGTGGCTTTCCTACAGGCTATGGTATGGTGTGGTGTTGGGTTTGTAATCCCATTTCCCCAGTTAAGTATTGGTTCAGATTTTTCTCCAAGTTATAATATGGTGTTAAGTTTGTGTGGTTTGATACCTCTCTCCCATATTCCCAGCTAATTCTTTATTCAATTTTCTCTAGATGAGTGTGTTTCTTTCCCCAGCCAGGTGGTGATCAGGAAGAGATTGCAAATTTATATAGTATTTTCTTAGTTGATTAGATTCCTTCTTCCTTCGTGTTGAGAATTGATGTAGAATCTTTTGCAGAGCATTTCTCTCCCCAACTATAACATTGTTGTTGTTGTATGCTCCCCAAGTAGCCAGACAAGGGAAATATCTTTTCTAAGAAGTGCTGAAACAACTGTAAACTTTTTGTGTTTTCTCTTACTAAGTGTTGAGTTTGATTTAAAATCCCCATAATTTTGACTTCTTGTAGTGGTGTTAACTTCTTAATTCCCTAAATAAAGCAGAGATGATGCTTCCCTCTAAAGTTGTTATCCCCGTAAAGGTTCATAATTTCTCCCCAGAGAAGTTTGTGCAACCACTACCTTTGATATTGAAGAAGGTATTTGGGCTCCTCTTAGTGTGCGTGGTGTCATCTTCCCTAGTGAAATCAGTACGGAATCCCCAGTTGAAGTCTAGATGTTATGGCATTGTCTTCCCTAGAGAAGTCTATATGATATTCTCCAGTGAAGCCTAGAGGAGGGTGTTATATCCCTACAACTGTATTGGTTTAATGCTACATTATTTTTCTTTGATTGTTTTTCAAACCATGTTTCTTCCCAGTGAAGTTAATCCTTGAAGTAGGACTCTGTTTCCTCAGTTAGTGCTTACTCTCTAATGGAATTTTCATCCCGAGTGTGATTTAGCTGACTGTTATCTTAACCCAAGTTGGTTTTGTCTGGTTATTCCCAATGCAATATGTCTGTTTTCTCAGCATATACATGATAACATTCATGTATTCATACATACTTCATGCATAGCAGAATTAAAATTCATTGCTCATTTGCATTTATTGATGTATTACCCTCTTTGCAGAGTTATGTTACCCTATCTCCAATAGATTGTCAACATTAAGCAGAAAGTTTATATCCTTTCAATTTCCCCACTAAGTTATCCCTCGTGGAAGAATTTTGCTTTAGCCTTCCAATTCAGCTCATTATGTGGATGGAATGTGATTCCCATTTGAGCTTATTCCTCATTGGGTTGTGTCATGGTTGACTATTTCACTACGGTTTTTTCCTGGTTTGAATTTAAGGTCCCCGGCAGCAATATTATTTTGATTTATGTAGGCTTTAAGCCCTTGATTAAGAATGTGCATTTATTTTGCACGTGAATACTTTATCTCCTCAATAGGAATGTATTGGCACTTTCTGAAATATCCAAGATTCATTTCCCCGCAACATTATCACAATCCTCTTTGTAAAAAAGCAATTGGCATGTCTCTTTATTTGAGCAAGTTATTCTTCCCTGGTAAGTCTTTTAATGCCTAAGAATATGTTTTACTCCAATGGATGGTAGTCTCTTCGTTATGGGAGATAGATCACTATTGAGATTTGTACTCCAATGGATGGTAGTTTGTTTGTTATTGGAGATCGTTCGTTGTGAAGGTTTGTACTCCGATGGATGGTAGTCTCTTCATTACGGGAGATAGTTCATTGTTGAGATGTTTTACTCTGATGGATGTTAGTCTCTTTATTATGAGAGATAGTTAGTTTTTGAGGTTTGTACTCCGATGGATGGTAGTCTCTTCATTATGGGAGATAGTTCCCTTTTGAGGTTTTACTCTAATGGATGGTAGTTTCTTCATTATGGGTGATAGTTTGTTTTTGAGGTTTTACTCCAATGGATGGTAGTTTCTTCATTATGGGAGATAGTTTGTTGTTGAGGTTTTACTCCAATGGATGGTAGTTTCTTCATTATGGGAGATAGTTTGTTGTTGAGGTTTTTCTCTGATTGATGGTAGTCTCTTCATTATGGGAGATAGTTTGTTTTTGAGGTTTTATTGCGATGGATGGTAGTCTCTTCATTATGGGAGATAGTTTGTTTTTGAGGTTTTACTCCGATAGATAGTAGTCTCTTTCTTACATGAGATATTTCATTATTGAGATTCACTTTGCTCCAAAAGAGTTAATTTGTTCCCAGCCATGAGTGGTTATGTCAATCATATGTTTCCAGTCATAAGTACTGATGCCAATCATTTGTTACCGACCATAATATTAGTATTTATCGGTATTATCTTACCACATCTATTTACGTCCTTCGGGTCATTAATTTTTGATCCCCTATAAGTCGACATTAGTCTCTTTTTGCTATCCCATATAGGAGTGGGTAGTTCACAGTTATCTATCGATCATTGACATACATTACTTTTTCCTTATTATTTGAGTTTGTGATACCTTATATCCTCTTCAGGCTTTACCCCAGTAGAGTTGAGTCTTCTGGTCACAATGCTAACGGTGTTGAGGAAGATTTGTTTGTTGCTATAGTAGATGAACTTTTGACTCTTCTCCAGATCATTAAGTTGAACTTGTTGAAAGCTGGTGTGTTCCCAGGTTGTAAGGAAGACTGCCATCATTGCTTATCCTCACTCGCCGATTGCCCTCTGTTGAAGACAGGTATCCAACGCGTGATTGATAACCAAGAAATTATGTTTGAGAATGCTCCTGTTTTACTCGTTCTTGTTAAAGACATTTCAATCATAACCATCTCCGCCAATCCTTCCAGGGCCCCTAAAAGACCCGTTAGGATTACACCTGCTCCAAAAACTATTCCACTTAAGATCACAATTCCCGGGCCGGTCCCGTACAAATCAGATAAAACAGTACCATGGAATTATGGTGGAGAAATCTACTACCATGGTATCAAACAAGATGAACCGACTGCCGAAGAAGAGAGCTCCGAAGAAGAAAATTCTGACATCAGTAACATTTTCGGAACTAGCAAGATTACCCATAGTGGTAGAATCTTCTCTCTAGAGATTGCCCCTCCAAAGGCAGTCTTTGGACCCGTGGCCGTTCCGAAGAGTACCTCTGCACCAGTGATTATACCTGCAAGTGTACTTACTGACAAAGACAACACAATCCCTATCCCTACCAATACTTCCACTGTTGAGAATAAAGGAAAAAGCACTCAAGAGGAGTCTGTCCGAACGAAGGCTCAACCACTAGCTATCCCTGAAACATCCAAGAAGGAAATGGAAGAAATCCTGAGGATAATAAAGAAGAGTGATTATGATGTGGTTGAACAGCTGGGGCAAACCCCTTCCAAGATCTCCATGCTAGCATTGTTTTTTTGCTCTGAGGCACATGCGAAAGCTTTGGTAAAACTTCTGAAGACAGCTCATGTGCCACAAGAGACGCCCGCTGACCAATTCTAAGACTGTGTGGCCAGTTTGACAATTGATAATGGCCTAGACTTCTCTGATGCTGACTTGACACCCAAAGGGAGAAAACACAATGAGGCATTACATGTTTCTGTAGAGTGTAGAGGAAAAACCCTAGCCCATGTCTTGGTAGGCACTGGTTCATCTTTGGACGTCTTACCGAAGAAAGCTCTTGACAAATTGGATTGCGAAGGGCTGACGTTAAAACCCAGTAACATAATTATGAGAGCATTTGATGGCTCGAAGAGGATGGTCCACAGTGAGGTGGACATCCCGATAAAGGTGGGAACTCAGACTTTCAATTCAACCTTCTATGTGATGGATATCTGTCCCTCCTACTCTTGTCTGTAAGGATGGCCTTGGATCCATAATGTCAGTGCTGTCACCTCCACATTACATCAGATGCTGAAGTACCCGGTCCAAGGAAATATCATAACTGTCCACGGGGAGGAGGAGTACATGATTAGTCATCTGAATTCTTTCCGATATGTGGATTTAGATGGCGAGTTCATTGAAACCCCTTTCCAACATTTTGAATAAGTCTCTCAAGAAGTGGCGGTAACCAAGGCAGTATCCTCGATTCCTAAGATCACAAGACCTCCATTTTGGATGTCATCTCTAAAGGACGCAAAGGCAGTAATAGAAGAGGTTGGATGCACCATCTGGGGGCAGCTTCCATACATTATGTATAAATCATACAAGTTTGGCTTGGGGTTTACTTCAACTGCTCAGAAGGCTGTGCGCCGCGCCCGTGCAGGAGGGCCACCTGTGAAGATTAGTAACCAAGGGGTCAATGCAGTAGAAGACAGTGAAGAGGATGGCAGCTTGCAAGATTGTATATTGACTACTGTCAATGGAGGACTTCGCAACTGGGAAGCCAGAGACTTTGTCCCAATAACTTTCATCTCTTAGTAATTTATCTTTTGCATTTTTGTCGGACTTGTAATATTCACGAACAATTCACACTTTAAAAACCTTGTGTCTTACCCGAGGCACAGTGGTCCATTTGTAAGGGTTGTTATTTCATCTTCATTTGACATTCAATGAATCATGGACGCTTTTTTCACATACAAATATTTTGTGCTCATTGTGTTTCTTTTACATTTTATTGTTTAAAGATGGCTATACCCTTACACACACCCACACTCACAAATGCAGGTACTCCCCCATTCTGGATCCCATGGGTAACAATACTGCTATAGCCTTCAGTGACTCTGAAGATATGATCTACCAAGCCGAATATGAAGGTGAGGAAGATTGTGAGGTGCCAGGGGAATTAGCCAGACTACTACAACAAGAGGAAAAAGCTATTCAGCCTCATGAGGAGCTGTTGGATACGATCAACTTGGGTACCAAGGAAGATAAAAAGGAAATCAAAGTGGGTGCCAATTTAGAGTCGAGTGTCAAGGAGATCTTAATTCAACTATTGCATAATTATGTTGAGATGTTTGCCTGGTCATATGAAGACATGCCGGGACTCGATACTGACAGTGTGGTACATCATCTACCCACAAGAGAAGATTGTTCACCAGTGAAACAGAAAGTCCGCCGCATGAGGTATGAAACAGTTTAATGCTGGATTTTTGGCTGTTACTTCCTATCCTCAATGGGTTGCCAACATTGTTCCCGTGCCTAAGAAGGACGGCAAAGTATGAATGTGCGTAGATTATAGAGATTTAAACAGGGCCAGCCCTAAAGATGATTTTCCACTTCCACACATCGACATCCTGGTTGATAATACGGCCCATCACAAAGTATTTTCTTTCATGGACGTATTCTCAGGATATAACCAGATCAAAATGGCACCTGAGGACATGGAGAAAACTACATTTGTCACACAGTGGGGCATGTTCTGCTACAAAGTGATGCCATTCGGGATGAAGAATGTCGGGGCAACCTATCAATGCGCCATGGTAGCTTTGTTTCATGATATGATACATCATGAGATAGAAGTCTACGTAGATGACATGATAGCCCGATCACAAACTAAAGAGGAACACCTCGATCACTTGCAAAAGTTGTTTGTCAGATTGAAGGAGTACAAACTAAGGTTGAATCCAAACAAGTGCACATTCGGAGTCCGGTCCGGTAAACTCTTAGGTTTCATTGTCAGCAACAAAGGCATCGAGGTTGATCCTGCCAAAGTTAAATCAATATAAGAAAAGCCTGCTCCTCGTACTGAGAAGGAAGTCAGAGGATTCTTGGGACGCCTGAACTATATTTCCAGATTCATTTCTCACCTAACATCTACTTGTGAACCAATCTTCAAACTGTTGAAGAAAGATCAAGTAGTCAGTTGGAATGATGAGTATCAGATTGCTTTTGACAAAATCAAAGAGTATTTACAAGAGCCTCCTATCTTCATGCCACCAGTCGAGGGAAGACCACTAATCATGTATCTGACCATTTTAGAGAGCTCAATGGGGTGTGTATTGGGGCAGCATGACGAGTCTGGCCGAAAAGAGCACGATATTTACTACCTGAGCAAAAAGTTTACCGACTGTCAAACCAGATATTCACTGCTCGGGAAAACTTGTTACGCTCTAGTATGGGCTTCTCGCCGGCAAAGACAATATATGTTGACTCATACCACTTTGTTGATATCTAAGATGGATCCGATAAAGTACATCTTTGAGAAGCCTGCTCTGTCTGGGAGGATAGATAGATGGCAGATGATCCTAACAGAATATGACATATAGTACACTACCCAAAAAGCTATAAAGGGCAGTGTGCTGGCTGATCATCTTGCTCATCAAGCTGTATAGGATTATCAATCCATGAAGTTTGAATTCCCGGACGAAGACATCATGACATTAGACAATTGTGAAGAAATCAGACCATATGACAGACCTGAACAAGGATCCCGATGGACCCTGTTCTTTGATGGGGCATCCAATTCACTTGGTAATGGTATCGGCGCTGTACTCATATCTCTGGAAGGGTGCCATACTCCTTTTACCACCAGGCTTTCCTTCAACTGTACGAACAACATGGAGGAATACGAAGCATGCATCTTTGGTCTCAAGGCTTCCATAGACTTAGGAATCAAATCTTTATTTGTATTTGGAGATTCAGCTTTGGTCATCAGTCAGATCAAAGTAGAATGGGACACTAAGCATCAAAATCCTATCCCTTACAAAGAACATGTTTTGACATTGTTACCGCATTTCGAGCAGATTACCTTCGAGCACTTCCCGCGAGAAGAAAATCAGCTAGCAGATGCTCTAGCCACAATGTCATCTTTTTAAACTTAATTGGGATAACGAGGCTCCTTAGATCACCATTGAACGAATGGACGAACCAGCACACTGTCACGAGATTAATACTGAAGAAGTAGTGGACCTGCCTTGGTTTCATGAAGTCAAAAGGTATCTCGAGGCTCAAGAATATCCAGAAGGAGCTTCAATCAATGATAAAAAGTTCCTAAGGAGATTCTCTGCTAAGTTCTTCCTAAGTAATGGCATCATGTACAAACGTAATCATGATTCTACTCTGCTCCATTGTGTGGATAAGATTGAAGCTAAAAATATCATGGCCGAATTACATGAAGGCACCTTTGGCACTCACTCTAGTGGGAATACGATGGCGAAGAAAATCCTACGGGCAGGCTATTATTGGTCTACCATGGAAGAAAACTACTATCAACACTCTCGGACCTGTCATAAGTGTCAAATCTATGCAGACAAGGTGCACGTGCCTTCGGTTCCTCTAAATGTCTTAACAGCTCCTTGGTCCTTCGCTATGTGGGGAATCAATATGATTGGGGAGATCAAGCCTACAGCCTCCAATGGACACCATTTCATTCTAGTGGCCATTGACTATTTCATGAAGTGGGTCGAAGCAGCTTCCTTCGCATCCGTTACTAAGAATGTTGTTGCCCGCTTCATCAAGCATAATCTTATTTGCCGGTACGGTATCCCAGAAAGGATCATCACTGGTAATGGTATGAACCTTAACAAAACTATGATCACCTCCCTGTGCGAGCAGTTCAAGATTCAAAATCACAATTCATCCCCATATCGGCCAAAGATGAATGATGCAGTCGAAGCTGCTAATAAAAACATTAAAAAGATCATACAGAAAATGACAGTCACCTACAAGGACCGGCATGAAATACTACCGTTTGCTCTCCACGTGTACCGTACCACGGCTCGCACATCAACTGGGGCAACACCCTATTCTTTGGTTTATGGCATGGAGGTTGTCTTGCCTATTGAGGTTCAGATCCCCTCCTTGAGAATTATGAAAGATGCAGCTTTGAGTGAGGACTATTGGATCCAGACCCGACTTGATCAACTGAACTTAATTGATGAAAAGAGACTTACTTCTATTTGCCATGGACAGATGTATCAAAAACGGATGATCAAGTCCTTCAACAAGAAAGTCAGGTGCCAAGTATATCAAGTTGGAGATCTGGTGATCAAACGCATTATCTTGCCACAAAGTGATCCCAGGGTCAAATGGACTCCTACCTTTGAAGGACCATTTGTAATCAAGAACATCTTTTCCGGTGGGGCAATGATCTTAACCACCATGGACGGTGACGACCTGCCACACCCTGCGAACGCAGACATAGTCAAAAGATACTACACATAAGAGACCCGCTAGATTGACACACCTAGGCAAAACAAGGGCATCCCGGCGAACCAAAATGTTCGGGCAAAAATTAGGGATAAAATAAAAAATCTGTACACCCGGCAAGTTGAAAACCCGAAAGGGAGACTTAGGCAAAAAAGGGTTTCCCGGTGGACTGAAAACCCAAAAGGGCGGTCAAGGAAAAAGTTAGGGAATTAAAGCGTATGACTATGTCTCGTCGGATCACTTTAAGGACAATCTGTTCACTGACAAACTCGGAGTTCTGATCGGTTCAATCATCTTAGGACGAAGCAACGAATAGACAAGACATTCGGAGATACGGAGGCTATAGCAGAATGGCAACCCCATGGGATTATCGCACATAGCTATCTTTCTTTGTATAAAATTTTCTTATTTTTATGACACCATCCTCTTACTAGGATGTCTGTCTCTTTTGTACAAAATACTTATTCAAAGTAAATACAAAGATATCTCTTTAAAGTACAGAAAACTATTTGTCCTTTTCTTTTACACTTGTGTTTTATTTGAAAAAACGTCCAATGATTCATTAATGAACTTTTACATTTGAACATAATTATTGTTTACAAATAAAAAAAATGGAAAAGAACAATTACTGACAGGTTAGAAGAATAGGAAAACGTCTTTAGGCCATTCCATGAGCAATCCCTACAATACGTCATTAAGATCCCCAGCGGAGCTGAAACTTCAAACTATTAATCCCCAGTGGAAACCATCCAGTTTCTCCAAAATTCCCCAGCAACTTGTCCTGAAGCCTGAAAACCAACGGGACAACAACTTTTGTTTCTCCCTAACCTAGGATAACTCCCCGATAGAGTGGAAGATGACCGAAACTCCTGAACTTTTTCACAAACAGGAATAAGCTTTTTCCCCACAGAGTTTTCATTGCTCCCCGACAGAACGAAGATTCCCTTTGTCAAATCCCCAGTAGAGGTCATCAAAATTCTCTGGATTCCCCAAGCAGATTCCTCAAGCAGTATATGGCATTGTTCTAACAACGGAATTTTTGTTGCTACTCCAACTTCAAGATATGAAGAATCCACATATCCTCAGCAGTAGTCAAGGATTTATTTTCCTCAGCAATACAGGGAATCAGCTTACATGCGCATACATTACATCCATATATCATGAACATTGATTAAAGCAAATACATTGCATCATACATCGCATGCAACATAACTTTGTATTTTAAACAACATTTTACCCTTTTCAGGATAAGATTAAACATTTACCGTTGACGATATGCAATCATGATATAGTTCAGATACACACCAGATACAAATGTCATCCTGATAGTCATTCAGTTTCAACCTTTTGATACAGTTCAGATATGCACCAGATACGGATGCCATCCTGATACTCATTCAAAGACAGCTTTCAGATACAGTTCAGATACGCACCAGATACGGATGCCATCCTGATACTCATTCAAATACAGCTTCCAGATACAGTTCAGATACGCACCAGATACGGATGCCATCCTGATACTCATTCAAAGACAACTTTCAGATACAGTTCAGATACGCACCAGATACGGATGCTATCCTGATACTCAATCGAAGACAACTTTCAGATACAGTTCAGATATGCACCAGATACGGATGCCATCCTGATATTAATTCAAAGATAGCTTTAAGATACAGTTCAGATAGGAACCAGATACGGATGCCATCCTGATACTCATTCAAATAAAGCTTTCAGATACAGTTCAGATACGCACCAGATACGGATGCCATCCTGATACGCATTCAAAGACAACTTTCAGATACAGTTCAAATACGCACCAGATACGGATGCCATCCTAATACTCATTTAAAGATAACTTTCAGATACAGTTTAGATACGCACCAGATACGAATGCCATCTTGATACTCATTCAAAGACAGCTTTCAGACACAGTTCAGATACGCACCAGATACGGATGCCATCCTGATACTCATTCAAAGACAACTTACATATACAGTTCAGATATGCACCAGATACGGATGCCATCCTGATACTCATTCAAAGACAGCTTTCAGATACAATTCAGATACGCACTACATACGGATGCCATCTTGATACTCATTCAAAGACAACTTTCATATATAGTTCAGATACGCACCAGATACAGATGCCATCCTGATACTCATTCAAAGACAGCCTTCAGATACAGTTCAGATACGCTCCAGATAAGGATGCCATCATGTTACTCATTCAGATTCGGACTTCAGATACAATTTAGATATGCTTCAGACACGAACGCCATTCTGACACTGAAACACTATAGGATGGCATCTACAAGCCCATCCCCAACAAGATTCTATCACCTCTCCAAATGGCATCTTTAAGACCATTCCTTCAATCGCGCGTCACTGAGTGCAAATTTCTGGGCACTCTAGTGTCCAATCATTCTCTCACCTTCGAGTCACGAATGGCAAAACTCGCCAATCTAACTCTTCAGGTTTAAGAAGATTGAACAGGGGCAGCTGTTGTACCCCAAAATTTTCCCTCTCATTTCTCAAGGATTTTCTCACAAGGTCTTCTATGACATCAAGCTTGCAGCACTGATACGTCAATTTAGGCTTGGAATTGACAAAAGGGCAAAATGGTCAATTGCATACTAGAAAGTCAAACTTTGACTTTTTGGTCAAAATTACATTCCAAGGATCAAATTTCATCAAGACATTCAAAAATATGAAACTTGATCATCAAGAAATCAAGAAAGTCAAAAGTCAATGTTAATGTTCAAACCCTTCAAGACTTAGAAATTTTTCTAAGTGTTTTTTATACGTGATAATCTCATTTCTTCATGCCAACTTTTCACCTTGATGCAAGATGATTCAAGAGAAGCTTCCAACATGAAAGTTGTAGATCTCCATGATATATACAACATTTCTTTACACAACTTCTCCTAAACAGGCTTGGATTTCAGGTTATAAATTCATGAAGTCATGACATTTTCATTTAAACACTTAGAGATATTTTCAGCAGTTTTGGTCAGGTTTTTATCCCAACTTCTTGCCCATTTTTCATCAAGTTCCAGTTTGATTTAACAAAAGTGGCCAACATGAAGGTTATAGAGGGTGTTTCAAGCTTTCCAAAACATCCAAGAGCATGAATTTTTCTTATTTGAGTTAGGAGATACAAGGATCTGAAGTTGGACATTCATTCTTGATTTACAAGGCAAATTTGTGAAGAACAAGGAACAAGGATCTTAACCCATGCTGCATAATCTCCAATTTGCAGGCCTTGTGACTTGCAACTCTTACCATAATTTAAGGCTTACACAAACTTTTAAGCTATGGTCCATTGGGTTTAAGCATTATTCAAGTGATCTTTCTATTTTTGGCACAAAGGCACCATTGCCATTCTTGCAAAGTTCACTTTAATCATAAAGTCAATTTCTTGAGCCTTTAACTTGTTGTTCTAATCACACACAAATCAGAAGGACATGCTTAAAGTGTCCAACATCTCTATGCAACAAAGTACAAAGCATTGGAACTACAATCTTCAAGCTTGCTTCATGTATAATCTAACCTAGCCATAACATGTGATTAAAAATCTGAGTTTTCAAATCTCAAACCTTCTCTATAAATAGAGAGACCAGTTGCAAGAGAAAGGGGTTGAAAAAACAGGTTGGAAAAGAGTTAGAAAAATAGAGTGAACGACCAGTAGTTTTATTGATAAACCTTCAAAAAAGCCATAATAGACCCTAAGACTTCAACTCTTGAGTTTTGAAGTCTAAACCTTAAAACCTCTCAAACTTTGCATATTCCATCTAAAAACCATCCAAACATTTCATACCACACAGAGGTTGTTTAATAACCTTCAACAAAAAAGGAAAGTCTAGCAGCCTGTTGGAGCTTCCTTAAGGTTCATACAACATCTTGAAGGGCATTTGGACTCAAAACATAAAGTGCAGTTTCAAGGTAAGTCATCTTTACCTTGCCTTTTCCATACATCAACTTTTCTGTTTATAGGATGTAGCAATCATTATTCTTAAAGTTAATCATTTATTTGTTGTTCCTGTTATTCATTCTTATGTTAAAAACTAACTGATGTATGCAAAAAATGGTGTTTAAGGCAAAAAAAAATGCAGTATGTATCGACACATATCCACATGTGTCGACCCATCTTAGTGAAAATACAGGGTATGAGTCGACACATGACCCTCATACATCGACCATACTGAGTTCAGGTCACAAAACAGAAACTGGAAAGGACTATGAGTCGACACATACGCATTTCGCGTCGATGCAAAAAGCTGTATGAGTCGATACATCCCATTATGTGTCGACTCATACTGAACAGATTTCACTATACAGGGGCAAGGAGAAGCTATGTGTCGATGCATAGCAGCATGGGTCGACACATAGCAGTTCAAAAGTGCATTTTTCCTTTATTTTGCACTGTTTTCACATTCTTTTTATTATCATTTGATATAGTTGTAATATTTTAGTTCCTTTTTCACCCCCTGCTAACTCTTTCATATTTTTATATTTTTTTTCCATTTTTATATTTAATGCTTTTATTTATTTTTCTTAATGATAAAAAATCCTAAAATATGATTTATTTATTTTCACACTTTTATTTTATTTTTTTATTATTTATCACATAAAAAAATAGTTTATATTGATAAAATATAATTGATTTTCTTAATAAACTTATAAATAATTAAATATACTTAATATTTTTTATTTTACATTTTATACTTACAAATACCTATTTTTACACATATTTAATTTTTAATATTGATGTATAATATTATTTATTATTTTTTACAAAAAAAACGCACAAAATAATAATATAGAAGCATTATTTTTCTTTTAAATAAAAATTAGGGTTTAGTCCCTTTCCAAAAATTAAATATTTTTTCCTTATATTTTTTAGGTTTAAATTAAATATTTCTTTTACACAAAAACAAGACATAAAACATTTTTTTAACATGAACATTGCATTACATTTTAATTATTGTATTATATTTATTTTAATTCGCGCAAGTTCGATTTGGTTTTAATAATATATTTAGCTTTATATTTGTGCAAATCCCCATTCAAACTTGTATTCTCCCCTCCCATAAAATTGTTGTAATAGCTTAGTATATTTATATTACGCAATTTATCGCTTTATATGCCATGATTTGTAATTACGGTTTGCATGACAAGAACAAAACAAAGCAAAATAGAAAACCCTAAATACAAGACAAAATCAAAAACATAAAAATAATGCACTTTGCACACAACCACCCCTAGGGTTTCTCCCACTTGGTTGCCTAAAATAAAATAGCCATGTTACACATGTGAAGTATCTTGGAAAAACAAAATAAATATAAGATCATAGTCCCTCGATGACGTTATTCAAAAGTTGCTTAAACAAAATAATCTTGGTCCCTCAAAAATGCTAAGATACTTTGTAACATTGCTATCATGGTTATACAATGACCCACGTCCGTCCCGTCTACATCCAAAGATAGGGTTGCTTACCAAATCAATGGTAAGTCAACAATGTCAAAGGAATAGAAAATGCATAAGAAAGACATTTGAGTAGGTAGATAGCTTCTAAGTTACTTGCTCCATTTCAAATAATCCTTGCTATTTTCAAAAACCAACACATACACATTTCAAAAACACCTTACAAACATTGAAAATATTTTCAAAAGACAAACATCTTTGTGTACATTCTTATGAACGAGAATCATTACAAAGATTGCCTAAAACGAATGGCCTCTTTTATAAAATACTTTCAAAACCACATCAAACACCATTTCAAACAAACCAAAGCAAGTGATCTAATAAAGTAACTAAGATCCCATGGAAAACCATGGATGAAAATGGTGCTAGCACCTTCCCTTTTCATAATCTACCCTCCGAACTCAAGAAAACATCTCAAAGGTCTTTCCTGTGCTTTTTCACCTTTCCTTTTGGATAAAAGAAAAGTCGGTGGCGACTCTTGCTAACCGCAACATTTGCGATAAAACGCAAAACCTTCAAGTCAGTTATCCAACCATATCACACATATCATAGTGACAACACCGACTCGGGCTAACAAAGGTAACAACTATCCTTCTTGATTACCTTTACGTTACCAACACAGGACAATATTCAAACAGAAGGGGTGAGATATCGAACCATATAATTGAGTGTATGATAAACAATTTATTAGATCATATCATGTGAAATCACCACTTCACAACTTTCAACCAACATCAATCATCACAAGTCCACAACATAACATGTTAAATATGTAACATGAAATGTGACTGGTTACAATGCACATGCATGTGGTACCAATGGAGCAAAACTCTCAACTTAAATATCTTCCAATTAATAGAGGCATCAATAAGGCATAAGCCTTCAACTTAATTTACCAATCAAGGTCAACTTACCGAGCATCAACTCCAACTTGATATGTTATGTATGCGACCCAATATGAATGTCAGGATAGCAACAACAAAATTCTATAGCAACACAACAACAAATCTACATTGGGCATAAGCCAACAACTTAATATTTTGCCCATAAATAGAGGAAATTCAACAAGAAATAACATCACCTGCAAATTTGCATTGTTTAACAAGGAACACGATACCACGAATCAACCAAAATTTACTACATCTAAACCGTATAACTATTCGGGCTATTTCGACTATTTCCATTTAAGTAATTATCTAAATGCTTATTTCTAATTACAAAACTCTTAAAATTATTATACTATAATACTATTAATACTACAATACTACCACTTTAAAGTTGAAACACATGGAATTGATGATGCAGTAATACTGATATTGAAAGCATGCTCAATTTTTTATAGGTAAACAATAAACAAATACCACTCCTATTCTAAGAGGTATTTTGTATTATAATTTAATTTGCAATTTCAACAAATATATAACACACCGACATCTTACACTGACAACTCTAAACATGTCAGAATTACGCAAAACAAATAAAAATATAATTCTTAATAACCCAAAACAACTCTGACAATTCTATTGACAACTCTAACAACTCTATTGACAACTCCAATAACTCTAACTAAAAACATATAAACATTATATATTGATAATATTAAATTATTATTGTTATTAATATTATTATTTATTATTTATTAATATATAATGAAATATAGATTTGTGAAATTATATCAGTTTCTCAATTTAATTTCTAATTCATGTTGCTAGGGTATGAAACTATCAATATGATGCTATCAATTTGTTATTTGTTACAAAAGCAATGCAATATAGTGAATAAATGTACAATTTACACTAATTTAGCACACCTATCAAATTATTAGTCACCAAATCATCATTTATATAAAGCAATGGCCACTATCGTATATGTTTAAAACAATGAAGTGATGCGCTACAGTATACAAGCAATGGCAAAATCTCTTTAATGAAAACAAATTAAAAATTAAACAACATAATGAAAATCAACAATAAGTAAAACATGCGTTCATCCCCCCCGAGCGCTACGTATCAGAGCAACAACACTGACTTAAACTAACGAACGTAACAACTTCCCTTCTTGATTACCTGTACGTTACCAACATAGGACAACATTCAAACATAAGAGGTGAGATATCGAACCATATAATTGAGTGTATGATAAACAATTTATTAAATCAAATTATCAAAAATCACCACTTCACAAATTTCAACCAACATCAATCATCACAAGTTCACAACACAACATGTTAAATATGTAACATGGAATGCGACTCGTTACAATGCACATGCATGTGGTACCAATGGAGAAAAACTCACAACTTAGAAATCTGAAAATTAATAGACGCATCAACAAGGCAAAATCATTCAACTTAATTTTCCAATCCAGGCCAACATACCGAGCATCAACTCTAACTTGATATGCTATGTAAGTGACCCAATATGAATGTCAAGATAGCAACAACAAAATTCCATAGCAATGCAATAACAGTCCAACATTGGGCATAAGCCCAGCACTTAATATATTTCCCGTAAATAGAGTCGATTCAACAAGACATAACATCATCTGCAAATTCACATTGTTCAACAAGGAACACGATACCACGAATCAACCAAAATTTACTACAACTAAACCGCGTAATTATTTTGTCTATTTCGACTACTTCCGGTTAATTAATTATGTAAGTGCTTATTTCTAATTACAAAACTCTTAAAATTATTATACTATAATACTATAATACTACAATACTACCACTTGAAAGTTGAAACACATGGAAATTATGATACAGTAATATTGGTATTGCAAGCAGACTAAATTTTTAGCTAAACAATAAACAAATATCACTCTTATTCTAAGAGGTATTTTGTATTATAATTTAATTATCAATTTAAACAAATATATAACACACCGACATCTTACAGTGGCAACTCTAAACATGTCAGAATTATACAAAACCAATAAAAATATAATTCTTAATAACCCAAAACAACTCTGACAACTCTATTGACAACTCTAACAACTCTATTGACAATTCTAATGACTCTAACAAAAAAACTTCTAAAAATTATGTACTATTAATATTAAATTATTATTGTTATTAATATTATTATTTATTATTTATTAATGTATAATGAAATATATATTAGTGAAATTGTATCAGTTTCTCAATTTAATTTCTATTTCATGTCGCTAAAGTATGGTGTTATCAATATGATGCTATCAATTTGTTATTTTTTACAAATACATATGCAATATAGTGAATAAATCTACAGCATACACTAAATTAGCACATCTACCAAATTACTAATCACCAAATCATCATGTATACGAAGCATTGGCCCCTATTTTGTATGTTTAAAACAATGATGTGGTTCGCTACAGTATCCAAGCATATAAGCACTTGTATTTTTCTGCTATAGTATTTGTCAAATTGGATTTTCAATTGATATTTCTTACAAAAACCTATGGCCTCTATAGTATTTCCATTTTCACTTTGATTTCTAAGTCTACTATAGTGTCTATATATTAAATTGAATTATCAATCATCTCTCAATTTCAAACACAAAACGAAACAATTTTACAATTCAATCCCACATACCATTTATCACATACCCTATTATAAAGCCATAACCCCACCCTTACCTTGGATTGAAGGTTGCTTTAACTCTTCGATTGCACCTAGCTTTGCCTCCTCTTTGCACTTCTACGTATCTCTTCCAAAACCCTTATTTTGTTTTTGTGCCAAAACCTATTCTTCTTTCTTTCAATGATACTTCTACTTTCCTATTACTTCTAAACATTTATTATAATATAACTACAATACTATTATTCTTATTTTTCTTTGTTGGACTTAAATTTCTACTCCTCCTTTTCTACTACTTCTAACATTAAAATAGGCATACATAAATAATAATAGTGTCATTCAATATTAATCCTACAACTTAATCAACTAATTAATTCAACTAAGAACGATACAACTTAAATCAACATTTCACAACTTCGAAAATTTAATCGGAAAAATATTGGAAAATATTTAATTAAATATTGAGAGTTACAATCTCGGGTGTTGATAGGTTGAAAAACAAAATCCATCAAAATGGATAAATGATGTTGATGATATTTGAATCCCTAATTTCATTTGATACATTCCCTCTCTTTTCATCTTATCCCTTCTGTGATCGGTGGAAATAGAACTGACTGTTTTGGAATGCTGGTTCGCGTTTGCGTTTCGCAAGATGTCGCGGTAAGCAAGAGTCACCGCCGTCTTTTATTTTCTCCAACAAGGAAAGGACAAAAGCACAGCAAAATTCCTTTTCGAGATGTTTCTCGGGTTCGGGAGGTAGATTATAGAAAGGGAAGGTGTTAGCACCCTTTCTATCCGTGGTTATCCACGGGCTCTTAGGTACTTGCTCACTATGTTTTCAAAAAGTTTTGCTTTTCTTGTGTTTGTGGGTTTTGAAAAAAAGTTTTGTTTGAAAACTTTGATTTAACTCTTGTATCTGTCCTCAAGAGTATATGAAGTGTTGTTTGAAAACTTTGTTTGAAAAGTGTAAGTGCGAAAAGTATTTTTGTTTTGAAAGAGCAAGTACCTGAGAACCTCTACCTACTCAAAAGAAATTAAGTTGTGTAAATATCCTTTAGACAGTGCTATCCCACTATTGAGAAGTAAGTAGCACCGTCGTTGGAGTTTTCAGGTCAATTCGATTATGGGACATGTGGTCACTAAAGCAATAGCAGGACGCCTTAGCGGTAACCCTAATGTCTTTGATCATTTTTTATCGAGGCAACCGTTTCGAGGCAACTTTGATCTTTAGACCGGAGGGCGACCTCTAAAACACCCTATACTCAATGACCACGTCGAGGCAACCAAGTGAGGCGTACCCTAGGAGTGGCATGTGCGAGTGTGTCAGGTTTCAGTTAATGTTATCTTTGTACATGTTATGGTGATCTACGATTGATTTTAATTTAAAGTTGGGATCTTGACATGCATAGCCTAGTTAGCATACATCTAGCAGTTAATAGTTGCAGAAAATAAAGCTAAACTATTACAAGTCGTCGGGTATTTACATCGCCAAAAACAAACCCTTGAAAAAGTAAATGCGGGAAATTAAATAAAAGCGATAAAAAGGTCCTAATTAAAGCTATTACATCCTCGGAGCAGATACAATTATATGGATAAAAAATTAATACGCGCGAGAAAAATTAAATCGGGGAGTTTTTAGGGTTTTGACCCTTTGTTTGAGAAAGAAAGAGATTTTTTGTTATCTTGCATTTAATTAAATTAAACCTAGACTAATTAATTAATAAAAAGAAATATTTTATTTTGTTATTTAAGGAAAATAAAAATAAAAATGATTAAAATTTATCAAAAACCCTAATTCTAATTGATTTTAAATTATTGCAAAAAAGTTAAAATTAATCTAATTAAAACTAAATTAAATTATGTTAATATTTATTTACAAAATAACTAATTAAATTTAATAAATAAAAATATTATTTTTTTTAGTTTTCTAAATTTATTATGAAAATAAATATTTGTTAGTAATATAAATAATAATTATAAAAATAATTAAATGAAAGAAAGAATAAAAAATAAAGGAAAAGAAGTGAACTCATGAAGGGGGTGTTGGGCCCAATTCTGGAGGTGTAATCAGCATGCCTAAAGCCCAATAACATTCCAGCCCTGTTGACTTTTCTGATCACCCACGCGCTGATTGACTGAAGGCTATGGTGAGGACTCAGCTTTGGCCATTAGATTTTGACCTGAAGCCACTTGGCGTGCTGAGATTTGAAGCATATGGTGGACTCCCTTTGGAAATCTGCATGTGAACATATGAAAAAAAAAATGGAAAAAATGTTTTGGGGGACCTGGGATTCGAACCCAGGTCCCAATGCTTCCAGGCCAACGCTCCAACCACTCCACTAAGCTGCTTTAATTGTTATAGGAATAAGAGGCGATTATTATATGTGAGAACAAGTCAATATGCTGTAAAATAAAAAATAACGCGCACTTTTCAAATAAGCCAACCAGATGTCAACACATCAGCGTCTTCAACCTTTTTCCTGTATAATTAGAATCACATAGCGGGGGTTTTTAACCCCCACTACTTCCTGCAAGGAAAAATAGCGATTAGGCACACAACAATCATAAATGTTTCGCGAGGTGTGGGTTGGAATCGTCTTGGCCTCACGATTCCAACCATGTATCTTATTAGTCCCAATTTTTCCTAGATTCAAAAGCTCAAGAACCCTAGAAATTCGGTCATGGTATCTTTCGATTCAGGGTGTTACCGTTCAATTCAATTATACCATTAGCTTTGTATGATCTCTAGCAATGCAAAACAATCACAAACACATGTTAAATGCGCATGAATTAGGAGATATAATTCTGAATAAGAAGTGCAAACCGTGGGACTGTATGCAGTGATTCCTTGAGCTTTAGTGCCTGAATTTGATTGCAAAACAATCCTGGGACCTCCTGCAATGTGTTTGGATGGACAAAACGCCTTGAATTGGCCTGGAATGCAAGAACATGTTTTTAGTTTTCTTGAAAATTCTTGAATTTTGCTATGGCCGTTTCTGCAGCTTTTTCACGTGTACTAGGTCATGGGTGAAGTTTCAAGAAGAGATTTGGGGCCCATTAGCAAAAAGAAGGTGTTTTGAGCAAAGTTGACTTTTGTAAATTCATGAAAATTTCCCAACTTCTCCAATGCACAACTTGCTCAATTTTGATCATATGACCATGTTCTATGACATTTTGGAAAGCTCTTGAAGTGCTATAACCAATGCCTTTAGTCCCACGTCATTTGGATTTACCAATCTCAAGTTATGGCCTTTGACTCAAAGTGTACTTTTGTTGACTTTTGAAATTGACCTATAATGTAAAAATTGGTAACTTCTTGTGAGTGCATTTTATGATCTTGGAGTGTGAAGATGGATTGTAGGAAATTGCATCCTATTCAAAATGAGCATTGGATGGGATTTTTATGATAAACCATGAAAAAGTTATGCCCTTGTCAAAGTACAGTTGACTTTTCTGCTGTCCAAAAATAGTAACTTTTGCATCCTGATGATTTTTGAGCTATTCTTGTGGAATCATGATCAAGACTTGTTCAAATGATGATTGTGAACTCAAAATAAGATGTTGACCAAAAATTCTGACTTTTGACTGCAAAATGACCATTTTGCCCTTGCAGTTGACTGTAGATCAAATGGAGCTTTTGTCTGTGCTAATTGGCACTGTGAGTCTTGAAACATGGTATGTAGGTGCTAGAGAATGTATATAGGCCTATGAGACTTGGTTGAACCATTTAGAACCCCAAATTCCTTGAAATAACCAAAACCCTAATTTCAGCTGTCTTAGGAGGTGTTTGGACTGTACAACCCTTGAGCCATCTTGAGCAATTTGAAAATCAATCTTGACATATCTTGAGGAATATGGGAGGGAAAATTTTGGGGTACAACACCTTTCTTACTTGTGCTACATGTTATTGGTGAATAATATACATATCATTTCTATAACATGTGGTACATAGATTGCTATTGACCGACCATAAAATAGGTGTGACTTCTAGATAAGTCCACTTACAATTGCTTAACATATCGCTAAATTTGTCCGAATTCGAAAAATGATCATTCGTGGCCCAAACCTATGTTTGAAAGCCCAAATATGTTTATTTTGAAACCTTTGATCCCATAACCTTGAGGTTCTTGTTAGGAGGATTTGATCTTATCAATCCTCTAATGAACTTTCATGAATTTTGGTCTAAGTGAATCATTTAAACATCATTGATCTTAAATGCTTTCATTGAGTGCTTGAAATGAATGATATACTTGACAAAAAGACAATGAAACTTGTTATTGAGAAGCTTTGATTTTATCAATATTCTAATGAGTTTTCAAATGCAAGTTTCAAGATGGTCATTCAACTAACTTCTAACTTCTAATTCACTAACAATTGACTTTACTTTTTGCATTTACTTTATGCCCTCTATTATATGCATTTACTTTTATGCACCATTTACTTATAGTATTTGCATTTTATGTTATTTTCATCTTTGCTCACTTAAGTGAGGCTTTATTGATTTTAAAACCCAAACTATACCCTCCACTTTAAGATGATACAAATTCTCCTCTCTCATAATCGTGGGTAGTAAGTATGTTCTTTCACTCTAATATGACAATGGAATCTTGTCTCTTAAAATTAACCAACACACATGTGTTTTAAAATTTTTGAGGTGAACTACGAGTACCTTGATCCCCTGTTGCATAGAAGGTGGTACGTAGGCACTAAAGGTTCGAAACCTTGAAGGGTGAAAAAATTGTAAAAAATACTTCTTTTCTCATATCCACCATCTATTTTTGTCTACACAATTTATAGCCAAAATACACAAATTTTCAAAGAAGTTCCTGCGGAGTACCGTAGATATTTAAGGTGCTATACCTTACCTTTGCATAACCAACCCTTGTACCTAGATTCTCTCCCCGTTCTTTTTGGGTTTATTCGCTCTTTTCCCATTTCCTTTGGAAACAATAGGGCGTGGTTGTGATATTTATTTATTGTGTGCGAGTTAAGTCAATCCAATGGCTTAGTCTCAACATTTCTACCACTACACTAAGAAACCACAAACCTCTTTTTCTATTCTCAGAGCTGGCATTTCTTGTATGGCTTTCACCTTGTCGGGATCCACCTCAATATCTCGCTAACTCAAAATAAAACCCAATAGTTTTCCTGACATGACACCAAATGTATATTTGTTAGGATTCAAGCTCAGTATGAATTTCCGTAGATGTTCGAATAATTTCTGCAAGTGAATGATGTGATCCTCCTCCGTATGGGATTTGGCAATCATGTCATCTATGTATACCTCAACCATTGCTCACTGATAAGTTTCCCCTGTGTTCTTTAAACCGAAGGGCATCACTTTGTAACAGAAGGTGCCCCAAGGAGTCACGAAAGTAGTCTTTTCCATATCCTTGGGTGCCACTTTGATCTGATTGTATCTTGAGAAACCATCCATGAATGATAATACCAAAGCTTGAGTTATATTATCCATTAAAACATCGATGTGAGGTAGCAAGAAATTTTCTTTAGGACTTGCTTTGTTTAGATCCTGATAGTCTACACACATGCGTACTTTAGCATCCTTATTCGTAACTGGCACGATGTTATCTGTAACGCACGTAATTTAATTAATTCTTTAATTAAATTATTTTTGGAATATTTATGAAGATGTGTTATAATTTGGATTTATTTTATTAAGTGGAGAAATAATATTAGAGATATAATATTATGTGGTGAAATAATATTAGAACTGTAATATTATTTAATATGGGCTTATTTTGGGAGAATAGAAGTAATAAGGGGGTGTGTTAGTTTTAAGCCCAATAAGGAGATAATAGAATAATAGGGTTATTTTATTATTTGTTAGATGGAATAGAAAGAAAGAAGCAGTAGAAGAATAAGGATTTGGAAGAGAACGTGCAAGCTGCTAGAGAAAGTGGAAAACGGCAAGAACGTGAATCCAACGGGAAATTTTAGAGCGACCTTCAATCCAAGATAAGGGTGGGGTTCTAACTCTATAATTGGGTTTATGATGATTGGTATGTGGGGTTAGAGGTGATTGTTGTGTTGTTTTTGAATTGAGAATATATGATGCGGATTGATGAGTTTTGATGAATATTGATGTCTTGATGTTGTTAAAATATTGTAAGATTTATATGGTTATTATGGTTAATGAATTATCATGATTAGATTAAGTTCTAAGGCATTAGATATGAAACCCATAGTAAGATGCAGGGAAGAAAACATAGAATACTGCAGTGATGAAAACGCAGAACGTTACCATGGTGAAAAACGCAGAACCGTACGTGGAGGTATCAGAAGTTGTTGTCTAGAATAATGAATCAATTAGGGATGGCGTTAGGCGTACTGTCCCTAATTAGGTTGATAACAGACAAAGAATCAAAATAGTAGGATGAAATAAAAGTAGGAGTTCTGACATTAGAAGTATGTTGACTAGAGTTGCGTTAGATTAGTGCAAGATAGAAGTTCTGATGTTATACGTATGTTAGTTAAAAATTGCGTTGCACTATTAAAGAATAGAGGTTCTGGTAGTAGAAGTTGTACTAGCCATAAGATGGCATTAGTCAGAAGATGTGATGATCAAAAGTTGTATCTGGTCAGAAGATGGGGTTAGTCAGAATATGTGATGATCAGAAGTTGTACCTGGTCAGAAGATGGGGTTAGTCAGAAGCTGTGATGATCAGAGGTTGCATTAGTCACAAGTTATAGTAGTCAGAGGATCGTGTCGCCCAGAAGTTGTGTATTTTAAATATAGCGTTGGCTAGAGGTTGCATGGTCAGAAGCTGGATGGCCCTTGCGTTTTTTTGTGAAGAGCGATGAATGTTAGATGCTTAGAAGTTGTTGTTTGAGCTATTACAGTAGGATAGTGTCGGTCTTAACATTAGAGTTACAGAATGATAGTGTTGATTTACTGTGGAAATTAAATACTACTGAGTTGTTAGTGAGAAGTATTAATAATATTGTGTTGATGATTTATAATAAACACATGATATTTGATAAATTATTTTGATGATCTGAGATGTTGATTAATTGAGATGTTTTTGAGATGTTAAATTGAGATGTTTTGAGATGATAAATTGAGATGTTTTCGAGATGATAAATTGAGATGTTCTGAGATGTTGATTAATTGAGATGTTTTTGAGATGTTAAATTGAGATGTTTTGAGATGTTAAATTGAGATGTTTTGAGATCATTTGAGATGTTGTTAACTTGGGTGTTATTATTACATTCATGGTTGTGTCGCATACATTGCATTTTTTTGAGATTGAGCTTATGCTCGATGATATGGCCTTGATTGGCAAATTTTGAGATGAAGGCTATGCCTTGTTGATGCCTCTATTAATTGGAAATTTTTTGAGATTGGAGTTCTGCTCCAATGGTACGACATGCATTTGCATAGTATTGATTCGAATTATATGATTGCTTAAAGAAGTGTAATTTGATGTTGATGAATGTGTATATGCATTGTAATTATTGTTGATTATGAGATGAGAAGTGGTGACGTTGTTGATCTAATTTAATATATTAATTATCATGCGCTTTATTATATTGTTAGATATCTCATCCCTTTTGTTTGAGTGTTGCCCTTATGTTGGTAACGTGCAGGTAAGCGAGAGTGAAGGTTGTATACCTTCAGTAGTTTGAGTCGGTGTCATTGCTCTGATATGTAACACTCAGGGGGATGAACGTTTGCTGATTTTTTATCGTTGATTTTCAGTTGTTGAATTTTAAATTGATTATTATTAAATATGATATGTTTCTAAGTTGTTGTTCTGTCAGAGATGTTATTAAGAATTCTGCTGCGTAGATGTTGATTTACTTGATTAAAGATGTTATGTTGATGGTTCATCCGATGTTTGAAAAAGTGTTATATATCCACGATGAATGCAATGAATTTGTTAGAAGAATTTGTGACGTCCCAATTCATTTGTATGATTGAAACTTTATAACTCTGATTTATTTTGCATAATAGCTTGGGGTAGAATTGGGGTGTTACATTATCTATCCAAGGTGGATAATCTACCACGGCTAAGAACCCTCCATCAAATTGTTTAAGGACCTCTTCTCGAATCTTGTCAAACATGTCTGGACGAGTTCTTCTGAGCTTCTATCTAACTGGAGAACAACCTTCTTTGAGAGGTAGTATATGTACAATGATATATGTATCCAATCCCAACATATCTCTATAATACCAGGAAAATACATCCACGTACTCTGGAAAAAGCTTGATCAACTTTTCTTTGACGTTTTTCTACAGGGTTGCCCCTAGCTTGATCTTTTTGGATCTTTTTCTGTGCCAAGGTTGATGTTGTCATACTTTTGCTCTAATACCCTCGCCAATTCTTCGGAGAGTTCAAAATCTTCCTTATCTTCCTCTTCAGCATGGTTAATTGGTGCATAAAAATTATATCGAATAGCAGTAATAACATTATCGGTGGATTTAGATGTGGATCTGCATATTTTATCATGTTTTGGTGCTTTTTAGAATGTGAATTGAAAAATGTATATGAAAAAGTATTTCCATTTTTGAAAAGAAAAGAGAAATGCAAGAGAAAGACAGGGATCTTAATTGAATGCAAAACATAACCCTTATTAATTGAAAATATTGTTTGAAAACAAAAGGGGCCCTTAGAAGCTACCTTAATGCCTCATGCGTGACATAGGTTCATTAAAAACAGAAAAATTACTTTGGAGAGAAAAATATCTATGGAATCTCCATAACTGTCCAATTCTTGAGCTCTTCGGCTGGAGGGCATTCACAGATGAAGTTATATGCTCCATTGGTGTTGCTCTTGTTGGATATCATTGCTACTTGCCCATGGTGCTCTACTCCTTTGCTGATGAAGGTTTCCTTGAAAGGAGGGTACTGCTCCTTGCCTTTCAGAATAGCCTTTGACGGTTTGTAGCCCAAACCAAAATAATCTTTCTTCTTAGGTATCTCCATAAGTTTACCCTAACCTTTTGATATACAGTCCCACACAACTATTTGTAAATCTCTCCATAAAGTCATAGTAGCTCCCAATTTCTTGATTTTCTCCACCGGTAGGGTTACCATAGAAGCGAATTCTAGGACATGGAACGGTGTTTCCACATAGTATTTTTCCACACAGATATATCTGTAGGACTCTAAGTGACTTACAAATATTTCATCCTCTTCGTCGATTATAACCAACCTTCCTTCAACAAGGAACTTCAATTTTTGATGCAGGGTTGAGATAACAGCCTCTATCGGATGGATTCAAGATTGCCCGAGCAACCATATATATGTTAGTTCTATATCCATCACCTTAAAGGTAATGTAGAACATATGCGGGCTGATCTTAACCTGAATATCCACTTCTCAAAACCCCATGCTTTGACAACCATCGAAAGCTTTAACTATCATAGAACTCGGCCTTATGACAACACTATCTAGTGTTAGCTTTATCAAACTGGCTTTTAGTAGTACGTTGAGGGCGAAACCAATATCAGAGAGCACCCTGGATAGGTTGGTTATCCCTATCTAGATTGATATATGTAATTCCTTGTTGTGAGCTCTGCCTTGTGGAGGAAACTCACTGTCATTAAATCCTAAGCGTGATCCAGATGTTATATTCACTACGACTACATTAAAGTGATTTACTGTAATCTCCTTGGTAACATGGGCAGAACATAGAATCTTGATTAGAGAGTCTCGGTACGCTTCTGAGTTCATAAGAAACGAGAGTATTGAAATCTTGGTCGGGGTTTGGTGTAGGTGATCCATAACTATATAATCACTTTTCTTGATTATTTTTATGAATTCTTTCGCCTATTGGTCGGTAAAATTCTTACTTTAAGATTCTTGTTCTTGAATTGTCTCCACAACAAATTTTTCTTCATCCTTAACCACTGTATCATCCTTCTTTTGTTGTTCGGGACCATATATTCAACTGCTACGCGTTGTGCCCCTTGTTCCCGCTATATTTGTAATTGTGGGTCCCTGGCTTATTGATGGCTCACGTTCTTGCTTTAAACCATTGACATAGACAGTATTATCATAGTTCCACAGAACGGACTTGTTACTTTCATAAGGAGTGGGAGATGGCCCCATAATCAGCATTATAGTCTTCAGAAGTATCAGTATTCTCAGAGTCTGGCATGGTATCGTCACAGGTGTTTTGTCATAATTGACCCCCCAAGGAATTACAAGAGTTTTTTTTGCAATTCTCGGCCCTTGATAAGGAATCACCAATGGCTTCTTTGCATTTCTATCAATTGCACTACATATTCTACTCTAGGACATCACCCAAATTGGACTATCTATGATTTTACTCATTTAGCTGCCCTATAGTCAGTGACTACCTTGATTGCATTCACAGTTGGCCCGCCATGTAGAGGCATGTGGTTTGTCTTGATATTAGGCTTATCAAAAGTGATTTCTTGGGATTTCTTTGCTTTTTATTGGTGAGTATCCTGAAATAAATACATAATTTGAACACGTAAAAAAAATGCTTTTATTGAATTAAAACCATCCTTACAAAAAATGGAATACAATCCAAATACTGAAACAAATACCAAAGGGAAAAAATTTGAACCAAAAGTCAATTACTGAAAGAAATAAAAAAAGGGAAACAAAAATCTCCTCAGTGTGCTTGCGGATGTTTGCCCTAAAACCATCAAACATTCCCCTACAAAGCTTTAGGAGGTCTTCAATGTCTTTCGGAAGAGGGACCATCATGGCTTCTGCATCTCTCAAACTTCTAGGGATGTCTCCAATAAGATTGTTTTCCAAAAAGGCAAGCCTTGCATGCTTGTCTTTGTACCTAAGATACTCCTTGTATAATGTTGGGATGATAACCTTGTTATTTTCTCTCGCTTCAGCAATCTTCACATATTGTCCTTCCCAATACATCTTTTCAACCTTCATCTTCTCATAGAGTTCTCTTTGAATGAGGAAGTCTTTTCAGAGGCCTTCCGACTCTTGACAAACTTCTTCATAATCTACTGTCTTTTGGGAGAGAAGTCTTTATGTCCTCATCAACTTGAGACATTTTCCTATATCTGATTCTTGGCTATCCTGGAGTCTTGTAGTGAGATATTGAATTTTTTCTTCGTGATCTAGAGCACCTTGTGCTAGACATTTGATTTGGGCTCTCAGATTCTCTTCCATCTCCTTTTTATCTTGTAGGGCTTTTTCATACCACCTATTTAGCCTTTTGATTTCTCTAACAAAATCATCCAAGCATTGTTTGTGGGAATCCAGGTTGAAAGTGGAACTCAATAATCCTTCGGTCGAACGCTTTCATTTAAGACTCTCCTTTTCAAACACTTCACGGTCTCCTTGAATCTGTTGATCTTTTGACTCAAGCTCTTGTTGAAACTATTTTGTCTCCCTACTAAGGTCATTAAGGCTATGCTCCATTCCATCTTTTTCTTTTTAAGCTTGATCCAGGGCTTTCTTCAAGTTTTCTAACTCCTCTACGGACATTGGAAGAGGATCTGGTACATCTGGTGCATAGGTAGGATCAATAACAAAGGGTAGTTTGACTATTTGCACCCTTTCCAAAACCCATTGAGTATAAGGTTTTCTCGCCACAACATTCTTTATTTCAAATCATTTCTTATGAACTCTATTCCAAGCTCAGATGATCTTATAAAGTAATTCTTATGAGTTCAATGATATCTCCATAGTGTCGGACAAACAGATTCATAGGTCTTTCAGGCTGTTTCCCTCTAATTATCTTCATCTTCTTCATATCAGGCATAAGACCACTAACACAAACAATTTGTTTCTTGATGGTATTCATTTTTAAGATCCTCACCAAAAACCTTTGATTATTTGTTTTCTTAGAGAACTTGTGAATAAGACTAGACAAATACAAAAACAATGAATATTTGAAATGTAATGATGTATGCATGCATGGTAATGTAACATGTTAGTGGGATTGTGAAAGGTATCCTTAGTATGTAGGTCCTTAGTTTTGTCCTACGGATATTCTACCCTCCCTATAAAGGTGGCTTCCTTAAGGGTATCATGGATAACTCTAGAGGGAAAGGCATAAAGGCCTCACTTAAGTGGAGCTTCTTTGTAGACCGAGATTTTTATCTCTTAGGTCGAACAAGGTCTCACCATGAGATTTTGTTTTCGAGTTATACAAAGAGTCTTTGGCTAAATTCCGAAGCCCTACCTCCTAGAGAGTCCAGCCCTCTGAAAGATATTCCTTTTTTGGAATTCAACCGACTCTAGGCGAAGTCGTCACAAAAGCTTGTAGGGGTGTTTACCCCCTAGGCCAATAGACAATCCTTCTTTCTAAGGTTTGATTTTATATTTTAAATTAAATCACACACCAACAATCTATAACATGATAATATGAATAAATAAATAAAATGAACATATAAACATATATAGAAACATACCAAAAAAAGAAGGAACCCAAGAAACCGTGGACCTAAAAGATATGGAAGACTCTAAACCCTAGGGTTGTGTCCCCAGCAGAGTCGCCAGCTATTGTAGCCGGAAAAAAATAAAGAGTCGCCACCATTAATTTTTGTCCTAAAGACGGGAAAGAATAGATAACCCTAATTATTTAGAGATTCTAAATATGTTGGGAAAAGGATTTTTTATTTTTTTAGTTGTTAACTCGCCTTGGTTTTAACTGCGTGCCTAGGTATCTCCTTGTAAAGAATCAAAGTCCAACTTTGTAGTTCTATGTGTTTGGTTAGTTTTTTTATGGATTATGGAAATGTTTGAAATTATCCTTGAACCTTGTCTGGGTTTGAAAATAACGTACCCGTGGATGCAGTTCGTAGTTAATATGAAATGTTTCCCAATCCTTTTTGAAAATAATTTTAAGGTTGAAATTAAGTTAGTAAAAAAATTTTAGTATTTGGTTGGTTAACTGTCTTAGAATTTATGATGCAATATGTAAAAAAAGACTTTGAATGATAAAAATATTTGATAAAATAGACAAAAAACATGGTTAGTATTTTTAGAAAATATTTAATAAATAACTATTTTCTTACTATTAATAATATATTAAATATTTTAAATATTAATTCAATATTTATTTATTAATAATTTTATGACAAAATGCACAAAAATATTTTAATTCAATATGTTAACAAAGGCATGATACACAATAAATAAATAAACTAAACAAACAAAAAAATAAAAAAAATCAATTAATTGTCAATATTATGCAGGGGGTTAAAATATGAAATTAAGAGGTGCAAATATGAAGGGCCTAAGCCCAATATTTAGTTCTTGGTCCAAAAGCGCCTGGCGGTGTATTTTTAACTAACTAGTAAAATTGGTGGGTGTTGTTAGCATAGGGCTTGGCCCAGGATTTCATTCATAGGATAAAAACAAACTCTCAGTTTGTTTGTGTATGATGTGGAGAAGATCTTGGCATTATCATGTGCCAAGAAGATCTCATGCGTTGAGTTAGATCCAATGGCCAACGCGCGTTGAGCCTGGGCCATTGATCTAGAGTACATGAAACAAATGGTTTAGATCAATTGGTTGACTAAGCGCACGATAGAAAAAGCACAAGTGACTTGTCAATAATCACCTCATCCAGGGGCTCTTAGGGAGCCACCTAGTGTGTATCTAGAGACAGAGGGAGTATTATTTAAATGAAAATATGAGCCCTTGGCTCATTCTTCTTCTTCTTTTCTCTCTCTACACCAACCAAACGAACCCTTTTATAAATTCTAGATATACAAGCTCTTCTTTCTGTCTAAAAATCCAGTGATTGGGAATCTCCTCCACGCTAGGCACCACCAGCCGAAAATCACTTCTGCCGGGGGCTTCTCTAGGGCACCACCATCTTCATCAATCCCCACCTTGAATATTCAAACCTTTAACCAAACCCTAGCCCAGATCTTCATACCTTCATACAACCTTCATCCAAAATTCCAAAAACCTTCATATGTTCATCTGGGTTCGTGAGAACCCTATGAAGATCAAACCTAACCCTAACGATCTTCACCCAAACCCTAAAGAACCATAACCCCACTTCTCCAACCCTAACCAAATCATAAAAACCTAACATGTTTGTCCCTTAACCCTAACCCAATCACAAAAACCTAAGGTGTTTTACCTAACCCTAACCCCAAATCTAAACAAAAAAACTAGAAACACAAATCCAAACAGAAATCCTAGAAGAATAACCAAAATCAGTCATCAACAAATCAACCATAAGATATGTTTTAGAATTACCGTTTGTGCAGTGAATCTTGTAGTATTAGTCCTATTCTGTTTTTCCTTCTTCTCCTTCTAATCTCTTTCTCTTTCTTTTACAGGTATCTTGAATTCAGAGCTAGGGTCAAGCTCTGAAGAACTTAGGGTTACAGTCGTGAAACCCAATTTTTCAACGGGAAGAGCTTTAGTGAGGGTGGGGTTTGTAGCACACAAGAATCTCGAAGGGTTGTTCTCCAAATTTTTCGTCTTCCTTTCTGTATTAGTCCTTAGATTTTTATAGGCATTAGTATAGATTTGAATTTGGAAAATTGTTAGTTCATTAGTAGTTAGAAGTTTAAAGATCGATTCAATCGTAGGATTTGATTATAAATGAGTTGATTATGTGTTGTAAATAGATTTAGGTTTTGTGATTATTGTAATGAATTTAGACATGTTGTATCTGTAATTCGTTCTTAGTAAATAAAAATAAATATTTTGATTTGATTTAATCCCAAAAGATTTGATTTCTTCAAATCTGGAATTCTGAGCTTGGGAGTCTTGGTGAAGAAGACAAAATTGGGCGCTATCTTGGGATTTAGGGTTTCACCCTAAGGTTGACTTGGTCAACAAAGATTTGAAATAAAAATAATAATAAAATAAGAAGTAATTATAATATAGCATAATAAACGGTATAATCACAGGGAGTTGACTTCGGGTCAACCCCTCTTTAATACTTAATACTATTATTTTTTCTAACAACAATAATATATATTAATCAACAATGATAAAAATTATAGTAATTTAAATAAAAAAAACCCTTAATGTTGATCACAATCAACTTATCAACCCAATGGGCCTATAAATTATTGAATTATCAAATTTGGGCCCCTCTAAATAAAATAACACCCCTATAAACTATTATAACCCTCATTACCACAAATAATGTGAAAGATACAAATTAGTAACAACAAGAAATATGACTGGACCAAAATTTTGAATAACAAATAAACCAATAAAAATAGATTGATTAATGACACCAGAGGGGGAAATTTTGGGTATGACACGTATAGAAAATTGCAAGAGTGCAGGTGTTATTAAGGTGATGTTATTCCTAATTTCGAAGGAAGTACGAATTTAAGATTTATGTTTAGTGGTCATTCAAAGTGTACTTGGGAGGGAATGATCAGATAATTATGTTGTTAGCATCTCTAGAAGTTGAGGTCGATGTTATGACTAATGATGTGCCAGTTGTGTGTGAGACTTAATGTTTTCCTGTGGATAATTATGACTTGTTGTCAGAGCAAAATGTTGAATTAACTTGATGTTATCCTTGTGGTGAATTGTTTGGAGGTAAACCAAGTGCTTATGAATTGTTTTGATGAGTAGACATGGATTCTCAAACCTGAAGATAATACAGATTCAAGGTTCCTGTTTGTTGGTCAAGTGGGTACGTCTATAGTAGAGATGTTTGGTATTAGGAAGGATATGAAGGTATTGGAGAAGGGCATGGAGGTGCAGCTTATGCCGATTAATAATGATTAGAGTGACGATAGCTTTTGAGGAAAAGAGAGGTAATGGTAAAGGAAGAATAAAATCAATGGAGATTGGGATCATGTTTGTGATGGAAAAGTATTAACATGTGTCAGGGATAATTTGGAGAGTAGACTACGATTGGAATGAGATTCAAATGTGAAAATATATGGATCCTCAATGTGCTAAGATTAAAAGGAAAACTAAGGATTTACGAATGTTTTTAAAGTCCTCTACATGGATAAAAGACTTCAATTGGAATGAAATAAATTGTAATGTATTTGGTATATTAACATTTCTTGAGTTAGAGGATACTTAACATTTGTGTGGTGCTAGTTTAGTGGGAAGTAGACTATGTAATATGTTTGGGCGACGGTGTCTCATCGACAAGATCGAATGAGAAGGAAATTATGGAAGAATTTATAAATCTCAAAGCAGATTATTAGACCCGGGTGCTTTAGGTGAATTTGAGCACAAGTTCTAAAGGAACACTATTATAGTTTAGTAATGATGGTTTATGTCCCATCATAGTTGTCGTCTGCCTATTAACAAATTAAAGAACTGATCACCCTTAATCTCTTATTGATAGTATACAAAATCGTTTTAGAGGGAATAAACTTTTCTTTCCAACTAGATCGTGTGTTAAGTAAATTGACGTTCTATCGAGAGGATAGTCATTCACCATTTTGTGTGAATGTAATAGAAAAGTGGCTACGAAAAAGTTGGGACTTATTGAACAGTTCAAAGACTTGAGTTTGTATGCGAGCTAACGCCACAGAGTGGAAGGTTAAGGATATCAAAGGTGAACAATGATTTTCTGGTGGATATTAAAGAGAGTTAGAAGCTAGATGTGAAATTTGTAGATCTGATAGTTGATGGAAATAAAAATGAGGACAATGACATTAAGGTAGGTGATAAGAGTGGAGCAGCTGAAGTGTTACATTGTGCAGTTTGTTATGCATGAGTGAATTGTTAGGAGTCAAGGGTTAAACATCATAAGCCTACGTGAATAATGCAAACCATGGAGCATTCTAAAATGAAAGTGATAGGTGAAAGGTTGATATATTATTCGTGTTACTTTTATATCAATATATGTAATGATTTACATGTTCTATTTGTGAATCCTAGCATTGTGGCACTAAGCTTGTGTGTCAATGTTATCGGTAATATGGTTGTGTTGATGTTCTTATGACAGTGTTGTTGTGTGATGAAATGATGGAGTCGATGTTCATGTCGTGGAACTCTATGTTCTTAAACTTGTTGTTGCCTCGTTTCCTGTGACAAGGATTCGAGGGTGATTAGATATTTCTTATAAAGGGAAGTTAGAGAAGTGTTACCTATGGTGATGGTGACGATCTTGTTATGTTCTTGTTCAAGAGTCAACGAGATCATAAGATGATAGATCTTGTATACTAGGGTGATGTGACAAGGAGTGAAATGAATTGTATTTTCATAACTCGGTAGCAATGCATCTTGTTGGCTAGTGGTATTCCAAATGTTGTCAGATGTGACGTGTGAGTTGGAGAGTAAGATGCAAGAGTCGTATCAGAATTATTTGCATCAGGTAATTTTCATGGACGAAAATATTCTAAGTGAGCAAGAGTTGTAACACCCTGAAAATTATAAATAATTATTTAATTAGTTGTTTGTAATTATTCACGAGTCATTGTGATTTGTATGGTGAGCATGTGGTTTTATGATAATATGTGTAAGGTAGTGTCAAATTAAAGGAGTAATGAGAATTATTTTTAATTTAAATAATTTAGATGGAATTATTTAGATTTAAGAATAATTATTTAGAATTATATTGATAATTAAATGGGATAATATCTATAGAGATATAGAGGGAAAGGTGGTAATTTTCCTGAGGCTTCGCGAGGGTAAGATGGTATTATCATAATCTGGGTCAAAGGGTTAGACAAGTAAAATAAGGAAGTAGAGAATTGGATTGTAATTTAGAAGCCTGGGAACCATCAACCTAAGGTAAGGGTTGGGTTCCAACTTTCTAAGGGTATTGTATAATGATGGGCAGCTTAAAGATTTGATTTCCATGGTTGTTGTGTACTTTATTCATGAAATTGCTCTTTTGTGTGATTGAATTTAAGTGATAAAATGTTGACATATTTATGGTTAAATTGGTGAAATTGATGTTATGGAATGAGTAGTAATGTTGAGTAATATACATGTATGAACCATGTAATTGAGAAATGATCGTGACTTTAACAGTCTACCGGGTTTAGTGACTGCAAGTGTACAGTCTAATCGCGTAGTTTTAAAAGATATTGAACCCACAGGGACAGATAATCAAACTAATGTTATCTAATGTCACTGTGTAAATGTAAGGGTAATGATTTTTCTTGAGGTTTAAGGGAAATGGGAAAATCAATATAAAATAGACCTGAAAACTTTATTAGAAATAATCAATAACGGGGCACTGGTATGTAACACATCATACTTCGGGGATTCGATAAAACAATGGCGTATAAAAATGTCAAAATACTTTTCAGTAGAAAATGTTAGTTTAAAATGATTTATCTCACACTCTCGTACTATTGACTCTGACTATAGTCTTAACCAGAATGCTTTGCTGTCGCTCACTCATTTGAATTAAAAGTATTTTTTGAAATAAATAACTTATAATTAATCCTAAAGCATTATCACTATGTTTAGGATTAATGTATATATTCTAAAATCCAGTTAATATATAAAATTGAAGCTCTATTGACCCTAACCTTTACTATCTTTTTACTCTCGTACAAAAAGTGTTTTAGTTTTTGAATTAGAAACTATAACCAGAAAAATTGTTTATAAAGATTGGCGCCAATTATTACTGAATCCCATCCAGACGATGGTTCTTACATACCGATATCAAACAATTTAGCCAGACATGGTTTTAAACATAAACACGCTATTGCAATCATTAATCATGGAATAAAACAAGATTTCAACAGAAACAATAACTATCTTAAATTAAGGTTGAACAGATTGGAACAACAGTATAACAATGATATCAAAATAATAATAAACACATAGAAAGCAATTAATTAGAACCTGATATAAAATAAAAAATATTGTGAACGAAAACTGCTTCAGAACTACTCCTGATTATGCAGGAAAGATTGCTTATATAAAATACATAATGAAAATTTCATAAGAGAATGCTTAGAACTAAGTTGTAATAGTCCCCCGATGTGGAAGAGCTATCACTTTTACAAGTTAATTTTTCTGCCTAAAATTATTCTCTATGAAAAAATACTAAAAACTCTGGGGGGCCAAACTGAAGATGAGCTCTTAAATTTATACTCAACTGTTGGCGTAAAAATCTCCAACAAATCCGTAACACTTGGACAATTAGGTTGAATGGAGATCCTGAATGTATGAAGGACGTGAAGGGCGTGATGACTGGGTGGAAGGAGAAAATATAGGAGATCATGGCTTCGTGGAAGGCGCCAGTTCCTTTGTAGTGGCAGGAACCACATGTTGTGGTGGTGGGCGCCACTCTGTTAGTAGTGGCAGGAGCCATGAAGGTTGTGGCAGACGCCACGTTGGTGGAAACACTCCTCGGCCTTGTTCTTGTAAATTGGCCTTTCCTTATCTTTTCATTATTTTTACTTCATTTCTTTTCCTTTTTTACTCAAATCTCTTTCGTGACCAATTTTTTCTTGAGGTACTTGAAATAGGACAATAATAGCATAACGAGACATAAATAGAAGAAAACTAAACTAAAATACATGCTAGTCAAGTCAAATATATATAATTTCGCGTTATCAAGAAACATGTTGTTGAATTCAAATTGGGGGTTTTGGGTTAAGAAAAAGTGATTTTTGTGTTAAAAAGTTGCAGAAAAGTGCTTCTGGCAGTGAAGTAACCTGTTACATAGTTGAGTTAATCGGTTACATTGAAAACGTGTATTTTGGGAATTTTGGGTGAGGTAACCGCTAACATGGTGAGGTAACCGATTACATCGAAGAAAAATTGGATTTTCCAGCTTCTGGGGCTGAGGCAACGGTTACATGGTGAGGTGACATGTTACCTCATTGTGTCAGAAAATTTTGTAAAACTTCGAAAATTCATAACTTTAGTTTTGGGTGTCTGATTGACACGCACCATTTAAAGTTGTGGAAAACTAATAAAATATACTTTCTCATAAAAAAAAAAGTTCTCGAAATAAATATATTTTATGTGTAATGAGGTGTTGTCGTATCAGTGTATGATAGTGTTGTTTCAATTTTCTAAAAAACTTTAAAAATTCATACATTTTGTTCTGGGTGTCTGTTTGACGCATCATTTGAACCTATAGAAATATAAAAATATTTTCTATCTTATAAAAATAATTTTTAATATAGTAGGTGAATATTTGTTTGGGGCTTATGCCTATTTGTGAGAAATTGTCTATTATGTTTGAGATGTGTGCATGGACATATGTGTGATGATGCTATATGATATTGTTTGAGCATTATGGATTGCATGTTGCATGTGTGAACAAATGGTGGCTTGTAATGGCATGTCACATTGAAGGATTTGAATATCAATGTGTTGTATTTTGTTGCATGTTGTGTCACATGCATTTCATGGTAAGGAATTTAGTCGTGTTGGTTGGATTTGGTCCTATTGTGGGGATCTAGAGCGATGTGAACCTAAATATTCACGATATTGGTTGGCTCTGGTCCTATGGTGGAGATCGGAAGCGATGTGAACCTAATTGTTTATGATATTGGTGGCTCTAGTCTTATGGTAGAGATCGGGAGCGAGGTGAACCTATTTGTTCATAATGGTACCACATGCATTGAGTGTGTAAGTCAGTATCATTGCATTGCATTGTCATTAACATAATGTTTGAATTGTGGGTTTGGTGTATGTATTACATGATAGTTTGATGATATGTGCTGATGATAGGTATGATTGTATAATTAACACGAAATATGATTGTTCTTGATTGTGTGAATGTGTGAGCTGTGGGATGTGTGAATATTCATGGATATATCCACTGTCTACTTATTATTATAAATTCATTTATATTGTTGTGATATCTCACCCCTTTTGTTGGAATGATGCTATATACAATATCATGCAAATAGTCAACAATAGTCTGAAGCTGTAGTGGTTGAAAGAGGTAGCTCTTCGTTTTATTTTGAGTTAGCGTCACTGTGTTGATACGTAACACCAAGGGGATGAACGTTTATTTATTTTGTTGGTTTTAATTACTTGTTTAGAGTCTTAGGAACTTTAGTGTTTGAATAAATCTTGATTTATTTCAGATGAGATTGATTTAATTTTAAATATGATTCTTTTTTGCGGTTTAATAAAAGTTAAAGTTGAAGATTGTGATATGTTATTTTATGTTCATCCATAATTGTATTATATATCTTATACATGTTATGAGTAGGTTAGGTATGTTTTCGAAAATGTAGCGTCCTAATTGTATGTTGAGCGTCTAAAAATTACTCTAATTTTAATTATTATTCATCGGGGGAAATTAGGGTGTCACATAACTATATTAGTAGGTTGTGTGTGTAGCATTAGTGTGTCATTTCATTAGTGTTTTTGAGATTGAGTGAAATCGAGATAGTTTTTATGTTGTGGAGAATGTTATATATTATAGTGATTAAATGATATTGAGATAGTTTCATTCTTATTGTGTTGTTATGTTGTTAATTAATTTTACTAGGTTTTGATATTAATTTTCATAATTTATTATGGATCGTAGTTGGATGAAAAGACTTCTTCGTTATTTTGCTAGATAGCCAAACTCCCGCACCACCATACAAATTGAATATTGACCTCCAACTAAAGAACTTCATAAACATCAATAAAGAATGAACCTCTTCTACAATATATCTAACATTCTACAATAATTGAGAAGCGATTGATGTTAATATTTCTAGGGGTTGAAGATGAATTAAGACGCAAAAAATAAATGTGAAAAGGTGTTATTGGAAAATGGCTTTCCATGTTTTTAGAAAGACTTCCACATAAGGGCGATATATATAACTATAAGAAACCATATTACACCTTGGATGCAAAATGCATTAAATCTCGGCTATAAAAATGAGGTAAAAACGGAGGTGTAAAATTATCTACTCATGGGGTTGAACTCCTGCTTCTGCATTTTTATTATTTTCAAAACTAGCACATCATACCTCTCGGTTTATCAAGAAACTGAGGGGTAAGATACAATTTAAAAAAAAACTCGTTAAATTATTTACAGAGAATATTAATAAATTAATTTATTTACAAACTTCATTGTTTTTCCAGAATATTACATTATTTATAAATAATATTAAAAAATAAATCATTTCCCTGAAGATATGATTTTATATCTTCGAATCATTGAATTTTCAGGTAGATCAAATGTTTGGTGCAAGTATATTCTCAATGGCTTTTGCTTGCATGTGTTTCTGATATAAAAGAAAGGTTAGATAAATAAATAATTTTTTACTCAAATAAATATACAAGAATACAAACCTTAAACCAAAATAATTTTCTGCTCTTGCAATTAATCAAAGAGATATTTTTATGGAAAATACTCTCGAAAAAGTGTTTGATGTAGATAGTTTCAAGCACTTCATGATATTTCATTTTTTTATATTCAAAATGCTTTTATGATGAAAGTTTTTTATGTTTCACGCAGATTAATAATGGTAGTATCTTGAGCGTTGATACTCCCGAATGATGGAAATTTTTTTAAGGACGCTGAAAAGTGGTCTTAAGGACCAACTAAGGAGTTTTTTATTCCAAACATTAGAAAATATTTTTTCTGCACTTGCAATCCATGACAAAGAACTTTTCCAAGGTTCTTTAAGTTCCATGTTTTTATTATCTTAAGAAAATGGTTTCATGGTAAATGCTTTCCCAAGAAAGATATATAGTGGTGGATATAGATAATTGTTTGTTGATTGATGTCATGGAAATATCTTTAGCATTATTCCTTTATGAATGTATGGTAGAGATTCGTTGTTGGGGATGTGTAACAAAATCCCTCGATGTTTTTAAAAAACCGAAGGAGAAGTATTTTATTTTCTAATAGAAAAATAAAATAAAAAATATATATAAAAAAATAAGTAATAGTGTTCAAGCAAAAAATAGTAAATGATAAAAAATTTGAAGTAACATGTCATATTTTCATTTTAGTTTTTTATGAATCACCATTTTTTATATGCAATTTACACCATTTTTAGGATTAAATTTCTCAATATTGTCAACCCGGAAAAACATTGTTGTTTTCTTTGATTAACAACATTGGAAGGTTATTTCAAAAATTGAACAACAACAACAACATGAACACCATTATGTGAGATAGATTGCAAGGACAAAAAAATGTTTTGTTCAAAATAGAAGAGCATTGAAGATTTTTTCTGTCTTGCAATCCATTGCAACAGAATGACGCATACGATTGTGGGGAGGCTACATATAAGTTAGGATTAGGGTAAAAAAATTTAATGAGTACTTTTATAGTTAAATCTGATTATTTTATTCTTTTATTTCTTCAGTTATTACGGAAACCGAAGGGATAGATCATTTAATTTACACGTATAAAGAAATAAAAACATAAACTACAATAGCTGAGATTCGAAGCATGTCTTGAATTATTTTTTCCCTCAGTTATATAACAAACAGAGGAATTATGTTGTTTTTATTTTTAAAAAATAAAACATGGCGTGCCTTGCCATTATACCTCAGTTTATTTTTGGTTAAAGTCAAAACTTTGTCATGAAATGTAGTATTTGTAGTGTGTGTGTGTGTGTGTATATATATATATATATATATATATATATATATATATATATATATATATATATATATATATATATATATATATATATAAATATATATATATATATATATATATATATATATATATATATATATATATATTTGTGTTTGTGTGTGTGTGGGTTTTTTGTGTGTGTATGCATGTGTCCGCGCTTTAGATTATGTATAAAAATGAATAAAAATACCCTATTGATTTGAATAAGAACAATGGGTATCATTTTGAGTCAAATGAGAGAAATGGTTTGAATCAAGAACTTAAAACTCAAATTTTTCATTGTGATTCAAATCAAGTGTAATCTCTGATTCTAATCATGGTAGACTGTGATTCGAATACAATATGTTAATTATCCGATTTATGTGATTGGCATTTTGTTTGGTAAAACTAATATAACATCAATATGTTAAATACGATTTTCTAACTTGTAGAGAAAATTGGTTGAAGTTATATTTTATGAAGAAACATGTCGACATGAGATGTCTCATCATCTAGAGCAACATGTCAGATAAGATATCCTATGCAGGAGCATACAACATCACGCTTTTGCTGAATTGGTTTGTTAGACTTTGTTGTCTTGTTTCCCCCTGCAGGGAAGGTTTCTGGATTTAGGGGTAATGAATTCAGCCTTTGAGGAATGTTTTTGGGATTGAAATCATATTGTATTAGCCGTAATGGATTGGTTCGGCTGAACATGAAGAGGGGCGGTCTGTGTTGGGTGAGCTTTTGAGTCTGGAATGGAAATGTTTAGATCCGCTATGAAGACATGTTGGATATGATGTTCTGCCATCAATCAGACTAAGTTTATTACTTCTCCATATGGCATTTGTCATATTCTGGCTAAAATGGAAGAGAGAGAGAGAGAGAGAGAGAGAGAGAGAGAGAGAGAGAGAGAGAGAGAGAGAGAGAGAGAGAGATCATGTGACTGAGTTGGACTGTCATGAAGTAGTCCTATTATGATTGTGTTGGACTTTCATGGAGAAGTCATATTGGTGATGTCGTGACATCATGTGGGAAGAAAGTGAAGACTAATGACTGTCAAAGATGTGAAGACTAAAAATTGATTGCTTCTAATGTTTTAAGTTTATGCTTGCTACTTAATGTTTTGTATTATTAACCTGTTATTTATTGCGTTACTGCTTTTGTATGCAAAGGTTGTGTAAATTAGTTTTAGCCAAAATAAGCCAAAGGGGGAGATTGTTAATTCTTTGAATTATGTGATTGGCATTATGTTTGGTAAAACTAATATAGCAAGAATATGTTTGGCATTATGTTTTCACCATGATGCAAATGGATTCAAACAAAACCTCCAACATGCAAGTTGTAGTACTCCAAAAAGTCTACAACTTTGATTCACAAAGTTTTCTCAAAAGAAGCTTGGATCTCAAGTTATGATTTTTGGAACAAGGGTACCTAAAACTTTTAACTTTGTGAAATTTTGCCCTAGTTTAGGCAGGATTTTCACCTATCTTCTTGGCCATTTTTCACATGGTTCCACTTGGAGTCTCAAGTTGCATTTCAAATATGGATAATAGGTAATGTTGCAAGCTTTCCAAATTGTCCAAGAAATCCTCAAACGCATGTGTGGTTAGGGAGAATCGAAGGCTTGAAGTTGGCAAAAACTCACTTTTCACCCATGGCATATTCATGTTCATACAAGTTGCATTTTCAAATCAGCATGCCTTACACTAGCTTGCAGGCCTCTAAACCACTTCACAATCCATAATTTAATGCCAATCCATCAGTCTAAGCTTTTGTTTTGGTCATTTGGACATTGTACACAAAACTAAGCCCTAAGTAGATAAAGGCAAATTTCCATTTTTGCTTAAGTATGCTTTATGTCAAACCAACAATCCTTGAGCATTGGTCCAAGATCTCTTGCAGCAAAACAAATCCCCAAATCAGAAGGGCTAAGAGCAATGTATGCAAGCATATTTGACAGCCTATAGAGTCCTATAACTTCACTTCCACTTTCTTACTTCAAAAACAAGAAACTTGTCCAAATCCTCAGAATTTGGAAAACCAACCAATGTTAACTTACACAAACAGTTTGAACATCTTTCTCACACCCCTTTGAGCTAGAAACACAATTGCTTGAGCCCCAAAACACCCCATAGCCAGAAATCACATTCCTTTGGCAAAACAGGGCAGGTTCTGCAACTTGAGTGCCATAGCTCATTTGGCTCGTGCGTTTTTCCCCAAGTTGCTTCAAACACCTTCCATTCAACTCACTCAAGCTACCCCAAACCTCAAATACCAACTGTAACTCCATTTATAGTGTTCACCATTTTCATTTTGAGCTTGTGCAGGTTGAGTTCTATAGACTGATTCAAGGACATTCAAGGCAAGCTAGCTATTGGAGAAGGTCAAGTGAAGTTCATGCAAGCTACCAGACATCTCAAGCCTTGCTGAAAGACACTACATTTCCCTACACGAATCCAACTGAAACATGTTTTTCTTCACTTTCTATCTCTCTATTTAGGAACGTTTAGCCTTAGGTTTGTGAATAAAAAATGTAGTGTTAATTGCCATGAAGCTATACATATGCTCAATTTTCATTTATATTAAGTGTGCTAGGAGAATTTCATCCATGAACATGCTGAAAAAACTAGGTCAGATTTTGTGGCCAGAGAAATTCTCTTTGGTCTTTGAGAGTTAGGATTAGTTTTTTATATGGTTGGAATCGTCTTGAGATTCTCTACAAGTTTGATGTTGTGAGTTTTTGCAATAGATCACGTATACAAGATGTCCCAAGTTTGTACAAGCGCGCGCATTTTTCAAATCTGGAGGTTAAAGATGAAGTTGGCTTGGGTTGGGCTTGGCCTGGCTTGCTTTTGACACCTCCCTTTTTCATTTTTGCACCCCCTGACCCATTTTCTTGTATTTTTACATTTTTACATTTTTGTTTTCTTTTCTGATTTTGTTTATTTATTTCCAAATATAAAAAATGCTTAAAAAATATTTTCATATTTTTTTACATTTATTTAGCATTTTATTTTAATTTTTTCTAACATTGAAGGCATTTAAATACTTTTTTTTAAATTATTAAGACTTTATATATATATATATATATATATATATATATATATATATATATATATATATATATATATATATATATATATATATATATATATATATATATATATATATATATATATATATATATATATATATATATATATATATATATATATATATATATATATATATATATATATATATATATATATATATATATATATATATATATATATATATATATATATATATATATATATATATATATATATATATGTATACTTTTTATTTTGTTTCTTATTTTTATTCACATTGAAAATATTATAATAAATATAATTTATTTTTGAATATATTTTATTTTATATTATACATATTTAATATATTTAATATACATATATAAATATATACTTTTTTATTTTATTAAATACTCTAGAATAAAAATTTACAAAATATTACATTTTTATTTTTATTTTTATTTACACTAAAAAATACTTTTTTCTAAGTATATTTTATTTTTACATATATTAATATATTTTATTGTACATAAATAATATAATGTATTTATTTTCCTAAAGAAATTAGGGTTTTACCCTTAAACAAGTAAAATAAATCTTTTATTTATTTCTTTATTTTTTTACAATAAATACTTTTATATACATAAACAAATAAAAACCTTTTTTGCATAATTCATATTATTTGATATATTTGTTTATTTTGAATATTTAAATATTGTCCATTTATTTTATGCAATTAAATTCAATTTGGATGTAATAGTAAATTAGGGTTTATATTTCTTGTCAAATACCCCCATTCAAAGATTGTACCCCCATCCCCATAATCATGTTGTAATAGCTTAGAATTTTAATTCTCGCACTTTATGCTTTCAATTATGCCATGATTAGAGAATTAGGGTTTGTATGCAAAAATCAAATCAACAAATAGTTTGACCTAATCAAAGACAAAAATGCATGAAAATCAAACACAATGCACACTTGCATCCCTAGGGTTACAATCCACTTGTTGCCTTCAAAAATGGGCCATGTTATGCATGTTGGGTATTTTGGCAAAACAAAAACAAAAAAAAGATCATAGTCCCTCGATGATGCTATCTTGGTAGCCTAAACAAAAATGATCAAGTCCCTCAAAATTTCCAAAGATACTTGACACAATTGCTATCATGGTCTATACGATGACCCGCGCCTGTCCCGTTTAACATCCTAACACAAGGTTGTTCACCAAATGCAATGGTGAAACAACACTGTCAAAAGGGTTAAAAACATTAGGAAAGATCTTTGAGTAAACTAGGGTAGATAGCTCTTAGTTACTTGATCAAAAACTTGCAAAAACATCCTTGTAATTTTCAAACACACTTCACAACAAAATTTCAAAACATTATCCAAATAAAACTTTCAAACATTGAAATCTTTTCAAAAGACAAAAACACCTTTGTATACATTCAAACAAGAATCATTACAAAGGTTGCCACAACCATGACATCTTTTCAAAACATCTTTCAAAACCACACACAAAGCACCATTTCAAACAATTGGAAAAGCAAAGCAAGTGATCTAAACAAGTAACTAAGAGCCCATGGATAACCATGGATGAAAAGGGTGCTTGCACCTTCCCTTTTCATAATATACTCCCCGAACCCAAGAAAATATCTCAAAGGTCTTTCATGTGCTTTTTGACCTTTCCTTAGGATAAAATAAAAAGTCGGTGGTGACTCTTGCTAAACCGAAACATTTGCAAACACAAACGCAAAACCTCAAGTCAGTTCTCCCACCGTATCAGAGAACTGGCGACTCTGCTGGCGAATTAACTAAAAGTGGAGTAGCCTTAGGGTTTAGATCACCTTTTCATGCTTAACTTGTTTGCTTTGATTGCTTTACATTTGGTTATAATGTTTGGGTTTGAATCCTCCACCCGTATTTTTGGGAAACATTCTTAGGTAAATAGCAATACATTGTGGAAACTGTGCGGGGTATACCGACATGGTTAAATCAATAGCTATATTAGTGCGACATATTTGTGAGTACCGGTAGCCTTTGAGTTAATCAAAGAGAATACGGGGCCGCTGAGTGATGTCATGAAGAACTAATGAACTCTTAGAACCTTACTTGACCATTTTGGCCTTTTTTAGGGGTAGTGAGATGACTGGCTTTGGTGCAGTCCGAAGTTGGTAGATACTCGATACTACACTCATTGAGGGTTATTTTCTTGGAATATTTCGGTCGCCAGTTAAGTGGATAAACTGAAACAATGAACACAGAAAATAATCCAGTGATATTGAGCTCCTTAGAACCCGATTACTATTTAAAGGACAGGTTGACCCAACTAACTTCAAGAGGGTACTTACCTATGAAACCTCATGCAAGCCTGAAACTAGGATCTTGTGTGATTTGTTTGTACACATGCTTGTGCATACATCATGAACATCATAAAGCATCATATGCATCCACTGACCATTTCAAGGGTTTGGATCTTCATCTTTGTTCTTGTTTTGTAGGTCATGGAATCTCTTTGCAGGAAAACAATTCAAGTTAACCTTGTGAGAATCCCTCCTCAACTCAAGGAACTTACTTCCAAGATTCCAAAGAATTCTCTCTTTAGTGAAAGACATGGTAGACTTCTCAACTCGGTCAACTCCAACATTGAAGAAGACATGGTGAAAGTCCTCTTCCAGTTCTTTGGCCCCCTACACCACTGTTTCACATTCCCTGATTACCAACTAGTACCTACTTTGGAGGAAGTTTCTCAACTCCTGAGGATTCATATTCTCCATCAACTACCCTACAACGATACGGAAAGAGAGCCAAAGCCTGAAGATGTTGCTCAAGCCTTACACTTGCAACCATCTGATATCAAAGGTCATTAGGAAACCAGAAGTGGTGTCAAGGGCTTCTTGGCAAAGTTTCTATTTGAGAAGGCACAAGACTGTTGGAATTCTCTAGATCTACAAGCCTTTGAGGAGATTGTAGCACTTCTCATCTATGGGTTGGTCTTGTTCCCAAACCCTGATCAGCTTATAAATGTGAATGCCGTCAAGATTTTCATATCTTGGAATCTTGTACCTACATTGCTTGGGGACATCCTACACTCATTTCACACACGAACAATGAGGAAAAGAGGTGTTCTCATGTGTTGTACTCCTCTTCTAGCAAGGTGGTTTATTTCTCACCTACCCCAATCAGTTTTGAAGAATGAACAGGGTTTAAGGTGGTCACAACGGTTGATGACTCTCACACATTCTGATGTTCATTGGTGTTCTCGGTCCAGAGAAAATGTCATCATCATTGATCGTTGCGGGGAATTCCCTAATGTCCCACTACTTGGCATTAGGGGAGGCATCACCTATAACCCCTATTTAGATCTAAGGCAGTTTGGATATGCCCGGAGAGATGGTCCTCATGATATGCTAATCCCTGACTTGGTTTTTGACTTTGACAATGATGCTCAAGGACTTCGACAAAGGTTTATCAGAGCTTGGAGGATTCCTAACAAAGTGGATAGTAAGACACTGCGGCACAAGAATTCCATCCCTCTTGAGCCTTACCTCAAGTGGGTACAATCACGCGCCCAGAGTCTTATGATGCCTTACCCCCACATTCTCCCCGTGATCAAAGAGCATGTCATGGAAGGAGAGGTTCCATACACCCTCCTACATCCTGACATGCCAACATCATTGGAAGAATTGCAAAAGAGTTGGATACAACTCAAGGAAGAACGAAATACTTTTGAGGCCAGCTTCTAAGCCAGTGAGAAGAAGGTTTTGGAACTTACCTGCCGACTTCATGAAGAGGAAACTCTCAACACTTACATCACGCCAAAAAGGATGTGCAATGTCTTTTTACATTAAGAATTTTGTAATATTTTTCCCATGGGGCATTTGTATACTAACAAATTTCTTCTTATTAATATGACGTGTGTTCTTTTTGTCTGCAACAAATTTGAATTTCTAAATCCTTGAATGCATTACATGAATAACATATCATTCATCATATGCATAAACAAGTCTTCACACCAGGTTTCCTTATCTTTCTGCTGTTTATTTCAGCGAGATGGATTTGGAGCAGACGGTTAAAGATCTGCAAGCACATAATTGGCAATTCCAGCAACTCCTCATGACCTTAGCAAAGGGTCAAGAGCATCTTAAAGCACTGTTAGAGAAAGAGAAGGAACCATAAAGGAAGAAAAAGAAAAGAGTTTGGGTAGCCACTATGGGAAGGATATTTGAGCATCAGGCTAGGAGAGTTCTCGAGTTTCCCTCGATGTATGACGAAGGGGTTGGTAAAGGAAAAGGAGTTGCAATACCCTCCGAATCTAAAGCTAAGGAAGAGGACGAAGATTACTCCGAACAACAATATCCCCCAGCGGATGATAAGTATAAAAATCTTGAGGATCGATTGGAAGCCATGGAGTTGCAAAGGGTACCTGGTTTAGATTTCGAAGAACTAGGGTTGGTCGCTGGGATCGTCATTCCTCCCAAGTTCAAAGTACCTACATTTGCTAAGTATGACGGTTTGTCCTATCCAAAGATGCATCTGAGGTCCTACGTCAGAAAGATCCAACCTCACTCCTCTGATAAGGGTCTTTGGGTCCACTTTTTTCAAGATAGTTTGTCAGGCACGCAATTGGACTGGTTCTATCAACTTGAGAGATCTGATGTTCATAACTGGGAAGATTTGGCTGCTGTGTTCTACCAATAGTACCAATACAATGCAAATTTAGCGCCTACTCGTACTCAACTACAGAGTATGGGTATGGCTTCTAATGAGGGATTTAAGGAATATGCCAAGAAGTGGCGGGATTTGGCTGGAAGGGTGCAGCCACCATTGTCGGATAGAGAGCTAGTTGACATGTTTTTAGGGACTCTGTCAGGTCCATTCTTCAATCATTTAATCGGGAGTTCATCCGCAGGATTCACCGAATTAATTCTCACCGGTGAAAGGGTCGAGGATGGCATTAAAAGTGGTAAAATTCAGAAGGATGCCTCCTCTTCCAGTGCTATTAAGAAGACCTTCCCAGCTAAGAAGGAAGTTTCTGCTATTCATACCCAGAGAAACCAAGGGAGAACAGAGCGCCGACCAACGGTGGGTGCTGTTATGATCCAATACTCCTCAACCGATCAACCTCACAGCAATCAACCAATAGCTAATCAGCAAAGGGTAGAAAGGCCACAACGACAATTCACCTGAATCAACATGACACCGGCTCAAGTCCTCCCTCATCTGTTAAAGCTGAACCTTACCAACTTGAATGAAGCGCCGAAAAACCCCAATACCTCTTCTCCTTATTATCACTCAAATGCAAAATGTGCATACCACTCGGACAGTGTAGGACATGATACCAACAACTGTTGGGCTCTTAAAAACAAGATCCAAGACTTAATAGACGCCAAGAAGGTAGAATTCGATGCGCCCGAAAAGCCGAATGTGATTTCTGCCCCAATGCCCAAGCACGGTTATAATGTCCATGCCATTATGGAAGATCTTCATGTTACCACTGTTGATGACCTTTTGACTCCGTTACCAGTGATTAAAGTGAATTTGATGAAAGTCGGGATATTCCCAGGTTGTGGAAAAGACTGTTACTTTTGTTCAAACTTGCAAACTGACTGTCCACTGTTGAAATCAGGCATCCAACGCCTGATGGATACCCAAGAGATCCTCTTTCAAAAGACTCCTGTTGATACTATCACTCATGTTACTCCTGCTACCTTTGATACTCCAACCAATGACATTTCTATAATAACCATCTCCGACGATCTTTCCAAGACCTGCAAAAGTCCTGTTAAGATTACACCTGATCCTAAGTTTGTGCCATTGAAACTTACCATGCCAGGACCTATCCCGTATAAATCTAACAAGACGATACCATGGAATTACGGAGGAGAAATATTCTACCATGGTATCAAGCAGATCGAATCAGTCCAAGAGATTTCTGATGCTGAAACCCCTGATATAGGGAATATTGCGGGAACGAGCAAGATAACTCGCAGCGGAAGGATCTTCTCTCCGGATATTTCTCCTCCACGAGCAGTCTTCGTACCCTCGAGAGTTTCTGTACCTATCAAGCCATTTGTGCAAAGCCCGGTAATTGAAGAAGTTGATGCACCCAAAGCTAGACCCTCTGATGTTACTGCCAATAAGGGTAAGGGGATACAAGAAGCGCCTTCCAGGACGAAGGCTCAGACTGTGGTTATACCCGAGACCACCCAAAAAGAGATGGAATAAATCTTAAAGATAATCAAGAAGAGCGACTACGATGTCGTGAAGCAGCTAGGGCAAACCCCTTCCAAAATATCCATGGAGGCTCTCTTACTTTGGTCCAAGGCTCATGCGAAAGCCTGGATCAAATTTCTGAAGACGGCACACGTGCCTCAAGAAACTTCCTCGGACTAGTTTCAAGAGTGCGTTGCTAGCCTTACAGCCGATAATGGTCTTGGTTTTTCAGATGCTGATTTGACCCCCAAGGGAAGAAAACATAACCATGCAATGCATGTCTCGGTAGAGTGCAGGGGGACCACACTTGCTCATGTTCTGGTAGATACGCGTTCATCTATAAATGTTCTACCAAAGAAGGCGTTGGACATATTGGACTGTGAAGGTTTGACCCTAAAGCCCAGTAATATCGTTGTTAGAGCCTTTGACGGTTCTAAGAGGATGGTTAACGGAGAAGTGGACATTCCAATCAAAGTGGGTACATAAATTTTCAACTCTACATTTTATGTGATGGACATCCGTCCTTCATATTCATGCTTGTTGGGAAGGCCATGGATCCACAACACTGGGGCAGTCACTTCTTATCTACACTAAATGTTAAAGTATCCAGTTCATGGTAAGATCATAACGGTTCATTGTGAGGAAGAGTATATGATAAGTCACCTTAACTCCTTCCGCTGTGTGGAGTTAGATGCCGAAGTCATAGAAACACCTTTCCAACACTTTGAAGAAGTTTTTCCTGAAGTCACAGTTGCAAAGATAATGACTGATGTCCCTATCATTTCCAAGCCTGTGTCTCGGATGGCATCCCTTAATAATGCGGAGGCTGTAATCAAAGAAGAAAGAAGTACAATGTGGGTGCAACTACCTGGTTTTTCTCACAAGACAGACAAGTTCGGACTAGGTTTTACTGCTGTTGGCCAGAAAGTTGTGCGTCGCTCCCGGGCTGGAGGACCACCCTTAAAAATCACTCACCAAGGAATTCATGCCTTAGAAGATGATGATGAAGAAGACAACTTTGAAAATTGGATCTTTCCAACCATTGAAGGAGGATTAAGCAACTGGGAGGTGAAATACTTCGTTCCCATCACTTTCATCAATAAGTAATTTATCTTTGAACAATTTCCTATTTGGTCTATAATAATTAAACAATTCGTACACTCTTTTCACCTTATGACTTACCCGGGGCATATAGGTCCATTGGTAAGGGCTTGATTTCTTCATTATCATATGCCATTTTTAATGAATCATTGAACGTTTTCATCTATAAACTGTTGTGTTCATTTTCTTTCCTTTTACATTTTGTTTTGTTTAAGGATGGCTATCCCTTACACACACCCACACTCACAAAATGCAGGTACCCATCCACTTCGGATTCCATGGGTGCCTATTCTGCTTTGGCCTTCGGTGACTCTGAAGATTTGGTAAATCATGTTGAGTACGAAGGTGATGAAGACTGTGAAGTGCCTGGAGAGTTAGCTAGACTTCTGCAACAAGAGGAAAGGGCTATTCTGCCCCATGAAGAATTGCTAGAGACTATCAATTTGGGAACAGAGGAAGACAAGAAAGAGGTTAAAGTGGGTGCCAACCTGGAACCAAATGTCAAAGAGCGCTTAGTACAATTGTTGAATGAATATGTTGAGATCTTTGCCTGGTCCTATGAAGACATGACGGGACTGGATACAAATATTGTGGTTCACCGTCTCCCTACAAGAGAAGACTGTCCACCAATCAAATAGAAAGTCCTCCGAATGAGGCCCGACATGTCCGAAAAGATCAAAGCTGAAGTGAAGAAACAATTCAATGCTGGTTTTCTGGCAGTTACTTCCTATCCATAATGGGTTTCTAACATTGTGCCCGTGCCTAAGAAGGACGGCAAAGTCAGAATGTGTGTGGACTACAGAGACCTAAACAGGGCTAGCCCTAAAGATGATTTTCCACTACCACACATTGACATCTTGGTTGACAACACAGCTCAACACAAGGTATTTTCCTTCATGGATGGATTCTCGGGATACAACCAGATCAAAATGGCCCCCGAAGACATGGAGAAGACTATTTTTGTTACGCAGTGGGGTACCTTCTACTATAAAGTGATGCCATTCGGACTGAAGAATGACGGGGCAACCTATCAGCGAGCCATGGTAGCTTTGTTTCATGACATGATACATCATGAGATTGAAGTCTACATAGACGACATGATAGCCCGTTCACAAATAGAAGAAGAACACCTTGACCATCTGCAGAAGCTGTTTGTCAGGTTAAAGGAATATAAGCTCAGACTGAACCCTAGCAAGTGCACTTTCGGAGTCAGGTCCGGTAAACTTTGGGGATTCATCGTCAGTAATAAAGGCATCGAGGTTGATCCTGCTAAAGTCAAGGCTATACAAGAAATGCCCGCCCCCCGCACTGAAAAGGAGGTTAGAGGTTTCTTGGGACGCTTAAACTATATTACAAGGTTCATTTCTCACCTAACATCTACCTGTGAGCCAATCTTCAAGCTGTTGAAGAAAGATCAGGTGGTTGAATGGAACAATGATTGTCAAGTTGATTTTGATAAGATCAAGGAGTATTTGCTGAAACCTCCTATCTTGATGCCACCCGTCAAAGGAAGACCTTTAATCATGTATCTGATTGTTTTGGATAACTCAATGGGGTGCGTACTGGGCCAACATGACGAGTCATGCCGAAAAGAGCATGCCATTTATTACCTTAGAAAAAAGTTTACCGACTGTGAGTCCCGCCACTCACTGCTCGAGAAAACTTGTTGCGCTTTGGTATGGGCTGCTCGACGGCTAAGGCAGTATATGTCGACACATACCACTTTGCTGATTTCTAAAATAGATCCGATTAAGTACATCTTTGAGAAGCCTGCTTTATCCGGAAGAATCGCTAGATGACAGATGATCTTGACTGAATATGATATCCAGTACACAACCCAAAAATCTATAAATGGGAGTGTACTAGCTGATCATCTAGCTCATCAAGCCGTCGAAGATTACCAATCTATGAGGTTCGACTTCCCTGACGAGGAAATTATGACATTGGACAACGTTGAAGGTAACGAACTGTATGACGGACCTGAACAAGGATCCCGATGGACCCTGTACTTTGATGGTGCTTCAAATGCACTTGGCAACGGTATCGGCGCGGTACTTATTTCTCTAGAAGGTTGCCATTCACCTTTTACTGCTAGACTCTGCTTCAGCTATACCAACAACATGGCCGAGTATGAAGCCTATATCTTTGGTCTCAAGGCTGCTATTTACTTGGGAATCAAATCTCTGATTGTATTTGGGGACTCATCTTTGGTTATCAGTCAAATCAAAGGAGAGTGGGACACCAAACATCCTAATCTTATCCCATACAAAGAACATGTCTTGACATTGTTTCCTCATTTCGAGCAGATTACCTTTGAGCACTTCCCACGAGAAGAAAATCAGCTAACGGATGCTACGGCTACAATGTCTTTCATGTTTAAACTCAACTGGGATAATGAGGCTCCTCAAATCACCATCGAGCGAATGGATTAACCTGCGCACTGTCATGAGATTAATACCGAATAAGTAGTGGAACAAACCTGGTTTGATGAAATCAAAAGGTATCTCCAGACTCGAGAATACCCTGAAGGAGCTTCCGTCAATGACAAAAAGTTCTTAAGCAGATTTGCTGCCAAGTTCTTCCTGAGCAATGGTATCTTATATAAGCGCAACCATGATTGTGTTCTACTTTGTTGCATGGACAAGGTTGAAGCAGAGTTAATCATGACCGAAATACATAGTGGCACCTTTAGCACCCACTTGAGCAGACATACGATGACTAAGAAGATTCTAAGGGCAGGCTACTACTGGTCTACCATGGAAGTTGACTGTCATCAATATTCTGGTACTTATCACAAATGCCAAGTCTATGCTGACAAGGTACATATTCCTCCAGTTCCTCTCAACATTCTAACAGCTCCTTGGCCATTCGCGATGTGGGGAATTGACATGATTAGAGAGATCAAGCCTACGACATCCAATGGACATCGTTTCATCTTGGTCGCTATTGATTATTTTACCAAGTGGGTCGAAGCAGCTTCCTTCGCCTCAGTTACAAAGAATGTGGTTGCCCGCTTCATCAAGCAGAATCTCATATGCCGGTATGGTATCCCCGACAGGATCATCACGAACAACGGTACAAATTTGAACAACACTGTGATCACCGCTCTGTGCGAGCAGTTCAAGATTCAACATCACAATTCATCTCCCTATTGGCCAAAGATGAACGGTGTTGTTGAAGCCGCGAACAAAAATATCAAGAAGATCATTCAAAAGATGACAGTCACCTATAAAGACTGGCATGAGATGTTACCATTTGCTCTGCACGGATATCGTACCACGGCGCGTACTTCAACTGAGGAAACCCCTTTTTCTTTGGTATATGGCATGGAGGTTGTTTTACCCATGGAAGTTCAGATTCCTTCCTTAAGGATTATGAATGATGTTGGTTTGAGTGACGATGATTGGATTCAGACCTGGCTTGATCAACTTAATATAATCGACGAGAAGCGACTTACTGCTATTTGTCATGGTCAGACGTATCAAAAACGGATGATCAAGGCTTTCAACAAGAAAGTCAGGCGTCAGGTATATCAAGTCGGAGATCTTGTAGTCAAGCGGATCATCTTGCCGCAAAGTGATCCCAGGGGAAGGTGGACTCCTACTTACGAAAGACCATTTGTGATCAAGAACATTTTTTCTGGTGGGGCAATGATTCTGACCACCATGGACGGCGACGACTTGCCGCATCCTGCGAACGCAGACATAGTCAAAAGATACTACGCATTAAATAACTCGACAAGTTGAAAACCCGAAAGGGCGACCTGGGCAAAAATGGGCATCCTTGTGAATTGAAAACCCGAAAGGGCGGTTCAGGCAAAATTAGGGATAAACAAAAAAATCGTACACCCGGCAAGTTGAAAACCCGAAGTGTGACTTGGGAAAAAAAGGGTTTCCCGGTGGATCGAAAACCCAAAAGGGAGTTCCAGGAAAAAGTTAGGGAATTAAAGCGTATGACTATGCCTCGTCGGATCACTTCAAGAACAATCTCTTCACGACCAAACTCCAGGCTTCTGATCAATCCAATCATCGGTGGATGAAGCAACGAATGAACAAGATACTCAGAGTTGTGAAGGCTACAACAGAATGGGAACCCCATGGAATTGTTACACATAGCCATCTTTCTTTTCGTATAAATTTTTTCTCAAATTGTTCGACAACATTCTCTTACTAGGATGTTTGTCTCCTTTGTACAAAGATACTTACAAAAGTTAATACAAAGATACTTCGAAGTGCATAAATTTGTTTGCTTTTTCTTTCTTTTTACACATGTGTTTTTATTTGAAAGCGTCCAATGATTTATTAAATGAGCATATGCATTTGAATATAATCACTGATTACAAATAAAACAAAATAAGAAAGGATAATTACTGATAGATCGAAAGTATAGGAAAACGTCTTTAGGCTATTCCAGAAGAAATCCCCTACAGTATGTCTTTCAGATCCTCAAAGGAGCTAAAACCTTGAAGTACATATCCCCAGCGGAGTTAAATTTCAAAATTCCCATCAGAGTTAAGTTTCTAAAAAACTCCTGATCCCCAGCGGAGCCAGAATACTCTAAACTTTCATCACCAGCAGAGTTCTCCATAAAACAAGGAATCCCCAATAGATTGGCATACAACCCAAGCTCCTGATTTCCCCGGCAGAATAAACACTCTCCCCACAGAGTTATCTCCCGATAGAACGAAAATTCTAGTTCCAGTTGCTCCATTTGAAGCCTCCCAGGTTTTAATTCCCCAGTAGAGGTCGTCGGATTTTTCCTTATTTCCCCAGGAAAATCATGAAGGATTCTCACATCCCCACAGAAGTTGTCAAAATTTTGATAATCCCCGCAGGTTGCCAAGGATTTTCTATCCCCAACAGTAATCAGCGAGGTTTTCTCATCTTCAACAATCAAATATTTTTGGAATCCCCAGCATTGGTCAAGAATTTACTTTCCCCAGCAGCAGTCAAAAATTTCATTATCTCCAGCCATCAAGGATTTATTTTCCTTAGCAAGACAGCTAATCAGCTTACATGCACATCCATTACATTCATATATCATAAACATTGATGGAACACATTTTATTGCATCATACATATGATGCAACATAACTTTATGCTTTAGCTAACATTCTACCCTTTTCAGGATAAGATTAAAAAGCTATCATTAACAACCATTCAGAGATTTCAGATATAGTATGGATACACCTCCAGACACGGCGGTCATTCTATTACTCATTCAGAATTTCAAGTCAAGATACAGTATGGATACACCCCAGACGCGATGGCCATTCTATTACTCATTCAGGCTTCAACAATCATATACAGACTAGATACGCTCCAGACACGGCGAGCATTCTATTTCTCATTCAGATTCAACTATCAACTTCAAAGTTCAGATACACTCCAGACACGGAAGTCATTTTGTCATTTATCCAGATCCCAGTTGCAGTATAGATAAACTTCAGAAACGGAAGTCATTCTGCTACTCATACAGATCTCAACTTCAAATACAATCCAGATACGCTCCAGTCACGATTGCCATTCTGTCACTCATTCAGAACTTATCCCCAGCACATAGATACTCCATACACAAATGTTTCTCTATTACCCATTCAGAATATAGATACACTCCAGACACGGCAGTCGTTCTGATATTCATTCAAGAATCAAACACAGTTACAGCTCGGATACGCTCCAGACATGGACGCCATTCCCTTGCTCATATGAACCCCGTCTCCAGGTACAACTCAGATACATTCCAAATACGGATACCATTCTGATGTTCATTCTACTGATTTTCCACAAACAATCCTGGATGGCATCTTTAAGCCCATCTCCTACAAGGTTCTACCGTCTCCAAATGGCATCTTTAAGCCCATTCCCTCAACCTACATTTTGACGAATACAAATTTACGGGCACTCTAAAGTCCAATCCTCTTTTACCTTCGAGTTACGAAAGGCAAATTTGCCAATCTAACTCTTCAGGTTCAAGAAGATTGAACAGGGGAAACTGTTGTACTCCAAAATTTTCCCTCTCATTTTATCAACATTTCTCATCACAAGGCTTTTGGAACTCAAGATCAAGCTAGGGTTTGCTTTTGCTCAAGACATCTCCTTGCACTGATGACCTGAACTAGGGTTTGAGTTTGCACAAGGATTTTTGGACCTTCAATGCTCAAATTGACTTTAATACTTCATATTGGACTCATAAGTTTGCCCATACCAAGTTTCAAGCCTTGAATAAAATTTTTGCCGAGTCAATTGGACGGTTGACCTAGAAATCAACTGTATTGGGGAAAAAATCAATTGTGGCCAATTTACAGTCAAACCTCATGAATTTTGACCCACATTAACATTGTGAACTCATGAACCATTTGATCAATTTTGGACCATAACTCCACAAGAAATTTGGTCAGATCACCAAAAGGGCAAAATGGTCATTTTTAGGGTTTTGACTGTACAAAGGCAATTTCTGACTTTTTGACCTAGCCAATGGCAAGTTAGGTTCAACCATGGACTCAAGGACTCAATGAAATCATCTTGACTTATTCAACAAGTTCAAAAGATCTCAAATGCATGCGGTTGACAGATGGATTTTTTAGTCAACTAATTAAAATTTGACTGTACATTGAAAAGTCAAACTTTGACTTTTTGGTCAAAATCAAGTGCCAAGGGTAATTTTTCATCAAGATGTGTCAAATTATGAAACTTGTTCATCAAGAAACCCAAAATTGCAAATTAGGGTTTGAAATTGAAAATTTTCATAACTTAGAACTTTTCTAAGTTATGAAATTTTCTTAATTTTTCCTAACTTTGCCCCACATTTTCACCAGATGCAAATGGATTCAAAAAAAACCTCCAACATGAAAGTTGTAGTCCTCCACAAAATCTACAACTTTGATTTACAAAGTTTTCTCAAAAGAAGCTTGGATCTCAAGTTATGATTTTTGGAACAAGGGTACCTAAAACTTTTAACTTTGTGAAATTCTGCCCTAGTTTAGGCAGGATTTTCACCTATCTTCTTGGCCCTTTTTCACATAGTTCCACTTGGAGTCTCAAGTTTAATTTCAAATATGGATTATAGATCATGTTGAAAGCTTTCCAAATTGTCCAAGAACTCCTCAAACACATTTGTTGTTAGGGAGAATCGAAGGCTTGAAGTTGGAAAAAACTCACTTTTCACCCATGGCATATTCATGTTCATACAAGTTGCATTTTCAAATCAGCATGCCTTACACTAGCTTGCAGGCCTCTAAACCATTTCACACTCCATAATTTAGTGCCAATCCATCAGTATAAGCTTTTGTTTTGGTCATTTGGACATTGTACACAAAACTAAGCCCTAAGTAGATAAAGGCAAATTTCCATTTTTGCTTAAGTATGCTTTATGTCAAACCAACAGTCCTTGAGCATTGGTCCAAGATCTCTTGCAGAAAAACAAATCTACAAATCAGAAGGGCCAAGAGCAATGTATGCAAGCATATTTGACAGCCTATAGAGGCCTGTAACTTCACTTCCACTTTCTTACTTCAAAAACAAGAAACTTGTCCAAATCCTTAGAATTTGGAAAACCAGCCAATGTTAACTTACACAAACAGTTTGAACATCTTTCTCTCACCCCTTTGAGCTAGAAACACAATTGCTTGAGCCCCAAAACACCCCATAGCCAGAAATCACATTCTTTTGGCAAAACAGGGCAAGTTCTGCAACTTGAGTGCCATAGCTCATTTGGCTCGTGCGTTTTGCCCCAAGTTGCTTCAAACACCTTCCATTCAACTCACTCAAGCTACCCCAAACCTCAAATACCAACTGTAACTCCATTTACAGTGTTCACCATTTTCATTTTGAGCTTGTGCAGGTTGAGTTCTATAGACTGATTCAAGGACATTCAAGGCAAGTTAGTTATTGGAGAAGGTCAAGTGAAGTTCAGGCAAGCTACCAAACATCTCAAGCCTTGATGAAAGACAATACATTTCCCTACACGAATCCAACTGAAACATGTTTTTCTTCACTTTCTATCTCTCTATTTAGGAACATTTAGCCTTAGGTTTGTGAATAAAAAATGTAGTGTTCATTGCCATGAAGTTGTACATATGCTCAGTTTTCATTTATATTAAGTGTGCTAGGAGAATTTCATCCATGAACATGCTGAAAAAACTAGGTCAGATTTTGGGGCCAGAGAAATTCTCTCTGGTCTTTGAGAGTTAGGATTAGTTTTTTATATGGTTGGAATCGTCTTGAGATTCTCTACAAGTTTGATGTTGTGAGTTTTTGCAATAGATCACGTATACAGGATGTCCCAAGTTTGTACAGGCGTGCACGTTTTTCAAATCTGGAGGTTGAAGATGATGCTGGCTTGGGCTGGGCTTGGCCTGGCTTGCTTTTGACACCTCCCTTTTTCATTTTTGCACCCCCTGGCCCATTTTCTTGTATTTTTACATTTTTGCATTTTTGTTTTCCTTTCTGATTTTGTTTATTTATTTCCAAATATAAAAAATGCTTAAAAATATTTTCATATTTTTTTACATTTATTTAGCATTTTATTTTAATTTTTTTTAACATTGAAGGCATTTAAATACTTTTTTTATTATTATTAAGACTTGAAATATATATATATATATATATATATATATATATATATATATATATATATATATATATATATATATATATATATATATATATATATATATATATATATATATATATATATATATATATATATATATATATATATATATATATATATATATATATATATATATATATATATATATATATATATATATATATATATATATATATATATATATATATATATATATATATATATATATATATATATATATATATATATATATATATATATATATATATATATATATATATATATATATATATATATATACACTTTTATTTTTGTTTCTTATTTTTATTCACATTGAAAATATTATAATAAATATAATTTATTTTTGAACATATTTTATTTTATATTATACATATTTAATATATTTAATATACATATATAAATATATACTTTTTTATTTTATTAAATACTCTAGAATAAAAATATACAAAATATTACATTTTTATTTTTATTTTTATTTACTCTAAAAAATATTTTTTTCTAAGTATATTTTATTTTTACATATATTAATATATTTTATTATACATAAATAATATAATGTATTTATTTTCCTAAAGAAATTAGGGTTTTACCCTTAAACAAGTAAAATAAATCTTTTATTTATTTCTTTAGTTTTTTACAATAAATACTTTTACATACATAAACAAACAAAAACCTTTTTTGCATAATTCATATTATTTGATATATTTGTTTATTTTGAATATTTAAATATTGTCCATTTATTTTATGCAATTAAATTCAATTTGGATGTAATAGTAAATTAGGGTTTATATTTCTTGTCAAATACCCCCATTCAAAGATTATACCCCCATCCTCATAATCATGTTGTAATAGCTTAGAATTTTAATTATCGCACTTTATGCTTTCAATTATGCCATGATTAGAGAATTAGGATTTGTATGCAAAAACCAAATCAACAAATAGTTTGACCTAATCAAAGACAAAAATGCATGAAAATCAAACACAATGGACACTTGCATCCCTAGGATTACAATCCACTTGTTGCCTTCAAAAATGGGCCATGTTATGCATGTTTGGTATTTTGGCAAAACAAAAACAAAATAAAAGATCATAGTCCCTCGATGACGCTATCTTTGTTGTCTAAATAAAAATGATCAAGTCCCTCAAAATTGCCAAAGATACTTGACACAATTGCTATCGTGGTCTATACGATGACCCGCGCCTGTCCCGTTTAACATCCTAACACAAGGTTGTTCACCAAATGCAATGGTGAAACAACACTGTTAAAAGGGTTAAATACATTAGGAAAGATCTTTGAGTAAAATAGGGTAGATAGCTCTTAGTTACTTGATCAAAAACTTGCAAAAACATCCTTGTTATTTTCAAACACACTTCACAACACAATTTCAAAACATTATCCAAATCAAACTTTCAAACATTGAAATCTTTTCAAAAGACAAAAACACCTTTGTATACATTCAAACAAGAATCATTACAAAGGTTGCCACAACGATGGCCTCTTTTCAAAACATCTTTCAAAACATCACACAAAGCACCATTTCAAACAATTGGAAAAGCAAAGCAAGTGATCTAAACAAGTAACTAAGAGCCCATGGATAACCATGGATGAAAAGGGTGCTTGCACCTTCCCTTTTCATAATCTACTACCCGAACCCAAGAAAACATCTCAAAGGTCTTTCTTGTGCTTTTTGACCTTTCCTTAGGATAAAATAAAAAGTCGGTGGCGACTCTTGCTAAACCGAAACATTTGTGAAGATAAATGCAAAACCTCAAGTCAGTTCTCCCACCGTATCACATAAGGCATAAGAAGGTTATCAGATACTGATGTCTGAACTAAATGTTTTTGGAGGTGTTCTTCTTCTTATTAGAATGTTATTGAGGCGGTGGTTTCTTCTACTGCAAGTCAAAGATGGTGGCAATCTTAAACTTGTGTAGAAAGCAAGCTAAGAGCATTTGTTTTGGAATATGTGAGAAATTCCAATTCAAGTGTATATTGTGTGGTTCTCTTAAGACATTTATCATTTGTGTCCTTGTTGATTGAATAGCTCAGGGTGCTTGGAGGAATTCTCAAGGAGCTGGTATATCTGGATTTGTAGAAGTCATGATTGATTTTAAAATTTATGAATGTGTTAAGTTAGTTTTTTCAACCAGGTGTGTGAAGAGGTTCCCCTCCACAATGAGATTATGAAGTGTAATTTTATCTAGTGCTCAACTGTTTGTCCTCAGCAGGAGATCTGATTATCTATGACAGGAGGAGTGATGCATTTGTCTATGGGTTGTTGGTTCAGTGGTGTTTACCTCTGGTGAGGTTATGACGTCATACCATATGAGTAGTTCTGGAAGGTATCGACAAAAGGGCTTTGGTTGAATGGAAGATGTCACATGTGATGTCTTAATATTTTGATTTATGATGGACTAAGGAGGATACTCAGAGTCAAGTGGAAGGCTACGTGTTTAGGTTTCGAACCTTGTGTGGATTAGATACTATGAATCATCCTTGACTGGATAGTTTAATATGTATGGTCAAGTATCTTTTGAAAGAAGATAATGTCTGACTGGAAGTCAGGACATTTATAAAGACATGTCATGTATTTGAGCCAAGCAAGGAAGTAGTATATGCGGTACTATCAGGAGTATTGTGTAAAAAGTGTTTTGAGTCTCTGCATGCACTTTTACTGGAATTATGAAGACAATCATAATTTGTCTTGGACGATGCATTCTCCTTGACCAATACCATTATTTCCTAAGAAGACTTCTTGGCTATTTAAAAAGGACACACATTCACCTCATTCATCCCGTGGAGGTTACTATTTCTCTTTTTTTATGGTCTACGTCCTGACGTGGAACAATCCATCTTGGGTCTAGTCGTGTGATGGTCTCCTTTGTCAATTTTGGCCAAAAAGGGGGAGATAAGTTGTGTCAGCTATTAAGTGTGAACATTTGTTTTTGACAAGTCTCACAAGGATGTAGAATATAAAGTTATGTTTAGTGTCATTTGGTTGTAACTTATGTTCCAAGTTATGAACATAGTGGTGACTTATGTTCTAAGTTACCCGAATTGAAGGTATTCTAGGGTACTATGTTGTCTTATTTCCCCCTGTGAGGAAGGTTTATAGATTAAGGGGGAGTGAATTCAACCTTTGAGAAATGTTTTTGGGATTGACATCATATTGTATTGGTCGTAATGGATGGGTTCGGCTGAACATGAAGAAGGGCAGTCTATGTTGGTTGAGCTTTTGAGTTTGGAATGGAAATTTTTAGAGCTGCTATGAAGTGATTTTGGATATGATGTCCTTCCATCAATAAGACTAAGTATATTAATCCTCCATTTGGCCTTTGTCATATTCGAGCTAAAAAGGGGGAGAGAGAACATGTGACTATGTTTGACTGTCATGAGGAAGTCCTACGGTGATTGTGTTGGACTTTCATGAAGAAGTACCATGGTTGATGTTGTGCCAACATGTTGGAAGACAATGGTTGACTGCTTATGATGTTTTTAGTTTATGGTTGCTACTGAATGTTTTGTATTGTTTAACCTGTGATTTATTATGTTATCTCTTATGTATGAAAAGGTTACGTGAATTAGTTTTAGCCAAGATAAGTCAAAGGGGCTGATTTTTAATTCTTTGAATTATGTGATTGGCATTATGATTGGTAAAACTAACATAGCAGCAATATTTTAGATACGATTTTCTAACTTATACATAAGACAACTTGAAGTTCTATTTTATGAAGAAGCATGATGAGATGAGATGTCTCGTCATCTGGAGCAACATGTCAGATAAGATGTCCTATGTAGGATCATACGACGTCGTGCCTGTGCTGAACTGGTTTGTTGGATTTTGTTATGATTTAACAGATGTAGAATATTCTGGGAATATTAGGCTGTCCTATGAGGTGCTAGTTTAAAGGTCTGGAAGAAACAATAAGCATATTGAAGAATATTGACTTTCTAAATAAGGATACTTTTTAGGAAAGATTTGATTTAAGACATATTTTGTTGCAGAATCTTCTAGATACTTGTAATAGCTGATATGTTGTAATTTGAAGCCCAAATCCAATTGGGAGTTAGGTTATAAATAGAAGCATTATAACCTTGGTAAAGGCACCATCTGTGAATGAAAAGATGTAGCTATTAGGGTTGTTCTGTGTGCCACTCTCTAGGAGAGTTGGTATGTGTTCTTCTCGAAGCTTGTAAGTATCTCCAAGTATTGTTTTAGAAGTGAGTCTTCTAATATTTTCATGGAAGTGGGTCTTTTAGTTTTGTTGTCATGGAAGTGTGTCTTCTTGTTTTATCCAATCGCTGTTTGTGATTGATGAGGGATTGAGGATGGCCTCATACCTAGGTGAGTCTTAGCTAGAAAGTTAGCACGGGTATTGATTAAGTGAGAAGTTTTAAACTTGGGACTAGTTTAGCTTTTAATTGATATTATTATAGTGAACTTTATCCCTCGTTTTGGATTCCCTTAGAGTAGGAGAGTTGCTCCGAACTAGGTTAACAATTCATGTGTGTTTATACTTTTCAGTACTATTTTTATTAATTATACGTATCCATGTTTGTTTTTGTCAGAACAATTGTCTCGACATCCTATAGAACATATTTTATTTGACTTGCCTGAATTTCACAGTACGACATGTGATTCGAATTAAACGAAACATAATCAAAAGATAACTCAGATTTTGCATTGTGATTCAAATTAAGTATAACCATGATTCGAATCATGACTGGCAGAGGGCAAATTTAAATTTTCAGCAAAATTTGAATTTTCACGTTCATTTTTTATTTGAATCATTCTTAAACCTAATTTGAATCACACATATTAAAATATCTTTTTAGAGGAAATTCAAGTGTAATTTGGAATCTCAAGTTTCAAAGATAGGAACCATTTATCATAAGGTTTTTGACCCAAATAATTGACTAATTTGACATGAACAATATTGCACTGACTTTTATCTAAGGGTTTTTTTATGCATGAAAAAACATGATTTAATGTAAAATATAATTTAGAAGACATTGCACTCAATTCTAAGATATTTGTAAAGATAATTTAGATGAGACTCAATTACGAAAGAAATATATTATAAATGATAATAAACGAGAGAAGAAGCAAAATCGAAGCTCGAGAGGGCATAACAACTTCCTATGAAGGAAATCCTTAGCCTTAATGATTTAGTTTTGAGGATGACAACATTTGAGTTGGTTTTTATGATAATACTTAACCTGTGTTTGATGATAACACCATTTTATGTCAAGAAACTACTAAAGTTATCCCAACTTGTCAAAGATGCACAAGGTGGTAGATCAAACTATTCCTCTGAATCAAGATAAAGAATTAGGATTTATGATCATAAGTATATCTTTACAACTCTCTTATGGTGGTGATTAACTTGAAAACATCTAAATCCTAATCCAATACAATATTCAATCGAAGTCGTTACATGAATTGTATATCAGATAAAGGAACTTGAAGCTTCAAAGTGTGAAAGAGATGAAGTGTGAAATCTCGTCTGATTGTGTTTGAGAGATCCATATATTGTATAAAACAAGGATGTTTATGAAAGTATTACGGTTAAATCACACAAAATAAAAGTAATTTTTAAAGCCTCTCTTTTTTCAATTAAAATCACCTAAAATATTTTTGGAGCCTAGCAAATTGTCTAGGAAATTGTTTGATTAGAATATTTTATATAATTGTCTAATCAATTAGATAATTTTTCTAATAAATTGGATAACGGATAATTGATTCTACAATCAATTGTAATAATTGTCGCGGTGGGAAAAATTGAGATTAAGCTATTGATTAACTTAATTCAAAAAAAGAAAGAGTCGCCACCAAACTTTATTATTTCCAAAAGGAAAAAGGATAAAGTCGAACAAAACCCACAAATTTGTTTTTTAAAAACAAAACTTAAAAAAAATAGATTTGGACACGGGGGAAGGTTATCTAAGGGGAATGTATTAGCACCTTTCACATCTATGGTACTCCATACGAACCTCTTGAAAATTTGTGTTAGCCAAAAAGGGTTGTTTGCAAATAAAAAGATTGATGGGGTGAGAAGAGAAATGTTTTTTATGGGTTTTGTTCGACAAGAGTTCAAGAGCCTCGTGCCTACATATCAACCAAGTGCAACGAAGAATCAAAACCTCATAATTCATGGTAAAAATAACAAAATTTTGTTTGTTTTGGTTAATTTTTAAAGAAAAGACATATTGTCATATTCGAGTGGAAAACTCACCTACCATCCACAATTATGAGGAATGAAGCATTTGCATCATCTTGATTTGGATAATTTTGCTTGGATCTAAAAAATAAGAAAATTCTCAACTTTCAAGTGGAAAAATTCAACCTCTTCATAACATATTGTAGAATTTTAGTTGTTTGCAATCACTGCAAGAGTTAACTAGTGTCTAATCTTTGAGAAAATATTTTAAAGGGAAAAGTGCACAACGGGCACAAATATTTGAATGAATTTGATGTTTTTTTAGTGTTTTTGAAAATTGTTTTAATATGCTTAAGATTTATTAGCATTTATTACGAAAAAAGGTTTTAAAAATCACTTGACAATGTCAAGGTTTATCGAGAAAGAGATTTAAAGTTTGAAAACAACAAGATTTTGAAATGGAGAGAAGATTTTGAAAATTAAAGAAGGGGAGGAGATGAAGAGACTATCCTAAAGCATAAAGTAAATTCCAAGCAATAAAATGGTCTCATTGTAAGGAAATCCAAGAGAGAGACTTTGTGTGTGCAAGTGAACTAACCACAAGAAGGTCAAGCATTTGACATTGATCAAGATGAAGTGTTCTTTTCCCTTTGGATTTAAGCCACAAGTTAAGCATCAGATGAAAAATCACACAAGAAGATAAACTGCAAAAGCATCAAATTTTATCTAAGGCATCAGATGAAATCAAAGCTCTTAGATAACAATCCCTGCATTGGATGAAATATAAAACACCAGATAAAACCAAAGGTCTCATATGAATTCCCAAGGTCTTAGATACATGGTCTAGATGAATCTCAAGGTATCATATGAAAATCCATGTTAGGAATCTATCCTAAGTCCAAAAGTCCAATCTCCTCAAGCAAGGGGTAGTAACCAATAGTGCAAATGATCAGAGCCAAGTTTTTTTAGGGTTTTGCCTTTATTATGTCTTTTGATGAAAATAAAAATAAAAGCCCAAGGGGCAAAATGAAAAAAAGACATAAAATAAATGACATAAAATAAATGGCATAAATGTAAAATGACATGAAATGTAAAAAATATTGAAATTAAATTTCATTAAAAGTAATGTGCAATAAAGTAAGTGCGGAAAGTAAATGTTAGGAGTTAGTATAATTAAATAGCATTAATATTAGTGTTAATGTTAGATTCACCTATTCGGGATAATTTAACGTTATGTTAAACAATTATAAGTGAACTTATGTAGAATTTGCACCTATCTAACATCGCGCAATAATAATTTATGTGTCATGTATGTTAGAGAAATGATAGAGATCATCCTCCTAAAATAATACAACATAAGTCAAACCCAAAAAAAAGTGATCAAGCACAAAGGCAAGGAGATTAGGTCACTACTTCATTTGGTTTCTTAATGATACCTTGAGACAAATTTATCATCATTCCAAAGTACCACAAGTGATCAAATAATCATTTGATGGTAGGTTTGAAATGATGAAAGTCCATCAAGCATCAATCTAAACCTTTTGAACAAGATGAACCCATGATCAACCAAAAGAAGAAAGAGATGAAGAGAGATGAGCAAGAAAAATAAATCACAACATTAAGCCAAACTATCGTCAATATCAAACACCTCTCTTGGTGCACCAATGTGATAAACCTATTATTAACCGAATGTACCAAAAATGATCCAAATGATAATTTAATGATATGTTTGAATTGATGAAGATTCATGCAAACAAAGTATCACCCAAAGTTCACTGAGATTAATGAAGCATTTGATCATTTAAGTTATGACTCAAGTCAACAGACATCAAACCAAAATCAAATGACAAAAATAATCAAATAAAATGCATTAAAATGATTTTTAAAAGGATTTTAAATGGAAAATAAAAGGAAAATTTAAATGAATGACAAAAATAAATGTTCCAGAAAATTATGGAGGATCGAGAAAACTCTAAGAATTAAGATCTCAAAAAGGTTGGATCCAGAAAATTTAAAAATGATGGAGAAATAAATTGTTAAAATCAATTAAAAAACAAAATAAAATAGAAAAAAATGCTAAAAAATCATTTTAAAATTTGGGAATAACACAAGATGTAAAAAATATTTTTTGCATGTTATAGAAAACAATTGAAGTGAAAAGTTTAATGGATATATTTTTTTATGAATTTTGAAAGAAAATGAAAAAAAATTTAAAATAAATAAATAAATAAAAATAAGCCAACATCTATGAGAGGTGGCGCACTGTGACTGGCCATAGTTTGAATCTCCCATGGTATTGCGCAAAGTTCATCGTCTTCATCCTATGAAACCCTCACTTTAGCAAATTCATGAACTAGATTTTTTTAGCTTAACCACACATTAGGTTAGCTTCACCATCCTTCATCGTTCATGTCTTCATGCTCAAGATCAATTTTTTGGATCTGAGCAAGGAGATCTTGCAAAATATACAAAAAATCCTAGCAAGTTTAAAAGTAAAATTAAATGGCACAGACAATGAATAAATTCAAGATAGATGAGGGGAAACAATCAGCGGAACAAGGAGAAGAGGATGGTAACTTGTTTGAGTGAAAAAGAAACTCATATCTACCTTTCCTAATTGAGCTTCGATACTTGAAAATTGTTGAATTGGTTTAATTCTTAGAGGTCACAACAAGCTTTTGTAATGCTTTAGTTAACTTCAGAGGAGGCCGATGATTGATTCTTGGCAAAGAATTAGAGTTGAAAAGAAGAGAAAATGAGGTTCCGATCTTCTGTTTTTTGGAGGTTTCGAGCTTCAAAGTAGAGGAGGTTTTTTGGCTATTCAAGTTTGGTTTTTAGTGCATAAGCACTCTAAATTTATAGGAGAATGAGTAAGGTCATGGCTTGTGTGAAAATCAGATCCCAAGCATGTGAATGGAGGTGGAAAATTCTAGATCCAAGTGTGTGAAAAATTGAGCATGGAATGTGTGATCCTTTGTGTTTTTAGGTTTTTGCAAGCTGCATTTTACCATTTGGGGTAAGTTTGCACATGGTTTAGGAGATCCCATTTGAGTTTTGTTGCATTTCTAATTATGGTTCAAGGTCAAAAAACAATTTTCTACAGTCATCTTCAAGCTTATGCCAAATCTTGTACACTTGACCATTCTCAGAGCTTCTTTTTTTTCAAATGCTCATTTTGTGGAATTGGAAATAATGCAAAAAGAACCAATGTATTTGGAGATCTGAGTTGAAAGTTTCATGGATGTAAAGTTTATGTCATTACCTATAATTATAGGTCAAATTTTTCTAAGAATATAAATGATCTATGATTGATCTGAAACTTTGATGACTTTATGAGCATAACTGGCTTTTGACTTATGAAGAGAAGTCATAAAGGACATTATAATGAACATCTTCTAAATGAACCACTCAAAAATTTTAGAGTATAAATAAGTTATAGTATTTTTAACATAGGCATGGAAAACCAGAATTTTAGGTCAAAACACCTTGAACCAACTTTCCACTTTTAGGTTTTCCTTGCAATATAAGGCACCATGGTGATCATATGAACTCTAAATGAGTAAGCCTTGATTTTTATTTGATTAAATAAGGTATGAAAATAAACACACGAACTTATTTAAAATGTCTTACACACCAAGCAACAACCTTTAACTTTCATTGATCAAATGGTGTAAAATGAGGCTTGAGGAGAGTGTAACCTAAGATTATAGGTCATGCCTTTCCATAGAAGCTCGTGAGGATCAATGGTTAAACTATATTTGACATTGAGGATTCAAAGCCCTAATTTAGAAACCACACTTAATCTTTTGATTCCAAACCCTATTTTGCAAAACAAACAAAGGAAACAAAACATATTTTTGTATTTTGGTTAATGTTAGTAAATAATGAAAATGGTTAAACATAAAGGAAAAAGGAAAAACAAAAATGTTGGGTGATCTCCCACACAACAAACCCAAAGATAAGAGGGTTAGGAGGCTACCAAATTTGTAACTTTGATGCATTTCTCATGATACTAGATATGGAATCGTAGGGGTTAAAATTAGGGTATGAAAGTTGCCCTTATTTAAGTTTCCTCTATGGAGAGATGAATATTGATATTCTTTGCATCGACGAGATTCAAGAGAGTTAAATACATAAGACCTGATTTTTAGCGATAAGATATCGTGTGATGCTTATGATTTGAATGCAGACATAGGATTTTATGGGCGAAATGGTGCCACAGAAAACAGACTATAGATAGATTTTCTTAAACTTGAAAGAAGTCCTACAGAGAGACACAACTTACAAGGAAGAAAACACAACCTTCGGGGAATCTGGAAAGGAAAACCAAATAGAAACTTCATTGGGAAAATAATAATATATCCTAAAGATAGGAGCAACAAACATCCATGAGATACTCTAATAAGGGAATATACTCAGGGAAGGAGTTACTTCCTTACTAGGAAAGAAAACCCAAATAAAAAGCAAGAAAGGATTAAAGTAAAACTAACTCTACATGGGAATAACACTAAGCTAGAGAAACACAGACTCTACTGGGGAAAAATATCTAAGTAGGCAGTGAGAAAAGATTATAGACTCCAAAAATAAGAAAGATCCTTAGGAGATGATTGATGAATCTACTAGAGATATGAATCCGTAAGGGAACAATCACTAACTCTCTATTTGGGAAAGAAAACCTAAAAAGTAGTGAGGACATAAATTATTACCAACTCATAGCTGAAGGAAGAAACTTTTAAAATACCGACTCATGGATGACGATAAACTACCAACTGATGGACGAAGGTAGAGGAAAAAGATACACCAACTCATAGATGAATGTGAATATAAAATTGATACATCGACTCATAGATAACGGTAAAATACCTACTGATGGATGAAGGTAGCAAAATATTTGAATAATTGACAAGCTTTCCAAAACTTATGTCATTCCACCTAGAACGGGTCTCAACTTCTTCTTTAATCAAGTCTTACTCTTCAAAAGGGTAATTAACTTCCCAAAACTTCCAGTCATCATCTAAGAACAGGGCTCAGTTTCTTCTTTGACCAAGTCTTCCACTTGGGAAGCGTTACAGACAAGCTTCTCAAAATATATCCACTTTCGGGGAATGATAAATTTGACAGGAACACAACAGGCTTTTCAAATAAAGAGACAATCACTTATTCAAATAATGAATATAATGTGAAATTTGATATGGCAACGAGCTTCTCTATCAGAGATGTATTGGAGATATTGCAACTTGAATGAAAGATTAATTTGAAATAGAATTGAAATAGGCTTCTCAAATACATAAAAATTCACCTATTAAAATAACGAGTCCAATGCTCCTCTTGATTTGATGGGGATCAATGATTTCACAACGAGCTTCTCTGTCAGGAATAAACTGGAGAGATTGCCACTTGATATTAAAGTAAGTGGCGATTAGCTAGGGGATATAAAAACTTCTCAATGTATAGAGAATTCCACTTGTTATCACTCAATATCATATTCAGACAACAACATTTGCCAACGGGTATGATTAATCATATATTGCTAGAGACGTTTAGCAACCTATTCTAGAGCACAACAAATTTTTTCAAGCGGGGCATACTGAGACTCACAATCTTTGAACTTCTTACTTAGGTAGTAGATGACTGTCATACCCTAACATTTACCCCTAAGATTCCATCCCGTTTGCATCTATGCATTGCATCAAGAACACAAACTTGGTTGTCTCCTCTACCCTCTCATTTTTGGGTTTTCTTTTGTAGAGATGATCAAGCACCCCTTTGTTTATATTTTACGTTTTTTATATGCTTTATGCTTTACTAACCATAATTAAAATAGAAACATATGCCTTGTTGCTTTTGTTTCTTTTTCAAGGTAGGGTTTTGAATCAAGAGCATCAAGTGATGTTCCTCAAGTAGAGTTTTGAGTTCCTCAACTCAAAGTATGGTCAACCATGGATATCCTCAAAGGCTATTTCATCTAGGTTATGATTCATAATTAAAAAGAATTCTCCTCCAACATCATTCAACATGATTTGAGAAAAAGAGTTCAAGGATTGGTTGCTTATTTCTCAAGAAACTTCATAGGTTCATGTGTTTATTTCCATGCCTTGTTCAACAAGTTTCCTTAAGTTTTTTGAAAGTTTAATTAAAGTTCAATAAAAATTCCATTATTTGGAGTTCATATGATCATCAATGTTCCTTTAAATGCAAGAAAAAGGTCAACGTTGCAATTTATTCGAAGTTATTTGACTTAAAAAGTAAAATTTTCAAGTCAAAGTTCAAAATACCATAACTCACTCATTTTTTTAAACTTTTTTCAATGATTCTTTGGGAAAATGACTTTTCTTGACATTCCCTTCAAGTTTTCCTTACAAGTACATATCCAATTATGCTTGGAAGGTCATGTAAATGATGGTGACAATATAGGTCATTTTGGACTTAGAGTATTTTGGACCTTTAATTATAGGTCATGGTGCCAACTTTAGCAGCTCAAAACATTTTGCTCAAGTGTCCAAATGAAACCTTTCTTTTTGCAGTGTACTCTATGTTATGATGTGATCATTAGAAAAAAGAATGGAAGGCAATGGTCAAGTTTACAGAATTTCACAATGGTTTGAAGAAGGCCACCTGAAACTGCAAAACGCTCTTGAAACCCAAAATAAAAGTGACTCATTTCTCCCATTTAAGCCCAAATTTGCACGTGATTGGTACATGGTGACGTTAAGTGATGTGTGAAGTAAAAAACGGCCCAAAATCATAAGGAATACGCTGCACTTTAATTCCTTTTCATTCAAGATTGGTGATGCTTTGCTTACACTTAATTCACTATAATTGCAACAAATTTACACACGTATGAGATTCATTCAGCTCAACTATAAATAGAGCAAGCCTCTGCACTCCAAATCAAGCTTTGAAAGCCTCTAGAACCTCTACTCTAATTCATACTTTTCATAGAAATTTTCAGAGTTCTTTTCTGATTTCCAAGCTATTTCAACTTGATTTCGTGTTTACATTCACATATGTCCTATCTAATGAAGCTTTTGCAACAAGAACCATGTCTTGAGACTCACTGGAACATATTGACCAAGTTCACCTTTCAGTAGCTTCGAGCATAACTTAGACAAGGTAGTTTTGAGAATGTTTTAGACTGAAACACGTTACTATCACGTAACTTATGGTCCCCTGATGCTTTTCCATACTTTACTTTACTCTCATTCTTCATATACAATGATTAATTTTCATTTTCATTTTTCAGTTTCATTGAGTTTTTCTCAAAGTTCTTCATGTCCACTTTCAATAAATGAAAGTGAAGCACATGGTTGAGTTTGCATCGATGAGACAGTCAAAATATTGGTGATTTGTGATCTAAAGTTGCAAAATGAAAAACTCTGGTGACAGACTCACTGGAGAAGATGACTGGGGGTTCACGTACAACGTTTATTTTGATTTTCATGCCTCGGCTAATGGGAGTGCGATAATTGTTTTAATTTGGTTGGCTGATTTAAATTGGATCCATAGTGCATTTTAAATGAAGGACCATGGTGTTCCCATTCAACTAGACCTTCTGATGCGCTTACTTTTGGCCTATTGACTAGATCCAATGGCTATCTCTTTTTATTTATTTAATTTATTACACTTATTCTATTTTTATTTTGTTTTTATCTTATAAAATTGATTTTAAATCATATTATATCCCAAAAATATACAAAAAAATTATTTCATATTATTTTACACCTTATGTTAATTTTTTACAATTTTATTTTATGTTTCATTATTTAAGTTTTTGTCTTTTTGCATGCATTTTAATTAGTTCAAAAATATTTTTCATGCATTAAAAAATCTCCAGAAATTATTATATGTTATTTAATTCATTTATGAGTTTTCTATTATTTTAGTTGTGATTTATTTGATGTTTTGATAAAATTTTCTCTTTTATTTTTCATTTAAAAACCATTTAAAAATCATTTAATGCATTTATTTTATTTCTTTTAAAATTTAAATATTTGTTTGACTTCTGTTGACGTGAATTATGACTTGTTGGATCATTATTATCAATGGACTTTGGGTGGTAATTTGTTTGTATGAATCTTCATAGATTCAAACATATCATTAAATGATCATTTAGATCAATTTTTTTACTTTGAGTTGATGATAGGTTTATCACATTGTTGCACCAAGAGATGTAATTCATATTAATGAGAACATGAACCAAAATTGTGATTCAATTTGGTTGCTCTCTCTCTCTCTCTCTTCATCTCTTTCTTCTTTTACTTTTGATCAATTGGATGATGATGGATCCATCTTGTTCAATTATGTTTGGATTGGTATTTGATGAACTTTCATCGTTCGAAATCTACCTCTAAGTGATCATTTGATCACTTTAGGTACTTTGCATTGATGATAAGTTTGTCTCAAGGGATTATGAATGATTTGATTGATGTAATGATCTCATCTCCTAGACTATGTTCTTGAACACTTTGTTGGTTTTAAACCATGGTGTGCATTTATGCAATACACCTATATTATTTTGGCCCAACCTCAGATAGGTGCAACTTCTACATAAGTTCACTTACGATTGCTTAACATAGCATCAAATTGTCCTGAATCATATTAATTAATATTATCAATAATATTCTTAATGATGCTAAATTTATGTTTCAGCACTATTATATTAATGTCATTTAAGATCTCGCCTTTACCTTAATACACTTTAATTTTATCCCTTTAAATTTCAAGCATTTATGTTCATGTCATTTTTATGTCATTTATCTTATGCCTTTTACCTTTTTCCCCTTGGGCATTTTATTTTCCTTTTTATTAAAAGACATTAATAAAGGCAAAACACTAAAAACTTGGCCTTGGTCATTTATACTTTTGGTTACTATCCCTTTCTTGAGGAGTTGGATTTTTTGTACTTAGGATAGATCTTTGGCTTGGACTTTCATCTGATGCCCTAAGATTCATTTGGACCATGTATCTGAAACATTTGTATTTTCTCTATGACCTTTGGTTTTTTCTGTTTGTTTTACTTTTCATCTGATGCAGGTTTTGTTATCTAATACCTTTGAGTCCATCTGATGCTTTGAGCTTCATCTTATACCTTGGGTTTCATCTGATGCTTTTACAATTCATATGTCTGTATTATTATTCATCTGATGCTTTACCTATGGCTTAATCTAAAAGAAGGGAATGTTTTGTTTGACTTATGTCATGTGCTTGCTACATTTTGGTTTGTTAACATGTACACATAAAAGCTTTCTCTTGGAATACCTTAAAATGAGACCTTTTATTTCTTTCAATTTACTTTTATTCTTTAGGATAGTCTATTCATCTCATACCCTTCTTAAATATTCAAAATCTTCTCTCCATTTCAAAAATTTCCTCTTTTCAAACTTGAAACCTCTTTCTCCATAAACCTTGACTTTGTCAAGTTATTTTCAAAATATTTTCTTAATAAATTCTAAGACATATTAAGCATATCAAAACTCTTTTCAAAAGACTAAAAAATACAAAACTCATTCAAATCTTTTGTTCCCTCTGTTCTCTTTTCCTTTTAAAACCTTTTCTCAAAGATTGGACATTAGTTGATTCTTGAAGTGATGCAGACTACTATACTTCTACAATATGTTAAAAAGTGATGGTCATTTTTTAATGTTAATAATTGCCTTGTTGATTAAATCAAAGAAAAATTCTCCATATCAAGATGATGTGAATGCTCCTTCCTCAAAATTATGGGTAGTAAGTAAGTTTTCCACTTGAATACGACAACATGTCTTTTCATTAAAATCCACCAAAACAAATAAACTTTTGTTATTTTTACCATAAAATATGAGGTTTTGATTCTTCATTACGCTTGGAGGATACGTAGGCACGAGGCTCTTGATATCTTGCCAAACAAAATCATGAAAACAATTTATTTTCCCATCCCATCAATCTCATTTTTTAAAACAACACCTTTTTATAACACAAATTTGAAAATATGTTCCTATGGAGTACCGTAGATGAGAATATTTCTAGTACCTTCTCTTTGCATAACCAACCCTCATATCTAGATCTCTCTTTTATTAGTTTTATTTTAAAACTATTTGTGGGTTTTGTTCAACCTTTTCTCTTTTCATTTGGAAACAATAAAGTTCGGTGGCTTTTTCTGAGTTAAGTTAATCAATAGCTTTATCTCAAGTGGAACATAACTCAAGTGGGTTGAGCCAGTATTTGTTCATTTTGTGTTATGTTATTGTTTTTGTTTGTTGTTTGTTATTGCGGGTGGTTGGTGATCTCTCTATATGGTGAGACGAAGTCCTATACCCAAACTTGAGTACACTTATGTTTAAGAGGGTGGTATAGTGATGCTTGATATAATTAGAATTAGTACTCAATATGTTGACTTGACATCCCCTACTCAGTAGAGACCCCTTTGACTGTAATAATGCCCTACAAGTAAAATTGTAATGATATTATTGCTTTCTACCTGGAGTCTGTGAAGCTGAGGACCTTAGAACCCATTTTACTCCTCTTGGCCTTTTTAGGATGTAGTGTGGTGACTATCCATTTGTATTCATAATTTAGATGATACACCATACTATACTCAGACAAGTTTCTCTTGATAATATTATTGGTTTGTGAGTAAGTCGTTTATACTGATAATATCTGAAAGATGGAGCTAAGACTCTACGAAACATGTTAGAACCTAATTACTTGATCAAATGATGAAATCCATAAAACATATATTATGGGTGGGTATTACCCTTTCCTTCATGCTCGTGAAGTCAAACCTTTGAACCTACCTTGTTTGTGATCTTGTTTGTGACTGTTGCATATCCATGCGCTCATACATTCATGAACAATTTTTTCACTTGATTTTCAAGGAACTTAAGAGTTTTATTTGCAAACATCACGTGTATTGTGACTTTGGATCTTGTAAGGAAGAAAACTTAGAAGTTTAGTTTCAAAGATCCTGAACTGAAAGAGTTGAGAATGTTTGGATCATTGGTATCTAGTCTTGTGGATTTCAAAGACTGATATAGGAGGCTTTTGTCCATATTGTATACTGATGTTGAAGATGGAATTTTGAATACTTTGGTCTAGTTTTATGATCCTTTGTATCAGTGTTTCACTTTTACAGATTATCAGCTTGCACCTACCCTAGAGGAATATACTTATCTTGTAGTGTTGCCTATTTCTAATCAGATTCCTTTAGGTGGTTTGGAGGAGATTCCTAAGCCTCGGGGTATTGGTTGAGCTATTCATTTAAAGAAAGCAGAGATGAAGGTTAATATTGTTACCAAAGGTGGTATTATAGGGTTTCTATCTTAGTTCTTGGTGGGGAAAGCATCTACTCTGGCTAGTGCAAGAAGTATGGTTGCTTTTGGGGCTATTCTTGCCTTACTCATCTATGGTCTTGTCATGTTCCCTAACATTAACAATTTTGTTGATGTTAATGCTATCCGGATCTTCTTGATTGGAAATCTAGTTCCTACCTTGATTAGAGATACCTACTACTCTATTCATCATAGAACTTTAAAGAGTGGTGGAACCATTGTCTATTTTGCACCTTTGTTGTACTAGTGGTTTATTTCGTACTTTCAGTAGTCCAGTTCTTTAAAAGACATCATGCAATGTTCTAGGTGGTCTCAGAAGATCATGTCTCTCACTAGTGAAGAAATTACTTGGTATTCTTCGGTATATGATGATCTTAAGGTCAATGAAAGTTGTGGAGAGTTCTCTAATGTACCTCTTCTTATTATATAAGGGGAATTAACTACAACCCTTTCCTAGCAAGAAATCAGCTTGGATATGCTATGAGAGACAAACCAAACAACATTTTATTGGAAGGTTTATTTTTCCAAGAAGGGAAGGATAATATAGGGTTGAAGAATATATTTTTCCATGCTGGGAACAATATCCATAGAAAGGAGAGGAATGAGCTAGGAAGAAAGAATTTGTGAGTGCAACTTGCCTCTAGATATGTTTTGCATGATGTTAAAACTATACGAATTTAGCATTTATGTATATTGGGAAATATCTCTAGGTTTATATGTCACCCTATGCATTTAAAAGTCTTAGGAATTAGTTGAAACATAGGCAAGACCATACATGCCTTGAAAGATTGTTTTTTTCACTACAATTGCTTTTCCGGTCGACTTATAAAGCCTTACAATCTGACATATGTGCCACTCTAGATAAGTAGTTTTGGCACTATTTCGTTCAGGCTGGCTCATGAAGCCTTTCAGGCTGGTATATGTGTTGCTCTAAATAAGCAATTTTGCCTCTGCTTCGTTCAGGCCAGCTGATACCATTAAAATTAACATTATGAGTCGGCTCATCCAAGCTATAGGCCGACTCATGCTATTTCAAGAGACAAATTTTCTATTTCTTTTTAATTTCTAAGTTTCCTTTTTCCCCCTAATATTTCCATAAATATGAATACATCTTTCATACATCACTCCAATTGTATGATACCATAAAAATTTCCTGCAATTGCTCTTCACCTTAAACCTCCAATCTATGCATAAACACTAACATTCAATTGTAATGATCTTTTGTTGGGGGTGCAATCTAGACGAGGTTTGATAACGTCTAATTAGGTTCTTGAGTAGTCAATAATATTAGGTTCAGATTTGTATGGTTCTTTATCTGGGAAAACCCCGAGTCTATCTTCCAAGATCATTGACTGATTTGGGGGTTTTCATGCAAGACATTCAAGAGAGGATTGTGACCTAGTGAAAGACTTTAGAGATAAATAACACAAAGGATACTTTGTAGATAAACAACACAAAGGAAGTAGATCGAGAACGGTGAGTCAAATTGAAGTCTTTTGTTACAGTAGTTCAAATTGCTGGTGCACGAAAGCTTTGGAGATAAAGTATGCAATGGAGTAACAAGATCCAAATAACCAATTGGAATTTATTGTGTCTTGGTCTTTACCAATATCAAAGGAATATAAGGGTTTGAATGAACAACAATAATTAGGGTTTGATGAGTTTCTCTTGAACACTTCTCTTGTATCAACTTTTTGCATAGTAAGAATTATCCTAATTCCATTAGAATTAGGCGCAAACGTACCCATATGCGAGAACAAAAGTGGAGAATTGTGAATACAAATCCTCGTGTCTCTCTTCTCTTATTGCTTTACATGCTTTAATTTTAATACATAAATTTGTCAAATAGGATTGAGTAATCTATCGACGTGTAGGAATTTTTCGATACTGTTTTTATTTTGAATTATATGTTGATTTTCTTATTATCACTTTTGATTATAAGTGATTTTTCATAATCAACATAACTCAAAGTAAAATTGTGAAACTTTGACTACACACCAAGTATTTGACAAATTGTGTAGCTTGTTTAACTAAAAGAAAAATTCTAAAAAATCTGCTGCACTCCAAGTGTTCAACAAATTATTCAGTTTAGTCTTTATTTCCATTGGAAATAGCATTACTAGTAACTTGCCATAAATGTTAAATAAGGTGTAAATTGATTGAAGCATATTAACTCCATGTATCAATTTCATTCCATAATCAATTTGTTATATTTTCATATATGACTTCCAATAATGGTTCGTATAGACGACTCTTTTTGAAATCCTTAGGCTAAAACTCTTTAATAAATAAAATTTTCAAAACTAGAGTTTTTCGTGAAATTTTAATTGGGTATGTATTCACCTCCCTCAAGATATATTACCATCATATAACAAGAGGTATCAAGAGCTTGGTTCATTCTGGCTTCGAAACTTATTAGAAAATGGCGTACGAACCTAAACAAGATTATAAAAGAGCCATAATTTTCACGGGAGAAAAATATAGTTATTGGAAAGCTTGTATGCAAATTCATGTCAACTCATATGACAATGGTGTGTGGCAAGCCATTCAAAATGGTCCAATACCGGTGACATATGTTGTTGATGGTGCTACCGTACCAAAGCCGAAAAACATAAGAGATGAGAATGATAATAAGAGAAAAATAGTATTATATGCTCTCTTGGTGTTGATGAGTTTTATCTTATTTCCCATTGTGAGACCACTAAAGATATGCAGGATACTCTAAAAGTTACCTATGGGGGAACTAATAAGGTCAAAGAAGCTAGGATTAATACACTAAATCAAGAGTTTGAACTCTTTCGCATGAAGCATGGTGAAACCATTGCTTGAATGCAAAAGTGACTCTCGTATCTTATTAATCTTTTAAATTTACTAGGTATTCCTATTTCCAATGCTATTTCTACTAACAAGTTTTTGAGATTTCTTACTAGGAATTGGCAACCAACGGTCACTGCGATCAAGGAAGCCAATAATCTTGAAACACTTGATCTCACAACTTTGTTAGGAAAGTTAGAAGAACATGAGAAAGAACTCAATTGCTTGGAATGACAGGAAAAGAAGGTTGTGAAAAATAATAAGAAAGAGAAACATGCCAACAAGTTCAATATCCTCAATGGATGAGCATAATTACAATAGAGATGTTAGTAATAACTATGATCTGAAAGAAGAAGAGATGAGTGTATTTGTCAAGAGATATCACAAGTAATTGAAAAAAAAGGTGAAGAGAACCTCAACAAAGGATAGATTGATCCCATTGGAAAATCTACATCTTCTAAGAAAGGAAAATTCAAAGAAAAATAGTCTATCCTTGACAAAAAGAAGAAGAAGAATCAAAGCAAGGGTCATAACAAACCTAAAAGGCCTATGTGGCTTGGGGAAGAGTCATTGAATCTTCAAGAGATGAGGATTCTAATGATGATGATGAATTGGAAAACTGTTGTCTTTCAACTTCCATCAATAATTGAAGAAATAAGGAACACAAACCATCCAAAAGTATGATGAAGTGTTCCTCTCCGGTCATTATCATAAAGATGAGAAGAAGGGACACAAAGCATCTAGAGGTGATGATATTCATCTCCCTAATCATCATCAAAGACTTAAGAAGGACAAGGTAAACTATTCTCAAAATAAACATTTAAATGGAATATCTCATCTTTATTTACTTAGCGCTTTTGAAAACTTACATAGAAAAGTTATTGAGATTTTTTAAAAATTGGCTTCAAATAGAATTTTTGCCCATTTAAAAGAAAAAATTTTAGAAATGTAAAATAAAATAGAAGCTCTAAAGAACTCTCTTGTAGGTATTCATAAGGTTAAAAAAATAATGGATGATGATCCGTTTAACTTTGTTTGTGATACTTGTTACATTTGGCAAAAAGAGGTTAGGACCCTAAGGCCAAACTAACAAAGGCTCAACAACCAAAGGTTACTTTTGCTATAGATCCAAAAAATCTCAATAAACCTTTAAATCCACCTTATGAAAAATAAAATTTTTTTGAAAAGAAATTGAAAAGAAAAATTGACATCTCTCAGAACATAAATTGTAACTACTGTTGTATGAAGAGACACACCGTTGCCAAATTCAAACTTAAGAAACGTTCCATTCCTAATGGCATTTCTCAATGGTCACCTAAGTTCAAAAATAATTGGGTACCTAGTTTGTCTTGTTGATAATTGTAGAAAATTTTCTTGATTCCATGAAGAAGATAAGAGGCTTGATGTGTAGATACATCAAGACAATTAGTAGGTAACATATCAAATCTTATTGACTTCGTGGCAAGAATAATGAATGTGTTCCCCATAATCATAAAAGAGGAACACCTTTGATAAAAGATCTTAGAATCATCTTGAGAAGGTGAAAATGTTTAAACATTGGTCATTTAGCCAAGACGAAACAAGAGGATGAATATGAGAGCCAATTGCATACTTATGATGATAAGAAATCAGAATTGCATTTAAGATCAAGAAAAATATTGAAGAATATTGATATTCTAAATATGGAGATAATTTAGGAAGATTTTATTGAAGACCTATTTTGTAGAAGAATTTTCTATTATTTGTTATAGCTAATATGATGTATTTTGAAGGCCCAAATCCAGTTGGGTATAAGTTATAAATAGAAGCTTTGTAATCTAGTTTTGTACCAGCCGTGTTTTTAAAAGATGTAATCATTAGGGTTGAGTCTGTAGCCACTCTCTAGGAGAGTTATGTAAGTGAACCACTCGGGTTGTGAGATGGTCATTATGTTCTCCTCGAAGCTGTGAAGCAATAGTGAGTATTGTTCTTGGAGAAAGCTTGTAAGCAACTCCATGTCGTGTCTTAGTCAAGTGTCTTGTCTAGTGATTGTCATGGAAGTGTTCCTTCCATTTTTCTATCATGGAAGTGTGTCTTCTTGTTTGTGATCCAATCGCTGTTTGTGCTTGAAAAGGGATTGAGGAGGGCCTCATATCTAAGTGAGTCTTAGATAAATATCTAGCAAGGGTAGTGATTAAGTGATTTGGCAAAAAATTAGAGGTTTGTTGTAGGGTCTATGAATTGATAATATTTGAGTGGACTTATCCTTGACTTGTGTTGTACCCAAATTTTTTCCCCTAAGATCCCTTCACCATACCATATTGATTCAATCACAACAAGATCACATTAGGGCTTTTGGTTATCCTTCTTATCTTTAGCTTTTCTCTTTGAGGAACCACCAAGAACCTTGACTTGTTTTTCTTGTGTAACTATTCATGTTTTTGTTTTTACTTTCCTTTTAATTAATAAAATGCAATGTTGGTTTGTCTTACTTGTCAACAATGCAGATAAAGGCAATGGGGGTTAGCAAGTTGATCCATGGGTTCATGAGTTTATTTCCATGACCTAGTCAATGAAGCTTGAGAAGTTAAAACCTCACCATTGAATTTGTTTTGGAAGGGATGGCATGGCAAGGTTATTTTGGTTCACTACATTTCAAAGTTATCATGATTTGATCCAAAAAGTACAAGAGGTTGATTGAAAAATAGTCATGGTTGGACAAGGTCTTGTTCCCATTGGTCACAAGTGTATATTTCTATCGATTATCAAGATATGGAAGTGGTTGTGGTTGCTATGAGTTATCATTATCCCTCAACAACTTATATTTACAAAGAATTAGTTTTGGTACAAGAAGTTTGTTCAAAATTGCCAAAGTTCCTCAAAGCATTTTCTTGATCTAGGAGTTAGGGTTTTGAACTTCAAAGAAGCACATCTTTCTCATATTTTGGTATTTTTGAGTGATTCCAAAGGCATCCTTCTCTTGAAATGGTTATCAACAAATCACTTCAAAAGTTCCAAGGAGTTTTCTTGTGGAAGAAACTTGATGAAGGAGAAAGATTACAAGTCCTCCAGATGAATCTCTAATTTTCCATGTGTGACTTCAAATGATCATAACATGGTCAATGTGTATCACCTTGAGCCCATTATTTTTCCATAATGATCTTGAAGATGTGAAATTTATGCCTTATTTTATGTCCAAAGTGAGAAAATTGATGGAAGTTGCCTTAAGGATACAAAAGATTATAGGTCATTTTATGAAATTTTGCCAACTTCAACAAGTCATAACTTCCTCAATTTTTGGAGATTTTGAATGGTTCATGTTTCAAAATTTCAATCAAGAGATCTACTTCATGCCATCTTTTTTGGTCAAGAGCAAATTCCAAGTAGAAGACTATGTTTGAATGCAAGACTTATAGGTCAATTTTGAAGAAGAATTTGAAATATTTCTAAGTATGGAAAGTCAACCCTTTTTCTCCAACTTTGACTCCATTCAACTTTCAGCTCAAGCATCCATTTGATTCCATTATTTTTCCATTACAAAGCTTGTAACCTCATTATTCTAAAGCATCAATAATCATGCCTTAAGAACCCTTGAGCTGAGAATTCAATTAGATTGAACTTGGTAACTTGGAAATGAAGTTTTCCCATAAGTCAGAATTTAAAGTCTTTGTTTTGGATTCTAATCACAAGTTTTTCACGCGTTTATTCCTCTAAACATGTTTAATGAAGTTCCAGAATTGATTAGCACAACAAAATGCACGTTTTGGATGAGTTTTGATCAAATTGGAAGTCACACTTTTCTTGTTTGCAACTTCACACGATTTACCTCCAAACTTCATCATTTCGCACGCTTGGACATTCCATTTGATTCCCTATAAATAGAGGGTCATCCCCCATTCATTTACTCAAGCTTAGATAGCCAGAATCACCCTACCAAACTTGTTCCCTAACTCAGAATTCAGCAACTTCGAAATCCATTCTCAAGCCTTTTTCAATCCATTTTTTCACCAATTTACCTTCCTTGATCTTCCCTGAAGCTAACCATATGATTACATTCAAGAATCGTGCCCTATATTGCTCCATAGAAGTCCAATTTCAGAGCTCTGCAACTAAACTTCAATAGGTAGATTCCTTCATCAATTCTTCAAAACTTTAATATCATTGTGATGCTCTCACTGCCATAGTTCTAGTTGCAACACTTACTTCTTACTGGAAACACGTTTTGACCATGAAATTTCAAATCCCTTTTTAAAACATTCTTTCTAAATTGCTTTAGCTACATTTTATATAAATTTGGCGTGAGGGTGTGGTTGTCTTCATATTGAACAGACGAAGCGAATGACATAGGTATGAGCTTCAGATTTTACAGTTTAAGAGACCTGCAATTCAAGTTGGCTGGAGGTTGAAGATGACCAACGTGTCATCTTCCAACCAATGATGGCACGCCACTTGTTATTTTTGAATTTTGATTTAATAATTGATTCAGTGCTTTATTCACTAATGACCATGATATGCACAGCGCGCCAAATCCCTTGGATTTGATTACTAACGCGTTTTGACTCTCATCCAATGGTCCACATATTTTTTACTTTTCTTTTCTTTTCTGATTTTTTATATTTAATTGTTTTAAACTTCAAAAAATCATAGAAAATTCATTTTTAGTCCAAAAAATCTGAAAATATTATGAAAAATAGTTTTGATTTTTCTCTTTTTGTTTTTTATTTTTTCACAATTTAATTTTGTTTTTGGTATTTTTTATAAATTTACACTTTATTGGAATTGTTTTAAATGTTTAAAAATACTTTTATGCATTTTTAAATTCTGAAAAAATTATGGAATGATCAAATGATATTGTGACAAATATTTGTGACCTTATTTTATTTTTGTTTCTGACTTTGCTATTTTTTTTTCATTTTTGGTTTATTTTACCCCTTTCTTTTAATTTTAAAAATAGTTTTTGGTTTAAAAAATTTCCAAAAAAATTATAAAATTATTTTAGTTCATTTCTGATTTTTCTATGGTCTTAATTTTTATTTCTTGATTAGTTTGAACATAATTGATATTTTTCTCTTTTATTTCTATTTTTAAACATTACTTTTAAACCTCTTTGTATATATTAAAATGTAATATTATTTTGTGATTATTTTCTGGATGATCTTGGATTAAATTTTTGATCATGAATTTTATTAACATCATTGGATCCATGGTGTTGAGTCTAACTCCACAAAAATTGATGAATGATTTTAATAATAATTTGATAAAATTTAATCCAAAAGTGGTTTGTATATTCTGTTCCATCTCTCTTCATCTCAACCCCTTCTTATTGCACTAAATGTTATTGGAGCATGATCTCTATATCATGTCTCAAAACAAATGGTGCATAGATTGCTATTGACCGGCCTCAAAATAGGTGCGACTTCTATATAACTCCACTTACGATTGCTTAACATAGCGCTAAATTTTGTCCCGATTCGAATAAATGATCATTCTTGGCCTAAACTTATGTTTGGTAGCCCAAGTATGTTAATTTCATCTCTTTGATCCAATAACCTTGAGATTCATTGTGTGGAGGCTTTGGTTCTACCAATCCTCTAATGGATCTACAATATCTTTGGTCAACGCGGATCATTTAAACATCGTTGATCATTAAATGATATTCATAAGGATTCCAAATGGATGATATACTTGACAAAAAGAAAATGCAACTTGTTGTGTGAAGGCTTTAGTTCTACCAATCCTCTAATGAGTTCGAAATGCAAGTTTCAAGATGACCATCCAACTAACCACAAATCACTAATAATTGACTTTATTTTGTGTTTTTATTTTATGTTCTTTACTTTATGCACCATTTACTTTTAGCATTTACATTTCATGCTATTTTGCATCTTTGCTCACTTGAGCCCCTTTATATTCTTGTCATTTTTTATTTTGCTCACTTGAGTTGTTCTTTTCTTTTAAAGACACCTAATAATCAACATAAACCCTAAAAATCTTTAATGATACTTGGAATGTTTGGTTACTACCCTTGGCATTATGGAGCATTGGACTTTTTGGATTTAGGATTAGAAACCTTGTCCTATGATTGGAGACCTTGTGATCTTATCTGATTATTTTGTCTGGAGCTCTTGAGGTTTACCTCAAGACATTGGGTTGTTTGTTTGTTTTGTGTGCAGGTTATTGTGATTACACCCTTTCTTTGTAATCTGGAATTCATCCGTATACAGCCGTTACTCTGCCCAATTTTTTTGATGACTTAATACACTTGAGGTTTGGTTCTCTCAGGAGGTCTATTACATTTTCTTGTTTGGTTTCAATCCAAAGAATGGGAATTCTATTTTGGCTAATAATGCCAAGTATTGGATTCTTGTTTTTGGTAGATGGTTCTTCTCCCTAGATTTTACCATATGCTTTAGGAAAGCCTCTTCTCCTCCTCCCATCTTCTTTAATTTCAAAAATCTTCTTCCCCCTTTTGAAATTTTTTCTTGTTTTAAACTTGAATTACTTTTATAATAAACTTGGAATTAGGTCCATGCATTTTCAAACATTTTCATAAACTCCAATAAATTTAACAATACTTTTACATTTTTGTGAGAAGACTAAAAGTAAATCAATCTCATTTCAAACTATTTTGGCTACTTTGGATTTTATCTTTAAACTTTTCTTAAAAGATTGAACTCTTGTCAATCCTTGTAGTGATGCAAACAACTATACTTCTACAATATGTAGTAAAGAGAGATATTTTCCACTTGGGTGTTGAGTGACGCATTGTTGATTTTAAAATCCAAGTCATATCCTCCACTTTGAGATGATGCAAATTCTCCTTTCTCATGATCATGGGTAGTAGGTATATTTTCCACACGGACAATGACGATGATGTTTTATCTCATAAAATTGACCAACACATTTTTGTTTTAAAGTTTTTAAAAGAGGAACTATGTGTACCATGATCCCCTATTGCACGAAAAGATTGTACATAGGCACTAAAGGTTCGCAACCACGGCGGGTGAAAAAATAATAAATATATTTCTTTTCTCACCTCCACCATCTACTTTATACAACATATTTCATAGCCAAAATATACAGATTTTTCGAAGAGGTTCCTGTGGAGTACCGTAGATGTTTAGGGTGCTAATACCTTCCCTTTGCATAACCAACCCCCTTACCTTGAATATTTCCCCCTCTTTTTGGGTTATTCGCTCTTTTCCCATTCCTTTGAAACAATAGAGCGCGGTGGAGATTTTTATTTTGATTTATATAAGTCTAGTCAATCTAATGGCTTAGTCTTGAACATTTCTACCGCTACAGAAAAAAAATGGCGACTTCACTGGGGACAAATTGACCTTTTGCTGGTCCAACCCTAAGTGGGTTGAGCCTATCTTTGTTTGTATCTGTATATGTGTTATTATTGTTTTTGTGTTATATGTTGTATATATGTTTGTTTGGATTTTCCTAGTTTTCAGGGTGCTTGGTGATTAGTCGTAAGTCCTATACCTGGACTTGGGCAACCTTTAAGATAGGACAGGAGGTATAGTCATGTTAACTTTGAGGGAGTAATCCCAAAAAAGGAGGCATGAGATCCCTCACTGGAGGCCCCTTTGACTGTAGTGTCGTTTACTGAGTAATCGGGAAGACGTACTGCTTTTGACCTGGGAGCCTGCTGAAACTGTGGACCGTAGAATACCTAACCCATCTTGGCCTTTTTTGTGTAGTGAAAAAACTATAACGGAGTAATTCGGAAATAGTTGTCACGCGATACTACGCTCGGACGAGTTTTTCTTGAGAATATTACTAATTACCGAGTTAATCGGGAAGTTGGTATTATACGAGGGAAGGATGTAGACTCTGGGAACCTCTAGAACCTTGTTCGGTAGGTGATAACTTTTAGACCAACACCTTATGGGTAGTACCTTCGACCCCTTGCTCGTAACGTTGAACCTATGAACCCTATATGTATGATCTTGTGTGTGATTGTTGCATCATGCATCCATGCACTGATAAGCATCTTTTGGAGAAATCTTATTTCAAGGGATTTAAAAGTCGACCTTTTGTGAATATCTCAGGTACTTTTTAACCATGGATTCTTGAAAGAGAAAGACCGAGAAGTACAATTTCAAGGATGCCAAGATAGATAAGTTGATCAGTCTAATTCCCGAGATTGAGTGTTCTGCAGACTTTCAGAAGAAGTGTGGATCCATTATTCCTCTCATGAAGCTGAAGATGAAGGAGGGTATTCTCTTAACTTTGGTAAAGTTCTATGATCTGATGTATCATTGCTTTGATTTTCCCGACTATCAGTTGATGCATACACTGGAGGAGTATTCTTATTTATTGGATTTACTTGTTGCCGATCGTATTCCTTTTACAGGTTTGGAGGGTGAGCCAAAACCACATGAGATTGCTGCTTTGATTCATCTGGGGAAGTCTGAGGTGGAAGCCCATATGACTACTAAAGGAGGGATTAGAGGATTACCAGCTCAATTCTTATTGGAGAAGGCTTGTTACTTTGCCAGGATGAAGAGTACAGTCGGTTTTGAGGCCATATTTGCTCTACTTGCTTACGGGTTGTTCTTATTTCCTAATGTGGAAAAGTTTGTTGACATTAATGCTATCAGGATCTTCATGATTGGAAACCCAGTTCTTACCTTGTTGGGTGATGCTTATAACTCTACTCATCTTCGGAATTCTTATCATGGGGGGATGATTATTTTTTACACGCCTCTGTTGTACCGGTGGTTCATCTCTCATATGCCTCAGTCTGATGCTTTTTGGGATGTCAGGAAAGAACCTCGTTGGGCTCCTAAGATCATGGAACTTACTCACTTAGATATTGATTGGTATCATCGAGCTTACCCGGATATAGAGATTATTGACAGTTGTGGTAGTTTCCCCAATGTACCTCTTCTTGGTACAAAGGGAGGAATTAACTATAACCCTGTTCTTGCACGACAACAGCTTGGCTATCCAATGAGAGATAAACCAAATAGTAGTCATTTGAGTAGTTTCTTTCTGAAGGATGTATAAGACCATAGGGAAGCTAGGGAGCAGATTTTGAAGGCCTGGCGTCACATTCATAAGAAGAGTAGGAAGGATTTGGGACCTAGGGGTGATGTTTCTTTGGAGCCATATCTTCAGTGGGTCCAAATGAGAGCTATTCAGTTGAAGATGTCGTATTCCTGGGAAACACCTATACTTGATCTGTTTGTAAAGATCACTCCTCCCTTATTAGACGATCTAGAAGAGCTGCAACTCGCTTTGGTCAGAATGCAACAGGAAAAGGACGCTTGGAAGAATAAGTGCCAAACTTTAGAGATTTCCTATAGAGAAGACTTGAAGGAGAAAGATGACTTGATTGAGATCCTTGAGAGTCGAGCATAGAGACTATGGAGAGGCAAGGGGATTTATTTTCTCCTAATCCTCAATTATATTCTAATAACTCACTTCCTGATTCAGGTGATTAGAAGGAGGTTGCCATCAGACATGCGGAAGAAAACTAGAGGTTGAAGGCTAAGATTGCCAGGCTCACAGGGAAGCTCCAGCGTATAGAGTGATCTCCATCAGTTTTACTTCTCAGGGTTTTAGATTTTTATTTCATCTTGTACTTGGGATCATTGAAACTTGTAATCCATTTTGGAATTGTTATAATTAAATTTTTCATCATTACAAATGCGTTATTACTTTGATATTTGCAATATTTCCACAAATATTAAGTCCCTTGAAATATTAAATAAAATCATGTGCATTGCATATCATGCATCATATTTCTTGTATTTTGTTATGCATATCCAGATGTCTTATCAAGCTTCTTTACTTCGTTCAACAAGCTGACTCACCACTACAACACTCGGGCTAATCTCAGAAAGAAGATGGAATACCTAGAAGAAAAGAATCGCTAGATGCGCGAGGAGGTTTCTGCTTTGAAGGCTGGAATGAACAATCTGACTACTCCAATGGAAGCTCTGGTGGCTGCTCAGAATTAACCACCGAGTGTTCAACCTCAACTAACAAGGGCAACTACTGAAGCTCCGAATATTCTCGTATCTGCTACTCCAGCTGCTGTTCAGAATCGCATGCCTCAAGGTTATCCATGGGGAATGCCAGAGAATTTTACACTTGAGGGTTTCAATCTTGATCCTCAAGATACTCTGATTGTTCAGACTATTGTTACTCTAGAACCTCCTGTGGTGCATGCTGCTCCTGTTGCGCCGTCTTCGGTGAATATGGTTATGTTTGTTAATGATGATGTGTGTCGTCCTTTCCCTCCACTGAGTAAAGACTTAGGTCTTTATGATAGAATGGATGATTTTTAAGAGCACTTTGACAAGATGCAAAGAGAGATGAAGACCCTCAGGGGAAAAGGGTTATTTGGGCAGAATGTGAATGAGTAGTGCTTGGTCCCGAATGTTAAGATACCTGCTATGTTTAAGGTCCCGGAGTTTGAGAAGTTCAAGGGAAACACTTGCCCTCGTGCTCATATGGTGATGTACGTGAGGAGAATGTCTACCCATACTGATGATCAACGTCTACTGATTCACTTTTTTCAGGATAGTTTGACCGATGTTGCGCTAAAGTGGTATATGAGTTTGGACAACGCCAATATCCATACTTTCAATGATTTGGGAGAAGCATTCATCAAACAGTACAAGTAAAACATGGACATGGCGCTTGATTGTGATCAACTCAGGGCCATGGTTCAGAAAGATAGGGAATCATTCAAAGAGTATGCACAGAGATGGCGTGAGGTAGCTTCCCAAGTGATTCTTCCCATGGAAGAGAAGGAGATGATTAAGATTTTCTTGAAAAAGCTGGGTGCTTTCTACTACGAAAGGATGGTGGAAAATGCGCCAAATGATTTTCCTGAAATGGTAGGAATGGGTATCCTCTTAGAAGAGGCTGTAAGAGAGGGCCGCTTAACAAAGAGTGAAATTTATGGAGCTGTGAAAATACCATCTTATGGGTTTACCTAGAAGAAGGAAGGGGATGAAAATGCTGTTATGCAAGAGAGGAGGGTTATACTCCTAGAAGGAATTATCAGCATCATCAGCAGGTCGCCTCAGTTACTCCAGTTATAGGTGCAGCTCCAACTACTGTTGCTTATCAAAAACCATCCCAGCAGGGGAATCAAGGGTATAATCAGAGAAATGAGAGTTATGACCCTATTCCTATAAGCTATACAGAGTTACTACCGGCATTGATTCAGAAGAAGCCGGTTCAGACTCGACCACCTCCCGTTGTACCATCACCATTGCCTTGGTATTACAAAGCAGACCAAACATGTGCTTTTCATCAGGGAGCACCAGGGCATAATGTTGAGAATTGTTATCCTTTAAATACTGAGGTGCAGAAGTTGGTAAAGTCTGGTGTTCTATCTTTCAAGGATGTGAGACCTAATGTGAAAGATAATCCTATACCCAAGCATGAGAGAGTAAATGCTGTGAATATGGTGGCCGGTTATCCAGGCGACTTCCGGATTTTTGATATTAATCTGGTTAGAGGAGATTTGGTGAAAATGCATGCAGACCTTTGTGAAATTAGCTACTATATGCATGACCATGCCGGTTGTGCTATTTGCAGTATAAATATACATGGTTGCGATAAGATAAAGGTTGATTTAAAAGAGATGATAGATGAGGGCCTAATCCACACAATCAGGCCTAGGGCAGAGTATGAAGAGGGAGTGAATATGGTTTCTGGATGTCCTAGAGAATTCAGAATTTTTGATGTAGAGTATATGAAGGAAGACCTTGTGCAATTGCATGCTACCTTCTGCCATATGGAGGGCCAGGTGGAACACCAATATGGATGTTGCCGAGTTTGCTGTCGAGATTCCCGAGGATGTTCAATCGTGAAGAAGGGTGTTCAGTTGCTGTTAGACAATGGAATTATCAAGGTTACAAGTCAAAGGGATGATTACCATGAAGTTGATATGGTTGAGGTTTGTTTAATGGCAGAAGAGTCGGATGAAGAGTATGTCTCTACGGATGAGTATTTCTCCTCAGATGAGGATTTATTTTCCAGAAATGACTCAATAATGATTGATTGTGTTGAAGAAGGGGTAAACGTCATTGTATCTTGAATTAGGGCACCTGCCCATCTTGAAGTTGAGTATTATAGCAAGCCAGTTGTTACCCCATTTGTGATTAGTTTACCGGGTCCTATCCCCTACAAGTCAGATAAGGTTGTGCCTTACAAATACAACGCTACAATCATAGAGGATGGAGTGGAAGTTCCCATCCAGCCAAGGCCTGATGTTGGGAATATTGATGAGAAAAGAAGGGTGACCCGCAGCTATCGTGTATTTGCACCAGTTGTTCAAAGAGAATTTAGTGATGGAAAGAAAATTGTTGAGAATGTTGAACCCAAGAAGGCTACAGGCAAGACTAGTGGGGCTGTGTTAGAGAAAGAAGTGGGTGATATTTTAAAGATAATCAAGATGAGCGACTATAGAATTATAGATCAGCTACTACAAACTCCTTCAAAAATATCTATCTTAGCTTTATTGATGAACTCTTATGCTCACAGAGAATCCTTGATGAGGGTATAGGACCAAGCTTTTATGGAAAGTGATATGCCAATAGACCAATTCAGCAATGTAATAGGGAACATTACATCATGTAATAACTTGAGTTTCTGCGATGAGGAATTACTAGATGAAGGAAGGAATCACAACTTGGCCCTCCACATCTCTATGAACTGCAAGAATGATTCACTATCCAATGTGCTGATTGATAATGGATCTGCTTTGAATGTTATACCGAGGATTACGCTTATGAAGTTGAAATATCAAGGAACACCTATGCGCCCGAGTGGCATCATTGTGAAAGTGTTCAATGGATCAAGGAAATCTGTTATTGGTGAAGTGGACTTGCCTATTCATATAGGACCACATTTGTTTCAGATTACTTTCCAGGTCATGGACATTGTTCCCGCTTATAGCTTCTTGCTGGGACGGTGGTGGATACATGAGGTAGGGGCTATCACTTCAACATTACGCCAGAACCTAAAGTTTGTATGTGAAGGAAAATTAGTGATCATAAATGGGGAACATGCATTATTGATATCTCATTTGTCCTTTTTCAGCATTGTGGAGGAGGATGAAGCTGCTGTTGGAACCCAGTTCCAAGCCTTATCCATTGACAATATAAGAGGAAATGAGAATTCCATGGTTTCAGTTAAGGATGCACAGCAGGTTGTATGTGAGGGTCATAGTGAAGTGTGGGGACGAATTGTGGATCCACTTGTGAACAAGAACAGAGCTGGCTTGGGGTTCTCTTTGAAGAATGACAAAGGTAAGGGCATGAAGCCAAAGTCTGCTGCAAGCAAATATCAAGACATCTTTTGTAGCGGGGTTTATCTTCATCCAACTGTTTCCAAAATCAATGCCATTGTGGAAGACGAAGCAGAGCAGGAAAGGCCGAATTATGTACTGCACAGAGTTAGGGTCCCGAATTGGATCACAATTGATGTTCCTTCTTGCATACATGTTTCAAAGAAATTTGTTTTGTTAATCTTTTTGAAAAGCTTTCACTCTGCCCAAGGTGAAAGTATTAATATTGTATGGTCTTATATGTTAACTTTGATTTTTAAAATCAATAATAAAAGTTGTCTTTGTTTCCCAAATTGTGTCTTTATTTTCGGTTTTTTCTCGGAAAATGGTAATAAAAAAAACCCTTCAAAATAAATAATAACTGAAATCCAATCTGCATGATCACTTGTTATATGTGTCAGTTTCTAAAACAATCATAAATCATATGCGCAGATTAATTAAAAACCCCGTTGAATACAATGACCCAGCACCCTCTCCCAACTTTGAATGTCTTGTGTATGGGGCTGAAGAAGAAGATTATGATGAGATTCCAGAAGAGGTATCACGGTTGCTTGAGCACGAGGAAAAGACCATTCAACCATATAAAGAGCCATTGGAAGTGATTAATTTGGGTTTAGAAGAGGATCATAAGGAAGTCAAGATTGGAGCATTGTTACATCCTGATGTGAAGAGCAGGTTGATTGAGTTGTTGAAACAATGTGTGGATATTTTTGCTTGGTCTTACCAAGATATACCTGGTATAGATACATATATTATGGAGCACCGTTTACCATTAAAGCCAGAGTGTCCACCAATCAAACAGAAGTTGAGAAGAACTCACCCAGATATGGAAGTGAAAATCAAAGAGGAGGTTCTAAAGCAGATTAATGCTGGTTTTCTTGTGACGTAAGTGTATCCTCAATGGATTTCCAATATTGTCCCAGTACCGAAAAAAGACGGAAAAGTCCACACGTGTGTAGATTACAGAGATCTAATTAAAGCTATTCCAAAAGATGATGTTCCATTGCCACACATTGATATGTTAGTGGATAGCACAACAAAATTCAAAGTATTCTCGTTCATGAATGGATTTTCGGGGTATAATCAAATAAGAATGGCTCTTGAGGACATGTAAAAAACAACGTTTATCACACCCTAGGGAACATTCTGTTACAGAGTGATGCCCTTCGGGTTGAAGAACGTTGGTGCAACGTACCATAGGGCTATGACAACCCTATTCCATGATCTGATACACAAGCAAATCGAAGTATTTATTTATGATATGATTTCCAAATCCCAGACTAAAGAAGGGCATGTAGAAGATTTATTGAAGTTGTTTCAGTGTTTGAGGAAGTATCATCTCCGCTTGAATCCAAATAAATGCACCTTCGGTGTTCGATCAGGGAAATTGTTTGGTTTCATTGTTAGCCAGAAAGGAATTGAAGTTGACCCTGATAAAATTCAAGAAATTCAAGAGATTCCAGCGCCAAAAACTGAAAAGCAAGTCAGAGGTTTCCTCGGGCGTTTGAATTATAATTCCAGATTCATTTCCCACATGACTGCAACATGTGAACCGATCTTTAAGTTGTTAAAGAAAGATCAAGGTTGTGTATGGATGGATGAATGCCAAAGGGCATTTGAAAGTATTAAATAATATCTGCTTGAACCTTCTATCCTGCTCCCTCATGTCGAAGGAAGACCATTGATTATGTATCTGACAGTGTTAGATAATTCTATGGGTTGTATTCTGGGACAACAAGATGAAATAGGGAAGAAAGAGTTCTACATTTATTACCTCAGTAAGAAGTTCACTGATTGTGAGTCGCGGTATTCCATGCTAGAAAAGACATGTTGTGCTTTGGCCTGGGCGGCAAAGCGTTTGCCGCAGTATATGTTGAATCACACTACTTGGTTGATCTCCAAAATGGATCCAATCAAGTACATTTTTGAAAAGCCTGCTCTTACTGGGAGAATTGTCCGCTGGCAGATGTTGCTATCTGAATATGATATGAATACCGCACTCAAAAATCTATTAAAAGCAGTGTGTTGGCATATTAACTTGCTCACCAACCAGTGGAGGATCATCAGTCTGTAGAATATGAATTCCCCGATGAGGATGTGATGATCCTGAAAGTGAAATATTGTGATGAGCCATTGCCTGAGGAAGGTCCTGACCCTGAATCTCGTTGGAGTATGATATTTGATGGAGCTGTGAAATCTTATGGTAAAGGAATTAGTGCTGTGATGGTCACTCCACAGGGATCGCACATTCCTTTTACCGTAAGATTAACGTTTGATTATACTAATAATATGGCAGAATATTAGGCTTGCATTATGTGTCTCGAAGAAGCTATTGATCTTAGAATTAAAAATCTAGATGTGTATGGTGATTCAGCTTTGGTAATAAATCAGATTAAAGGAGAATGGGATACTCGTCACCCCGGCTTGATCCCTTACAAAGATTATGCTAGAAGATTGTTACCCTTCTTTAACAAAGTTTAATTTCATCACATTCCTAGAGATGAAAATCAAATGGTGGATGCTTTTCCAACTCTGGCTTCTATGTACCAAGTAAGTACTTAGAATGATATACCTCGAATTATGGTTCGACGACTGGATAGGCCTGCTCATATGTTTACAACAGAGGAGGTAGCAGATGAAAAACCTTGGTATCATGACATCAAGATTTTTCTTCAGACTAAAGAATACCCGATCGTTGCATCAAAGAAAGATAGAAAGACACTGAGAAGATTGGCTGGCAGTTTTTTCCTCAGTGAAATGTGTTGTATAAAAGAAATTATGACATGGTCTTGCTCAGATGCATTGATAGACACGAAGCAGACATGTTGATGCATGAGGTTCATGAAGGTTCATTTGGCACACATGCCAATGGACATTCGATGGCTAAAAAGATGCTAAGGGAAGGTTACTATTGGCTGACAATGGAATCTGATTGTTATACATTTACAAAGAAGTGTCATAAATGTCAAGTTTATGTAGATAAGGTCTATGTGCCACCGACACTTCTCAATGTGATCTCTTCCCCATGGCCTTTCTCTATGGGGGGTATTGACATGATTCGGATGATAAAACCCAAAGCTTCGAAGACACCGTTTTATCTTGGTAGCAATTGATTACTTTACCAAGTGGGTGGAAACTGCTTCATATGCCAATGTTACTAAGCAGGTGGTTGTGCGCTTCATCAAGAATAATCTTATATGTCGGTATGGTGTGCCGAGAAGAATTATCACCGACAATGGCTCGAATCTGAATAATAAAATAATGACAGAAGTGTGCGAAGAATTCAAGATTGTCCATCATAATTCATCTCCATACAGGCCAAAGATGAATGGGGTTGTTGAAGCTTTTAATAAGAATATCAAGAAGATTATCCAGAAAATGGTCGTTACTTATAAGGATTGGCATGAAATGCTCCCTTTTGCTTTGCATGGATATCGAACATATGTCTGCACTTCAACAGGAGCAACCCCGTTCTCCCTGGTGTATGGAATGGAAGTGGTACTCTCAGTCGAGGTTGAGATTCCATCTTTGCATGTGATAATGGAAACTAAGTTGTCAGAGGCTGAATGGGTCCAGAACCGGTTTGACCAATTGAATCTGATCGAATAGAAGAGGATGACAACTTTATGTCATGGATAGTTATATCAGAAAAGGATGAAGAAGGATTTTGATAAGAAGGTCAAACCTCGTAAATTCAGAGAAGGTGACCTCGTGCTTAGGAAGATCATGTCTTTCAACACTGATTGTAGGGGCAAGTGGACTCCAACTTTGAAGGCCCATATGTTGTCAAGAAATTCTTCTCTGGCAGTGCATTAAGTCTTGAAACTATGGATGGTGAGGAGTTCCCACGTCCCATGAATGTTGATGCAGTCAAGAAATACTTTGCCTAAAGGAATAAAAGAAGAGCTCACTAAGTTGAAAACCTGAAAGGGCGGCTTAGGCAAAAAAGAGCGTCTCGGTAGGCCGAAATCCCGAAAGGGCGGTCTAGGAAAAAGTTAGAGACATAAACAGAATAAATTTCCCGCTAAGCTGAAAACCCGCAAGCGAAGTTTAGGCAAAAGTTAGGGACTTTCTTGGCAAGTAACTACATTAGACAAGACTTGATCGTTGGAGCAACAACCTTTTCGGATTCTCATCACAACTTCAACCGAAGTTGTTGTTCAGGATTTCAAAAGTAGTTAGAGGGAATAGTGGTCATTGTATCTCAATGTATCTTTTCCATTATATATTACCATTTTCCGAACATTGTAATTATCCATGGAGTCTCGCTATTTGCAGACTACCATTCTATTAATGAAATTTTAGCTTTTAACCAATTCTTTGTATTTCTTATTTTATTTAGTTTGCAAAGACTCCATTTATTATTAATAGTAACTTTAAAAGCAAAAATATTAAATAACAAAATTGACTTTTTCAAAAAGAATTTACAATTTGCTTTTACTTTGGAATTTGTGATGCGAAAAAGAAAAAAAAAACAACAACAAAATGGTGATCCCAGGAATGGACAAACTCCAGTTTGTTTTAAGAAGTTTTTGTTCCCCTCGGGAAGGTTTACTCAGGATGATTCGACGTATTGGTTTCGTGACTCCGGTATCCTCGGTCAAGTTTTGATTCATTTCTCCTCTTTTATGAATTTTCATGATACGAAGTGTCGATCCGAGATTTCTCCAGTGAAGTTTTCATTCGGTTTAATGGAAGTTTATTTTTCCCGAGTAGTTGGTACCATAATCACTCTCGAAGAGCGCAGGTCCCTGGTTTTGTTAGTGAAGAACGAATTATGGTTTTACCTTTGAAGATGTGGTGTTAATCTCCCCAATGAAGTAGGCCTGAATTCCCCAGTGAATGTTTTGATGATTTGGTATCCATCTGCTTTACTTGAGACTGGTTTTGCAATCCCCAATAGAAGTGTTACTTTTGAAAACGTTTGTTTCCCGGGTGAAGCCTGGAGAAAGATGTTTTATCCCTGTATCTATATTATTTTATCACTTTGTTTTGTTTACTTCCGGATTATGTTTCTCCGCAGTAAAGCTAAATCAGGCAGTAGGTTTTGTTTCCTCAGTTGGCATTTACTTTTTCTTGGAATGATCATCATGGATGTGGTTTAGCCGAGTGTTGTTTGTGCCAGAATTGGTTTTACTTGGTTACTTCCAGGGTTGTGTATCTTTTTTGTCAGCATACGCACGATAACACTCATACATTCATACATACATCATGCATAGCTAAAACTGGCAAATCATTGTTCGTTGACATTTTTTTATGTTTTCTTGACATATCACCCTGTTTTACAGAGTTACGTTGTCCTTTCTTCCATAGAGTGGTGGCCCTAAGCAGAAAGTGCATATTCTTTCAATTTCCCCACTGAGTTATCCCTCGTGGAAGATTTTTTCTTTAGCCTTCCTATACAGCTCCTTGTTTGGATGGATTTGGTTTTCCCTCTTCAGTTTATTTCTCAAAGGATATATTTTGGTTGACTGTTCCATTCCAGTTTATTTCTAGTTTGAATTTGTGGTTCCACAACAATATTATTTACTTTGGATTTCTGAAAGCTTTGATTTTTGGTTTGTGCATTTATTTTGCACAAGAAGACTTTATCTCCTCAGCAATAATATCACGACATTTCCCCAGGAAGTCATATTTCTTTCCCCAGGAAGCCATATTTCTATCATCGGAAAGTCATTTCTTTTTACAATCCTCCATGACAACAAGTAGCAGGTCTCTTTATTTGAGCAACTTGTGCTTCCCTGTAAAATTTGACGTAACCTTTTTGCTATCTCCTTTATGAGTGGACAATTTGCAGTCCGTCGTCAGTTTACGCCAGTGGAGGGCAAGACTTTTAAATACGCAGAAATAGCTCGTTGTGAAATCTTTGCAAGTGGAAGTATCTTTATTTGAGACAACCTACATCTTACCCTTTCTAGGAAAATTATCTCGGTTAAAAAAAAAGTTCAGACCCGTTCTAGGAGAAATGCCAGAATTTTAGGGAAACTTGTTATCTTTTTTCTAGCTTCAGTGAACATTGGTAGTTCATCGTCAGTGAACGGCGATGCTATGATATATTTTCTCTCTACCTCTAGTTAAAGTTGGTAGATCACCATCAGTGAAAGTTGGTGTTTATTATATTATTGCTACCCTCAGTGAACGTTGGCAGTTCATCATCAGTGAAGGGAGGTGCTATGATATATTTTCTCTCTAGCTCCTGTGAAATTTTTTAGATTACCATCAGTGAAAGTTGGTGTTTGTTATCTCTTTGCTACCTTCAGTGAATGTTGGTAGTTAATCATCAGTGAACGGTGATGCTATTATATATTTTCTTTCTACCTTCAGTGAAAGTTGGTAGATCACCATCAGTGAAAGTTGGTGTTTGTTATCTTTTTTCTACCCTAAGTGAATGTTGGTAGTTCATCATCAGTGAACGGCGATGCTATTATATATTTTCTCTCTACCTTCAATGAAAGTCTGTAGGTCATTGGCAGTGAACGTCGATGAATGTTATCTTTTTGCTACCTTCAGTGAACATTGGTAGTTCATCGTCAGTGAACGGTGATGCTATAATATATTTTATTTCTACCTTCATTGAAAGTTGGTAGATCACCATTAGTTAAAGTTGGTGTTTGTTATCTTTTTTCTACCCTCAGTGAGCGTTGGTAGTTCATCGTCAGTGGACAGAGATGCTATTATATATTTTCTCTCTACCTTCAATGAAAGTTGGTAGGTCATGGGAAGTGAACGTCAATGATTTTTATCTTTTTTCTACCTTCAATGAACGTTGGTAGTTCATCGTCAATGAACGGAGGTGCTATGATATATTTTCTTTCAAAGTTCAGTGAAAGTTGGTAGATCACCATCAGTGAAAGTTGGTGTTTGTTATATTTTTGCTACCCTCAGTATACATTGGTAGTTCATCATCAGTGAACGAAAATGCTATGATATATTTTCTCTCTACCTTCAGTGAAAGTTGGTAGGTCATTGGTAGTGAACATCGATGATTGTTATTTTTTAACTACCCTCAGTGAATGTTGGTAGTTCATCATCAGTGAACGGCGGTGCTATGATATATTTTCTCTCTACCTCCATTGAAAGTTGGTAGATCACCATCAGTGAAAGATGGTGTTTGTTATCTTTTTGCTACCTTCAGTGAATGTTGGTAGTTCATCGTCAGTGAACGGAGGTGTTATGATATATTATCTTTCTACCTTCAGTGAAAGTTGGTAGGTCATTGGCAGTGAACGTCAATGATTGTTATCTTTTTTCTCACCGTTAGTGAACATCGGTGTTGATATTTATTTTCCTTCTACCTTCAGTGAACGTTGGTAGCTTTACTTCAAGTAGGAGTTGGTGTATCCTTTGACCATTTTACCATCCTCTTTGGCTCAGGTCTTTTGATCCACCAGTGATTTATTTTCCTGGTCGGTTTCTCCCTTGTTTCTTTATTATTGTTACATCCCTAATGGTGTTTTGCGTCCCTTTGGATTTGTCCATGTGCACTTATATTCATAAGCATTGCATGGCATCTTATGGCCAAAAATAGGGTTTGTTTTACATTTAAGTATGTTCGATCGCGTCGACATGAAGATTTTTAACCTTCGTATCTCCGGATAGAAGAAACTTAAATAAGGGAAGTTGTTGTACCCCAATTGTTTCCCCTAAGATCCCTTCACCATACTATATTAATTCAACCGCAGCAAGATCACATTAGGGCTTTTGGTTCTCCTTCCTATCTTTAGCTTTGCCCTTTGAGGAACCACCAAGAACCTTGACTTGTTTTTCTTGTGTAATCATTCATGTTTTTGTTTTGACTTTCCTTTTAATTAATAAAATGCAATGTTGGTTTGTCTTACTTGTCAACAATGCAGGTAAAGGCAATGGGGCTTAGCAAGTTGATCCATGGGTTCATGAGTTTATTTCCATGACCTAGTCAATGAAGCTTGAGAAGTTAAAACCTCACCATTGAATTTGTTTTGAAAGGGATGGCATGGAAAGGTTATTTTGGTTCACTACATTTCCAAGTTATCAAGATTTGATCCAAAAAGTACAAGGGGTTGATTGAAAAATAGTCATGGTTGGACAAGGTCATGTTCCCATTGGTCACAAGTGCATATTTCTCTCAATTATCAAGATATGGAAGTATTTGTGGTTGCTATGAGTTCTCATTATCATCCTAAACAACTTATATTTACAAAGCATTTGTTTTGGTACAAGAAGATTGTTCAAAATTGTTAAAGTTCCTCAAAGCATTTTCTTGATCCAGGAGTTAGGGTTTTGAACTTCAAAGAAGCATGTCTTGCTCATATTTTGGTATTTTTGAGTGATTCCAAAGGAATCCTTCTCTTCAAACGGTTATAAACAAATCACTTCAAAAGTTCCAAGGAGTTTTCATGTGGAAGAAACTTGATGAAGGAGAAAGATTACAAGTCCTCTAAATGAATCCTTAATTTTCCATGTGTGACTTCAAATGATCATGACTTGGTCAATTTGTATCACCTTGAGCCCATTCTTTTTCCATAATGATCTTTAAGATGTGAACTTTATGCCTTATTTTATGTGCAAAGTGAGAAAATGGATGGAAGTTGCCTTAAGGATACAAAAGATTATAGGTCATTTTATGAAATTTTGCCAACATCAACAAGTCATAACTTCCTCAATTTTTGGAGATTTTGAATGGTTCAAGTTTCAAAATTTCATTCAAGAGATTTATGTTTGGATGCAAGACATTATAGGTCACTTTTGAAGAAGAATTTGAAATATTTCTAAGTGTGAAAGTCAACCCTTTTTCTCCAACTTTGACTCAACACAACTTTCAGCTCAAGCATCCATTTGGTTCCATTCTTTTTCCATTGCAAACTTGTAACTTCATCTTTCTAAAGCATCAAGAATCATGCCTTAATACCCCTTGAGTTAAGAATGCCATTGGATTGAACTTGGTAACTTGGAATTGAAGTTTTCCCATAAGTCAGATTTTGAAGTCTTTGTTTTGGCTTCTAATCACAGGTTTTCCACGCGTTTATGCCTCTAAACATGTTTAATGAAGTTCCAGAATTGATTAGCACAACAAAACGCGCATTTTGGATAAGTTTTGATCAAATTGGAAGTCATACTTTTCTTGTTTGATAATTCACACGATTTCCCTCCAAAACTCATCATTTCGCACGCTTGGACATTCCATTCGATTCCCTATAAATAGAGGGTCATCCCCCATTCATTTCCTCAAGCTTAGATAGCCAGAATCAACCTGCCAAACTTGTTCCCTAACTCAGAATTCAGCAACTTCGAAATCCATTCTCAAGCCTTTTTCAATCTAATTTTTTCACCAATTCACCTTCCTCGATCTTCCCTGAAGCTAAGCATATAATTAAATTCAAGAATCGTGCCCTATATTGCTCCATAGAAGTCCAGTTTCAGAGCTCTGCAACTCAACTTCAATAGGCAGATTCCTTCAACAATTCTTCAAAACTTTGATATCATTGTGATACCCTCATTGCCCTGGTTCTAGTTGCAACACTTACTTCTTACTGGAAACACGTTTTGACCATGAAATTTCAAATCCCTTTTTAAAACTTTCATTCCAAATTGCTTGAGCTACAATTTATATAAATTTGGTGCGAGGGTGTGGTTGTATTCATTTTGAAGAGACGAAGCAAATGGCATAGGTCTGAGCTTCTGATTTTACAGTTTGAGAGACCTGCAATTCACGTTGGCTGGAGGTTGAAGTTGACCAACGTGTCATCTTCCAACCAATGATGGCACGCCACTTGTTATTTTTTAATTTTGATTTAATAATTGATTCAATGCTTTATTCACTAATGACTATGATATGCACAGCGCGCCAGATCCCTTGGATTTTATTAACTAATGGTCCACATATTTTTGACTTTTCTTTTCTCATTTTTTATATTTAATTGTTTTAAACTTCAAAAAAATCATAGAAAATTCATTTTTAGTCCAAAAATCTTAAAAAATTATGGAAAATAATTTTGATTTTTCTCTTTCTGATTTTTATTTTTTCATAATTTAATTTTGTGTTTTGGTATTTTTTATAAATTTACACTTTATTGGAATTGTTTTAAATGTTTAAAAATACTTTTATGCATTTTTAAATTCTGAAAAAATTATGGAATGATCCTATGATATTGTGACAAATATTGGTGACCTTATTTTATTTTTGTTTCTGACTTTGCTATTTTTTTTTTCATTTTTGGTTTATTTTACCCCTTTCTTTTAATTTTAAAAATAGTTTCTGACTTTCAAAAATTTTCAAAAAAATTATAAAATTATTTTAGTTCATTTCTGATTTTTCTATGGTCTTACTTTTTATTTCTTGATTAATTTGAACATAGTTGATATTTTTATCTTTTATTTCTCTTTTTAAACATTATTTTTAAACCTTTTTGTATATATTAAAATGTAATATTATTTTATGATTATTTTCTGGCTGATCTTGGATTAAATTTTTGATCATGAACTTTATTAACATCATTGGATCTATGGTGTTAAGTCTAACTCCACAAAAATTGATGAATGATTTTAATAATAGTTTGATTAAATTTAATCCAGAAGTGGTTTGTATATTCTCTTACATCCCTCTTCATCTCATCCCCTTCTTATTGCACTAAATGTTGTTGGAGCATGATCTCGATATCATGTCTCAAAACAAATGGTGCATAGATTGTTATTGACCGGCCTCAAAATAGGTGAGACTTCTATATAAGTCCACTTACGATTGCTTAACATAGTGCTAAATTTTGTCCCGATTCGAATAACTGATCCTTCGTGGCCCAAACTTATGTTTGCAAGCCCAAGTATGTTAATTTCATCTCTTTGATCCAATAACCTTGAGATTAATTGTGTGGAGGCTTTGGTTCTACCAATCCTCTAATGGATCTACAATACCTTTGGTCAACGCGGATCATTTAAACATCATTGATCATTAAATGATATTCATAAGGATTCCAAATGGATGATATACTTAACAAAAGCAAAGGCAACTTGTTGTGTGGAGGCTTTGGTTCTACCAATCCTCTAATGAGTTACAAATGCAAGTTTCAAGATGATCATCCAACTAACCAATAATCACTAATAATTGACTTTATTTTCTGTTTTTATTTTATGTTCTTTACTTTATGCACCATTTACTTTTAGCATTTACATTTCATGCTATTTTTCATCTTTGCTCACTTGAGCCCCTTTATATTCTTGTCATTTTTTTTGCTCACTTGAGCTTTTCTTTTCTTTTAAAGACACCTAATAATCAACATAAACCCTAAAAATCTTTAATGATACTTGGACTATTTGGTTACTACCCTTGGCATTATGGAGCATTGGACTTTTTGGATTTAGGATTAGAAACCTTGGCCTGTGATTGGAGACCTTGTGATCTTATCTGATTATGTTGTCTAGAGCTCTTGAGGTTTACCTCAAGACATTGGGTTGTCTGTTTGTTTTGTATGCACGTTATTGTGATTACACCCTTTGTTTGTAATCTTGAATTCACACGTATACAACCGTTACTCTGCCTAATTTTTGTGAAGACTTAATACAGTTGAAGTTTGGTTGTCTCGGGAGGTCTAGTACATTTGCTTATTTGGTTTCAATCCAAAGAATGGGAATTCTATTTTGGCTCATAATGTCAAGTATTGTCTTCTTGTTGGTTAGATGGTTCTTAACCCTAGTTTTTACCTTTTTCTTTTGGATAGCCTCTTCTTCTCCTCCCATCTTCTTTAATTTCAAAAATCTTCTTCCCCCTTTTGAAATTTTTTCTTGTTTTAAACTTGAATTACTTTTATAATAAACTTGGACTTAGGTCCATGCATTTTCAAATATTTTCATAAATAAACTCCAATAAATTTAACAATACTTTGACATTTTTGTGAGAAGACTAAAAGTCAATCAATCTCATTTCAAACCATTTTGGCCACTTTGGCTTTTATCTTTAAACTTTTATCAAAATATTGAACTCTTGTAACTCCTTGTAGTGATGCAAGCAACTATACTTCTATAATATGTAGTAAAGAGATATATTTTCCACTTGGGTGTTGAGTGAGGCATTGTTGATTTTAAAATCCATGCCATATCTTCCACTTTGAGATGATGCAAACTCTCCTTTCTCATGATCGTGGGTATTAGGTATGTTTTCCACATGGACAATGACGATGATGTTTTATCTCATAAAATTGACCAACATATTTGTGTTTTAATGTTTTTCAAAGAGGAACTCCGTGTAACATGATCCCATATTGCACGAAATGGTGGTAGGTAGGCACTAAAGGTTCGCAACCGCGAAGGGTGCAAAAATAATAAATATATTTCTTTTCTCACCTCTACCATCTATTTTATACAACATATTTCATAGCCAAAAAATACATATTTTTTCAAAGAGGTTCCTGCGGAGTACCGTAGATGTTTAGGGTGATAATACCTTCCTTTTGCATAACCAACTCCCTTATCTTGAATCTTTCCCCCTCTTTTTGGGTTATTCGCTCTTTTCCCATTCCTTCGGAAACAATAAAGCATGGTGGCGAATCAGATGTCCCAACATGTTATAGGACATCTGAGTTCTGTCATACCAGAATTTTAATTGGTGTCAAAGCAGGCCTCATATATGTTTCTGGATGAGATCCAAGGGGGATAAATATTGGTTTATATGCAAGGTAGAAGGGTTCTACTGAAAAGCTATTTGAACTTGGAGAGTTCATATTGTTGTTTGATTGGTCCCTAGAAGTAGAGGATGGACTGTCCATGACACGACAAGTATTGTATTGAATTTTTCTAGGTTGTTATCAGGCGTGCAACTTTGATGATGAGTTGTTATGATTGGTTTGATTTATTTTCAAACCTAGGATATTAGTGGTTGCACCTAGAGTGTTGTGGTTGTGTGCAATATGTTGTGCCTGAACACTGTTGAGGAGTTTTGTGTTATTGTGTATTCCGCTGCATGGTATCTATTATAATCCTGGTTGTTCCATGTGTCGCAATTAAACGAAGGGCTTTGGGGTTTGCTCTCCTCAGCAGGTTTAGTGTAGTGTAAGCAAGACAATCTCAATTGATTATGTGAAGTTGCTAACAATAGTTGAGTTTTATCTCTCAAGTCCACTCATAAAGGATCTTTTGATGAGCTTGTTGAAGAAATAATAGAGCCATTTATTTTGGCTTCTTGCAGAGTCTTCCTAATACTTGACCTAATTAATAAAGTGACTATGAGTCTTGCTGCAGTTTAGTATTGCTGAAGCTTGGAATTTTTTTGTGAACCTTGAAGGTGATCAAGGGTTATTTGTGCTCTGGAAGTAATGTTAGGCTTCAGAACCAAGCTTTGTTTTGTGAGTTCCATAAGTAGGGAACTAATGTCCTACAAGATTTTAGGACATTGTGTCAGCAGGCATGTAGATTCCTGATGCAAAATAGATGCCCTGGGTGTCAGACAAATGTGTTTTGATCACATATGATTGGAACCTACTCCTGACTTGGAAGAAGAGGCCTCTGTGGTGGTATCTAAGATGTTTTATCCAGAAAGACATCTTGGATTTAATTGGTTGAGAGATGATCAACCAATGGTGTGCTTTTTGGCTAAGTTTATTTATGATTCAAGTTAGTAGAAGAGCAGAGGTTGGGCTTTAGTGTCCTAAAAAGTTTGTTATCTCAGCCGGTTGTTTTCATATATGAAGGTAAAATTCATATGTAAAGGAAATTCTCTCTGAATTCTAGAAAATCCTTCGGATCAAAGGAGCCAGATTTATATTGGAATCTTGTTTATGGCCAAGGAACATGCTCTGGTTGTATTTAGAGATTCATGTGGGTATGCATTAACCCATGTTGTACTGCTATTCTGGATGAGAATGTATGATTCATAAAGTGGTCATAGCAGTTGTTGAAGAAGAATCCTCAATCTAAAGTTGTAGATTCTTGAGATTCCAGATGTAATGTCGTGACATCTTTGTGTTGAGAATTTATTTTTCTCAACTTGTTTGACTGTTGTTTCTCTCAAATAGGATGGAGGTTGTTTACTCAAACTTGATATCCCTTCCCGAGAATATTGAAGAATATTTACTTTCTATATATGGATATAATTTAGGAATATTTTATTGAAGACCTATTTTGTAGCAGGATTTTCTGTTGTTTGTTACAGCTAATATGATGTATTTTGAAGGCTCAAATCCAGTTGGGTATAGGTTATAAAGAGAAGCTTTGTAACCTAGTTTTGTACCTGCCGTGTTTTGAAAATATGTATTCATTAGGGCTGAGTCTGTAGCCACACTCTAGGAGAGTGGTGTAAGTGAACCACTCGGATTATGAGATGGTCACTATGTTCTCCTCGATGTTGTGAAACAATAGTGAGTATTTTTTCTTAGAGGAAGCTTGTAAGCAACTCCAAGTTGTGTCTTAGCCAAGTGTCTGGTCTAGTGATTGTCATGGAAGTGTTTCTTCTGTTTTGCTATCATGGAAGTGTGTCTTCCTGTTTGTGATCCACTCGTTGTATGTGGTTGAAGAGGGATTGAGGAAGGCCTCATATCTAGGTGGGTCTTAGATAAAAGTCTAGCAAGGGTAGTGATTAAGTGATTAGGTCATAAATTGGAGGATTATTGTAGGGTATATGAATTGATACTATTTGAATGTATTTATCCCTGGCTTGGTATGCCCCTAGAGTAGGAAGGTTGTTTTGAGATGGGTTAACAATTATGTGTATTATTTATGCTTTTCAATATTGTTTTTATTATTAATACCTTGCTTATTAGTTTAAGTCGAATCAGATGTTCCAACATGTCATAGGACATCTGAGTTATGTCATACCAGAATTTCAATGATATTTCATACTACAACTTTGTCAATGAGGGTTGATCTCCAAAAAATTCATGGATAAGAAGATGTGAGCTCATAAAGTCATGACTTCATTAATCAATACTTAGAGAAAATTTTCCAGCATCCTGATTTTGTCAAGTAGTTGACTTTATGGCCATTTTTCTCTATGATCCCAACTTATTCTAGAAAGTATGATGCTTGAGCTGAGAGTTTCGAAGCCACAAAGTAGACATGGAAGAGAGATTTAGAAGCCCAATTTTATTCTCAAGTTCATGCAAAATCGTTTTCCCAACTTCATGATCAAAAAAACCTTTCATTGAGACCTCCAAACCTCAAAAAAATTTATGTGTTGAATACTTTAACACTACATTATTCAAGGAGTCCATGCACTGTCCAAGTTTCACACCATAAATGGACCAAAAACATAAAGTGAATTTTATCAAAATCTCCAAAAATCTTACTTTATGATCTTGAGCCTTGCAAACTGAATTTATATCAACCTATACTCCATCTTAAACATCTACAACACTCCGTCGAAGAGCATCCAAGAAAGACATACCATTTTTGTTCTTTTACACATAAGTTACAATGCATTTCTTGACACTTTTGTTTGAATTTGAATTAAATCAATCTCTCCATTGTTTGTACGAGTCCAAATCCTCTCCCAAAGCTCAATGCATTCAGTATAAATAGAGCCTTAAGCCTCATTACTAAGACACGCCAAGTTTGCACACAAAAACCACCATTGTTGCATATTTCAACCTCAAACACTAAATTCTCAACCCTTGAAAGTTCTTAGCAAACAAACCATCCAAACACCATCCATACATCATATAGAAGCTAATATAACCTTAAGTTTGCTTCTGTAGCCACCCAATCCATATCTCTATTTCTCACTTTTTGAGTTGTCACGTTAAGTTGGTTAGAAAGTTTGTGTTTGTTTCAAAGTAAAGTAAGTGCATCAATGGCTTCATTGAAGTCTAAGGGAGCTATTAGGATCACCATCTTGCTGCCAGAACATAATTTAAATGGGCTATGGACTCACTCTGTTTGGTAAATTTACTTAATTTTGAACTCATGGTTTTAACTATCATTGCAGTATGGAGTTTTAGATTTTTTTGGTTTTACCGAAAATTCATAAGTTACAGTCCATATCAATTTATAATGTTTACATTTTTTTAAATCCTTGTGAAAAAATGAGTAACTTTGACCTTTGCACTTTTTCACTTGTTTAAGAGATGAGAGAGTTTCCGCCTTTTGAAAAAACTTGAGGATTGGAGAGAATGTGTTTTGAAAGCTGAAAAGTTATTTTTGTGGCAGAAACTGGTTTCCCTATTTCTGGAAACAGGTTTCTATAGTTGACTTTTTCCTTCCAGTGTCTCTTTCAAGCCGATTTCGCAAAGGAAATCGGTTTCCCCATTTCTAGAAACTGGTTTGCAGAAACCTTTTACCAAAATATTTTCTTTCAATCACTTTCTTTGCCATTCATCTTCTACACTTTTTTTCAACTTTCCACATGATTTTCAATGAGCAAATCAACTCCTTTTGGCTTGATTTTTTGCACGCAACTTAATTTTTGTGTGTACTTTTACTATATTTAAAAAATGTAAAAAATATGTTTTATTTTGATCATTCTATTAAAAAACACCAAAAACATGTCTTTTATACATTCTCTTAAGACTTTCTTTTGTTTCTTAGTTGATTTTCTTGATTATTTCTTGATGATTAATCCTACCATGCCATGTTTTAACCCTTGCTTGAAAACATGATGTTTGTATATATTTATTACCCCATTGTAAAGTGATTATGTTTCAAAATCCAAGAGAGATAAATTTTGTTTACTTTATAAGTTATGTGTATATGCATTACCCATTGTATAAAAAAAACTTTTGTGAATGTTCACCCTATGTATTCTCATATACTCTAAGGAACCTTTTAACCTTAAAAAATAATTTTCAAACTTTATTTTTTAATCAAATGCTTCAATACACTTAAGAATATCGAAACAATTTCTAAAGACTCAAAGTGACTTAACCCCACCCAAATCTTTTTGCCACTTGGCTTTTCAATTTAAACATTTCTCGAAGACATTAGATATAAATCCTCTTTATAGTTGTGATATGATTCTCCTATCCACATAGTAATTATTGAAGCAAATGTGATTCTTTCCACATGAAGACGTTAATTGTCAACTTGTTGATCTTTATATCTAAGTTAGTAGCCCTTCCTTAATAACGATGCAAGACCCATCTTCTCGTACTTGTGGTGGTACTAGATGAGCTTTCTCTCTAAAAGATGATGAAATATCTCTTTTCTCTTAAAATCAATCACAACAAACCATTTTGTTATTTTTACCACAAACTACGAGGTTTTGATCCTTAATTGGTACATAGGTATAAGACTATGTCTTTCCAAACAAAAATATCCTAAAATATACTTATTTCCCCATCCCCACACTCATTTAGCAAGCAAACAATTTTAAACCAAAATAAAAACACAGATATTATAAGTGGTTCCTATAGAGTACTATAGATACGCAGGGTGCTAATATAACCAACCCCTGTACCTTGTATCTCTTCCTTATGCTTTTCTTTTAGTCTTTACTCCTTGCATTGCATGTTAAAATATAGGGTTTCGATCATTTCCCTTTTTCTTGGAAATAATAAAGTTCGATGGTGATTTCTTAAGTCTTTGTGAGTCAAGTTCCTCAATAGTTTGGTCTCCTCAATTTTTCACCGCCACAAAAATGGGGACTTCATTGGGGACAAATATCCTCAAGAGGGTTAAACCTGACTTATTTTATCTTTTTTTGTTATTATTGTTTTTTTGTTATATATGATGTTTTGTGGTTCTTTGGGGTGGCATTGGTGTTTTTTACGAAAGACAAATCCTACACCCAAATTAAAGTAACACTTAAGAATTAGGATGGCAGTATAATCAAAAGTTACATGACTATAGTAATCCTGACATAAGTAACATATGATATAACCCCACTCAGTGAAGGCCTCCTTGGGGTGGTAATGCTAAAACAAGCGAGTTGTTAAAGCATTACTACTTTAAACCTAAGAGGCCATGAAGTTGAGAAGTCATAAAACCCATTTACCAATCTTGGCCTTTAGGATGTAGTGCAGTTGAAATTCAAAAGTAGTCTTGAATTAGCCGTTACATGATACTATGTTTGGACGAGTTTTTCTTGAGAATATTATTCGTACTCACAAGTAATTGTGTAAATCAGTAATATCTGAAAGAAGATTCACAACTCCAAATATACTTTTATAACCTTGTTTTACAGGTACAAATGAATCTCTAGTACCTACCTTGTGGTGTGATTCTTACCTTTGGCTCCATGCTCGTGACTTTGAAACCTTAAAACCATTGCATAACCATACATTCATGCATTCATAAACATCATGACATGTTTGTAACATACATGGTCACTTCATTTATAGGGAACCTTGTTTTTTATTCTTGTATCGAGCTCATTCCTCAAAAATGCACATTAGAAAGAAGAATACCATCAGGTACAATGTTTGAATTCTAGCTCAAACTAAGGTCACAAAGTCTGAAGATGAAGATGAAGAAGAAGATTTTTACAGTCTTCAGCTTCAAGAAGAGATTGATCATATGGATAGCAATATCAAAATAAGGGATGTACTTATCAAAGAGCTCATTGAGAAGCCAAAGAGCGGAGAAACAAAGGAGCTCTTCAAAGAATCCCAAGAGTGAACTAATGAGAATCTAGGTTGGGGTACCCTTACTAATGTAGAGTTTGGAAAAACATCTTAGGGTTTTTGTTTTGTATTTTTTGATGATAACAATCATGCCAGTTGATTGGGATCTCTCGACTTTGAAGCTTTTAGGCTCTAAAATTTTGTACTAGACACATTTGTCACCTTTTATTGTTAATTATCTCTCGCTTGAAACATGTATCAAATTTTGGGGTCCTTAAAAATGAACTAGACATGTCATACTCATGCATCATCTAAATTTTGTGTCTCATATCATTCGGCATTCATCATCAAGTCTTTGCATTCTAGAGTCTTACTCATGCCTTTTCTCTCAAATAGAGTCAAAAACCCGCACTCGGGCTAATCAATGAAAAGATGGACATCACACTAGAACAAGAGAACTATGAAAGTGACTACTCTTCGAACCGGAATGGAAAGATTCACAACTATGGTGGAGAATTTGGTGACTGCTCAGAATCAGTTATTTAATCCCTTATCTCCTCGTTCAACTCAAGCATAACTCCAGACCACAGTGACCTCTGAAATTGATACTGCTCCTATTTCAGTAGCCCCGGTTAGTGTTTCTTGATATCAAATGCCACTTGGATATCCTAGGGGCATGTCACTCAACTTTATGCCGAAAGGGTACCAACCTGCTGTTGAAGTTCCCACAATGCAACATGTAATGTGTGCTCCCCCTTATGGGATTGCTATTCCTCCTCATGTGATGGATATTCCTTCTCATATGATGTCTACTCCTCCTCTAGTATTGCATGATGTCCCATTTTTAAATGAACAAGTCTACCATGCCAAACCGTCTGAATGTTTGGGTGTTGAAGAAAGGATGGCTGACTTCCAAAACAAGTTTCAAGAAATGCAGAAAGAGCTTAAGGCCCTTCGTGGGAAAGACCTATTTGGGAAGAATGATTATGACTTATGCCTGGTGCCGAATGTGAAGATACCAGCCAAATTTAAAGTACCTGACTTTGAAAAGTACAAAGGGAATTCTTTCCCAGAGAGTCACTTGACTATGTATGCCAAGAAGATGTGAACACAAACTGATAACGACCAACTGTTGATCCCTTACTTTCAAGATAGTTATTCTGGTGTCGCTCTTAGGTGGTACATGAGTTTGGATAGTGCATAAATCCACACTTTCAGAGACCTTTGTGAAGCGTTTGTTCGCCAGTACAAATACAATGTCTACGTGGCTTCGGACAGAAGTAAACATCGAGCTATGTCCCCCAAAGACAAGGAAAGTTTCAAAGAATATGCGCAAAGATGGCGTGAGGTTGCTGCCCAAATTAGTCCACCCCTGAAATAGAAGGAAATGGCCAAAATCTTTCTGAATACCCTAGGCCTATTCTACTATGAGAGGATGATTGCAAGTGTGTCGGATAATTTTACTGAAATGGTAAATATAGGAATACGACTCAAAGAAGGTTCCCGTGAAGGACGTCTATCTGTAGATGGTGGTTCAGCCAGAATTGTCAAGAAGAAAGAATAGGATTCAAACTCTGGCTCACATGGAAGGAAAAGGGAACCCAGAAACAATCATCAGTTTCACCAAATTGCTTTTGTCATTCCAATGATTAATCCAACTCTTGCAGCTCCTTCTCATCAACCACAACATCAACGATAACAAGTACAAAGGAGGCCACCAAGAAGGTGTGATCCAATCCCTATTATCTATAGTCAGTTTCTAACTCTGTTGCTCAAGGACTCTTTAGTCCAACTAAGGGAACCTAGGCCCACTCCATCATCTATTCCTCTGGATTACGGCATGAACTCCAGATGCGAGTACCACTCTAGGAAAATTGGACACTTAATTAGGGATTATAATATTCTGAAGCATAAAGTCCAAGACCTCATCGATTTAAAAGCTGTCAATCTTACACCAAATTGATGGGACTGAAATCCTTGCTCAACATTGGCAGTCTTTAGTTTCATTAACTTCTTTGTCATTTGCACTCTTTCTTGATTGATATTAAAATGTTTGCATGTATGAACTTGTTTACATTTGAATGATAATGATAATGAGATGGGAATGTTTGTCTTGAAGAAATCCATTTGTTTCATTCTCTTTTTTTTAATTTTAGTTTGGTTCTTCTTGCATTATGAAACCAAGTGTTACCAATCTTCTTGCTTAGGCAAAAATTGGAGGGAGGATGATGATATGAAAAACACAAAATATATGGTTGTATGCTTTTGAATAAAATCTTGGTAATGATGTACATGCATTGTTTTAAATCCCTAAACGCCGAAGATATAAGGAAGATAATCCCTTGATAACTCCTTTTGAGCCTTGAAGTAAGAGTTACTTTTTATATGAAAAAACCCTCATATTTAACCTGGGGCAAGGTAGTTTTCAATTGATTTGACCGAGTGTTCAGAGTTCAAAAGGAATTCACTTCTGAAAAGAACATAATGGTTATCCTTCATGCATCAAGAGGTCGAAGAGACGTGATACCACAATTTTTATCCCTCATTTATCAAGGAACGGGGAAGTCGTCGCTCCCTCAAAGAAGTCAAGATAAAGTCAATGTCACACAATTTGTTCATATCAAAAATCAAAAAAGGAAAGAAAAAAAGATCCCTCTAAGCCAACAACTCGAAGACAAGTCACTTAGGCAAATATTAGGGCATCCTGCTTGACTATAAATTAAAAATAAATAATCTAGGAAAATTTTAGGGAAAGAAAAAAAGAATAAAAAGGAAAAGCAAAAACATTAAAAATAAAGGACTACAAAGAAAAGTCCTTAGCAAAGAACACATTTGTGTGACTACAAACACGAAGACAAAAACGATGATTGTTACGCTGAAAGCCGCTTTGGTTCCTTAAACAATCACAAAATCCTTCTCTAGAGATGAATAATCATTTTGAATTAACTGGACATAAGATTGGAAAATATCACAAAGAATGGGTGGGCACCAATAAAGTTTGAGCCTTAAAATCCTTTTTTTGAAAATTGTGAACCAAGCCACGTTATAACCCTCAAAAGTCCTAATTGAAGTACATTTTTTTCGAAAGCATACTTCAAAGAGATATCGATTCCTGACTCCCATGAGTTTTGCTGAATATTTGAGTTGGTATCATATTGCTTTTATCTTTATTCAAAAAAATGTTATATCCAAACCAGTGATTCGATTACAAGGTTTTGCGACTTATTTTAAAGACATACATAATTGTTGCATTATAATTTTCATTGTCAAAGTAAACTTCCTCTGCTTGCAAACATTTGCTAGACATCAAAGAAGATTGTATATGAACATCAGTAATGAGCTTAATCATTTTGAGGCCTGAATCTATGTTGGTTAATTGGCGAATTATTTCAAAGAATGATCATATTCAGGGGCATGTTACCCAAAGAACTTAAGCATGAGGCAGGTTGTTTTCCCAGTTGATGCTTTCACAGTTTGTTTACCCTTATGGGGGAAAAGTTTGAAGACTTTGATGCGTAATGTACATTTAATTTAGGGAAGTCACATCAAAATTCAACAAGTCTCTTCAAGAGTTTGAAGACACTGGGGAATATTAGATGCCAGGTTTATTTGTAAAATCCTCTTGATATTATTTCTTCTGATAAACTATGTAACTTGGGGCATTTAAGAATTGACATTTATTCTCATGAACTGTTATGACGTGCATCATGCAATTTATCAGCAGTAAACTTGGGGCACCGAAAATTAGTTTGAAGGACAATCCAGATTCGTCAAGATATGTGATTCACTTTGAAAATATTATCAGATGATGGTGTTCCCTAGTGATCCCAGCTAAGCCTTGATTCAGGTATCTCCAGCTGAGCATGATTCTTCTCCCCCAACAATTTTTTTTCCTCAAAAAGGAGTTCATATTGTTGTCCCCTCAATGGACTATTGATGTTAGAAGGTTGAACTTTTGGTTTTTCTTCACAAGAAGTATCCTCCTCTCACAAGAGATATTTAAGCCTTGTAGTAGGACTTTGCTCCGTCAAGTGGATTTTGTTTTATCTCTAGTGATGATTATATCTTATTGAGATTGGTCGAAGTGCTTGGTTGTACCCTGGTGTTGTTTTATCATCCCATGTGTTATCATTTAGCTCTTTAGGATGTTTTTTCAGCATATACATGACATTCATTCATCCATTCATACTTACATCATTCATGCACATTATCATTTCTCTATGTTCCTAAGACCACTTAATTTGGTTGTGTTTATCCCCAAGTAGTGTAATTCCTTTCCCCACAAATCTCCAACTCCAAAGTTGATGTTATTTAAAAACTTTACCAGTATCAGCACTCATGTCAATCATTTCTTTTTCCCAGCCTCATAGTTGATATCAATCATTACTGGTCTCATCATTCATGTCAATCATATTAAGTCGTATTAATGATGTTACCAGTCTCGGTACTGATGCAAATACTTTACCAATCTCAGAATTGACGTCATACCTTTTTCCAAACCACATAGTTGATGTCAATCATTAACAGTCTCAACATTGATGTTAATCATATCCAATCGCAGTACTAACATTACCAGTCTCAAACTGATGTTAATCATTTCTATTTCCCAACCCCAGAGTTTATGTCAATCATATCCTGTCTCAGTACTGATGTTACCAGTCTCGATACTGATGCAAAAAACATTACCAGTCTAAAAAATAACGTCAAACCTTTTTACCAGTCTCAACATTTATGTTAATCATATCTAGTCGCAGTACTGATGTCACCAATCTCGGTACTGATGCAAATACTTTACCAGTCTTCAGACTGATGTAAATCCTTTTTCCAACCTCATAGTTGATATCAATCATTACCAGTCTTATCATTGATGTCGAACATATTTAGTCGCAGTACTGACATTACCAGTCTCTGCATTGATGTCAACCATTTATTTTCCAACTGTAGAGTTGATGTTAATCATATCAAGTTTTGGCCCCAGTCTCAGTACTGATGTTAACCCTTTTCTCTCTTGTCCCAATCTCAGATTTGATATCAATATTTCCTTTTTCCAGTATCAATATTGATGCTAATTATTTCCCCAATAATGCCTTCTCTCCCAAATAGAATGTCGACCATAAGCAGAAAGGTGTATCCCTTCTTGATTACCTATTGAGTTTGTTCCTCATGGAAAAGTTTTGCTTTAGCTTTCCCGTCCATCTCTGGATATGATAAATTCCCATTTGATTTTATTCTTCATTGAGAAGATTCTGGTTTGAGTGTCTCTCTCCAGCTTATTCCCATATTGAACCTTGCCTTTGACAAATATGTTTGTCTGGATCTCTCTAGGCGGTAAACCCTAGATTTATAGTGCATTTACTTTGCACATTTGAAGACTTTATTTTTATTTGAAGAAATTTATTTCGCAAGATTGATGAATTTCACTTTTTTTGAAACCTCCCATGTGAAGATTTTGTCTCTCAACAAGTATCTATTAGCAATTCCCCGGGAAGATTTGAAATCATGTTCCAGCAACATTATTATAATACTCTTAGTTATCACCTGACAATAAGTAATAGTCTATTTATGAGTAGTCCGTCAATTAACAGAGAAGTTATCCCCAGATATCAAGGTCTTTATTTATTTCAACGAATGGTTAATCTCTTCGATATGATGGGGGTTGTTCGTTTGCAAAGATTTTGTTTACTTCAACGGATGGTTAATCTCTTCGATATTATTGAGATAGTTCGTTTGCAATGATTTTTTTTACTTCAACGGATGGTCAATCTCTTTGATATGATGTAGATAGTTCATTTGCGAAGATTTTGTTTACTTCAACAGATGGTTAAACTCTTTGATATGATGGAGATAGTTCATTTGCAAAGATTTTGTTTACTTAAACGGATGGTTAATCTCTTTGATACGATAGAGTTAGTTTGTTGCGAAGATTCTGTTTACTTCAACGGATGGTTAAACTCTTTGATATGATGGAGATAGTTCGTAGCAAAGATTTTTGTTTACTCCAATGGATGCTTAATCTCTTCTATATGACAAAGATAGTTTGTTGTAGAACCCTTTTCAAGTGGAAGACTTGATTAAAGAAGAATCAGAGACTCATTATTCGTAGGAAAGCTTATTGTTATCCTTTTCAAGTGGAGGACTTGATTAAAGAAGAAGCGAAGACCTGTTCATCATGGGAAAGACTATTGTTATCCTTTTAAAGTGGAAAACTTGATTAAGGAAGAAGCGGAAACCCGTTCGCCGTGTGGAAGCTTATTATTATCCTTTTTAAGTGGAAAACTTAATTAAAGAAGAAGCGGAGACCCGTTCGTCAAGGGGAAGCTTATTTGTTATCATTTTGAAGTGTAAGACTTGATTAAAGATGTCGTGACCCATTCTTCGTTTGGGAAGCTTATTGTTTCTTTTGAGATGGCCTTATCCTATTTCTCTTTTTCCTTTCTTTGGGATTTTTCCCAAAAGGGTTGGGTTCTCTTTTCTTTCGTTGAGTTTAGAAAAATCTCTCCCCAATGGACCTGGTCTTTCCTATAATTTGTTTATTTTTCCTTTTTCCCAGTGACGTTTTATCATACCTTTGAGGATTACTTGTTCTTTCTTGTCCGCATTTAAATACGTTTTCTATTGTGGCATCTTAGATCCAAAAATTGTGCATTTTGTATTTAAGTACCTCCCATCGCGTCGAGACAAAGACTACGATCTTCACATCGCAGGGTAGAAGAAACTTAAATAGGGGAATCTTTTGACTTAAGATCCCACCTCATTTTGCATATTTTATAAATCATATCATTCATCTATGCATCAGTAACATAATAGAAATATAGAAATTTGTCTTGTTGTGTTTGTTTCTCATACAAGATAGGTATGTTGGAGCAAGGAGTCTTAAATTGTGTATCACTCAAGACTTTATCACATCAAGGACTTCAAGGATATATTAGCATGATAAGGAATGCATCTTGGTTACAAGATTGTTTGGAAATAGGAAGATTTGAATACACCTGGAAAAGTCAACTGCCTAAAGTCAACCTCTGACTTTTGAGATTTTTGGTCAAATATGGACTCCCCAAGTTAAATTTCATGAAAATGTGATTAATATGTGGATTTTATCAAGGGAAACCACAAAATTGGAGATTACTTGCAAAACGGACAGAGTTTAAAATGTTGGAAATTTCACTAAGTCCCTAAATTCTCATGTTCAAGTGCACTACTTTGCAAGCTTGTAATTTCTTCATCAAGCCACCATTTTTCTTGCTCTGATGCTTAAAATCAAGATGATATTTCATACTACAACTTTGTCAATGAGGTTTGATCTCCAAAAAATTCATGGATAAGAAGATATGAGCTCATAAAGTCATGACTTAATTAACCAACACTTAGAGAAAATTTTCCAGCATCCTGACTTTTTCAAGTAGTTGACTTTATGGCCATTTTTCTCTATGATCCCAACTTATTCAAGAACAATGTTCAACATGAAAGTTGTAGAGTGTGTTTTAAAGTTTCCAAAATGTATAAGAGCATGAAAATATGATGCTTGAGCTGATAGTTTCAAAGCCATAAAGTATCCATGGAAGAGAGATTTGGAAGCCCAATTCTATGCTCAAGTTCATGCATAATTTTGTGCCCAACCTCATGATCCAAAAAACCTGGCATTGAGACCTCCAAACCTCAAATTTTTTGATGTGTTGAACACTTTAACACTATATTATTCAAGGAGTCGATCCACTGTCCAAGTTCCACACCATAAATGGACCAAAAACATAAAGTGAATTTTATCTAAATCTCCAAAAATCTTATTTTGTGATCTTGAGCCTTGTGTTATACCCCAATTTTTACCCTAAGATCTCTAATCATCTCACATTCTCAATACATCAAGATCACACTTCAGGGTTGGTTCTCTCCTTCTACTTCATCATATCTTTAATTTTGCTCTTGAGGGATCACCAATCACTTTGATTTGTGTATCTTGTACATGTGTTCTTTTAACTAACATCAAAATGTGTGTGTGTGTGTATATATATATATATATATATATATATATATATATATATATATATATATATATATATATATATATATATATATATATATATATATATATATATATATATATATATATATATATATATATATATATATATATATATATATATATATATATATATATATATATATATATATATATATATATATATATATCTTGGATTGTTCATATAGTAGGTGATAACACAATTACATCCATCTCACCATTTAACCTAGGGTGTAAGGATTGATCCTTAATCAAATGATTCTTCAATGGATTGCAAGAGCTCAAGCTTCAAGGCTATGTTTATGATATCAAATATTTGTGGTTCAAATAGCTCCCTCACTTTATTTAGGTCAAGATCTCCTCAAAGTTGGTGGAGGCTGTTAGAACATAGTTTGGTTCTACATCCTTGTAAGAGTTTAGATGATAACAAACACATGATATATATAAGAACAAATATGATCTCTAATAAAGTATTTTAATATGCAGGGAAGATTTGATGTAAGAAGCATAAAAGATTAGAAAATACACGTTTTTGAAGCTCTATTGTGACACATCTTACTTAGAAGAAAATATGTGTAAGACTCTTTAATGAAGAAGTTCTAATGTTACAACTTCTAAATGAACCAATACTGCGGAACAAAAACTCTGATATTCTGATAAGTAAAATTCTAGAAAGAACTAAATAAGTCCCAACGGTAACATTCATCTTCTGATATGATTCCAAGAAAGCATGTTTTGAAGCGTTACATTTTATTCATTGCAAAATCAAAAGTAACGGCTGAATCAAGACAAAAATCTCTATTTTTGGAAAGAACATTAACTACTACTTATCAACCTTCCAAAAGCATCTTCTCATGTCTCTCATGCATCGTGTATGTAAAGAAGATGCGAAGAATAAAATGTACATATCTCTACTGCGGGCTAAAAAAGAAAAATCACATTTACCTTTCTGTCTTATGCTTTTAAATTGTGTAATACATCACTATAATGATACAGTTTTGTCTAAGAAAACATCTTTGTACACACTGTTAATTATATTATTGTTTAATATCTTGAGAAAACTGGGTTGTGTTTTAAACTCAAGAAGACTTTGACAGTTGTCAGTGTATCTGTGTAATCAAGTTTAATTAGTGTATTAATACCTCATTTGAGAAGAAGCAAAATCACTTTGGCGGGTGGACTGGAGTAGTTTGAGTTTAAACAAACCAGGATAACCAATGTGTCTATTTCTTTTAATTTAAAAACCACAATTCAAACCCCCCATTTTCTTGTGTTTTTCCATGCCTTCTCCAACAAGCTTCGTCGAGACTTAAGATCCATCTTTGAGTGTTTTCAAGACAACATCATTTAAAGGCCTATTATGATTCATCATGCTTTATTGTGCCTAGAAAGGTCAAAAAGATTCAAGGTTAGTTCAACAAGTTTTACATAATTGAGCAAATGCTTGATTCAATGATCACAAAGAGAGAATCAGCTAAAAACATGTTTGACTCCTTGAGAATAATACATGAAGGCAACACGCAAGTCAAATAAACCAAATCTCTTGCTCTCATTCAGAAGTATGAAGCTTTCAAAATGGAATAAGATGAAAAATTTGAAACAATGTTCTCAAGATATCAAATTCTGGTTGATGGCCTAAAAGTTCTAGATAAAGCATACTGAACAGCGAATCATGTAAAGAAAATCATCAGAAGTTTACCCAAGAAATGGATACCCATGGTCACAACCTTAAAACTAGCCAAAGATATGAACAAAATATCTCTTGAAGAACTTATCACCTCCTTGAGAAGTCATGAGATAGAACTAGAAGAAGATGAGCCTCATAAGCAAGGTAAGTCTCTCGCTCTTAAATATAATAAAAAATTTGAACCTAAAGTTTTTCATTCAAAAGAAGAAAACTCTAGTGGATCCTCGTCAGAAGAAGATAAACTATCTCTTATCTCCAGAAGAGTCAATCAGCTGTGGAAGCACGGGAAGAGGAAGTTTAGAAATCCTAGAATAACATGGAATCACTCTGAATCATCTTCTGGATACAGAAAACCCAGCAACAAAGATATTGTGTGCTACGAATACAACTAACAAGGTCATTACAGAAGCGACTGCCAAAAACTCCAAAAAGAAAAGCCTAAAAAGAAGTTCTTTAAAGAAAAGAAGAAAAGTCTTATGGAAACATGGGATGACTCTGAATCTTCTGAAGCTGAAACAGAATCAGAAGATGAACGAGCCAATATAGCCTTAATAGCCAACGAATCAGATGACACTGGATCATCTGAATCTGAATCAGACTCAGACCCAGAAGAAGTATTCTCTAACTTTTCTAGATCTCAATTAGAAGACAGTTTGTCAGAAATTCTTGAAAGCTATCAGCAACGTCGAATCAAAAATAAGAACCTTAAAAAGGATCTAGTATCTGACTCTGAAGAGATTAAGTAAATAAAAGCAGAAAACTCTGAGCTAAAAGAAACCATTTCTAAACTCAAAACTGAAAATCATTCTATTAAAGACAAATTACAAAAAGCTCGGAAAGAAACTATTTCAGAAGTTTCAAATAGTTCTGATAAAATCATAAAAGAATATGATATCTTTCAAAAATTTCTAGCTAAAAACATAGATAGGAGCAAGATGGCTTCAATGATCTATGGAGTTAGCAGAAATGGAAGAAAAGGTATAGGATATGTGAAACCAAAGGGAAAAGAAACTCAACCAAAGAAATTTGATGACATAGTTATAAAACACACAACTCTCTAGTCACACTTTACATATGGACATACACATGATATAAAATATACTAGTAATGCTTTTTCTGGAAAACGGAAATTCAAACAGAATTTTGGAAACTCTAACAAACAAGGACCCATAAAGATGTGGGTACCTAAGGATAAAATTGTCTATGTAGCATATGTCTTTAACAACAAAGTTAAAACACCAATATTGGCACCTCAACTCTGGATGCTCTCGACACATGGCAGAAAGAAAGCATATGCTCCAAAGTTTGGAGCTTGAATCTGGAGGCTCTGTAGGTTTCAAAGGCAATCAGAAAGGAAAGATTATTGGCTCTAGAACTATTGGTAATGGTACACTTCCTTCTATAACTAATGTTCTATTAGTAGATGGATTAATGTATAACCTGTTATCCATAAGTCAATTAAGTGATAATGGTTATGATATAATCTTTAATCAAAAGTCTTGTAAAGTAGTTAGTAAGAAAGATGGATCTATCCTCTTTAATTGAAAGAGAGAGAACAATATTTACAAAATAAAAATTTCTGAACTAAAAAGTCAGAATGTAAAATGCCTAATGTCTGTTAACAACGAGTAATGGGTCTGGCACAGAAGATTAGGGTATGTTAGTATGAGAAGAATATCTCAGATTAACAAACTCAATCTGGTCAGAGGACTTCCTAACCTGAAGTTCAACTCAGATGTTCTGTGTGAATCATCTCAAAAAGGCAAGTTTGAAAAACCCTCTTTCAAATAAAAAATTTTGTCTCTACCTCTAGACCATTAGAACTTCTACACATAGATTTGTTTGGACCAGTGAAAACTAAATCCATCAGTGGCAAGAAGTATGGATTAGTGATTGTAGATGACTATAGCAGATGGACATGGGTAAAATTCTTAAGACATAAGGACAAGCCACACTATGTGTTCACTACCTTCTGTAACCAAGTTCAAAATGAAAAAAGATTTTAGAATTGTTAAAGTCAGAAGTGATCATGGTGGGGAATTTGAAAACAAAAGATTTGAAAACTTTTTTAATGAGAATGGCATCTCTCATGATTTCTCTTTTCATAGAACTCATCAGTAAAATGAAGTTGTAGAATGAAAGAATATAACTTTACAAGAAATGGCCAGAGCCATGATCAACGAGACTAACATTGCTAAAAACTTCTGGGCAGAAGTAATTACCATAGTGTGTTATATTCAGAATAGAATCTCCATAAGACCTATTTTGGATAAGACTCCATATGAGTTGTGGAAGAACAAAAAGCCTAACATCTCTTATTTCCATCCATTTAGATGCACTTGATTTATTCTAAACACTAAAGAACATCTGAACAAGTTTAATTCTAAAGCACAAAAGTGTCTCGTGTTAGGATACTCTGAATGCTCAAAAGGTTATAGAGTATATAACACAGAAACACGAATTATGGAAGAACCTATTAGTGTCAGATTTGATGATAAGCTTGGTTCTCAAAAGTCAAAGCAGGGTAAATTTTTTGCAGATATAGAAGTTCAATTTACAGGTATTGAAGACAGAACGTCAGAAGTTCTTAATAAAGAATCACATCCAAATACAGAAGAAGATGTTACAAATATTACAACAACTTCTGAATACCCCATCTAGAAAATACAATCCAAAAGTAGCTTAGCACATCCGGAAACCATGATTCTGTGAAAGAAAGAAGATCCAATCAAAACAAGATCTATGTTCAGAAATTCTGAAGTATCACTCATGGGATTAGTGTCTCTGATTGAGCCAAATTCCATTGACGAAGCTCCTCTGATAATGACTGAACTAAATCAATTTACCATAAATGATGTGTAGAATCTAGTTCCCAAACCAAAAGGATTTAACATCATTGGAACCAAATAGGTCTTAAAAAAAACTAAATGAACAGGAGAAGTTGTCAGAAACAAAGCACGACTGGTGGCACAAGGTTATACTCATCAAGAAGGGATAAACTATACAAAAACCTTATCTCCAGTCGCCAGGTTAGAATCTAACATACTTTTAATTTCTTTTGCTACAATTAATGGTATCACTCTTTATCAAATACATGTTAAAAGTATTTTTTTAAATGGTTACATTGAAGAAGAAGTTTATGTACACCAACCCCCTGGCTTTGAAAATACAAAACATCCAGAAGATGTTTATAAACTTAATAAATCATTATATGGTCTGAAATAAGCTTTCAGAGCTTAGTATGAAAGACTAAGTAATTTTCTAGTAGAAAATGAGTTTACTAGAGAGAAGGTGGACACAACCTTACTCTGGAATCTATTTAAAAATCACATTATGGTTTGTCAAATTTACGTAGATGATATAATTTTAGGATCTACTAAAGCCTCTTTGGGAAAATAATTTGTTAAGTCTATGTAGGAAGAGTTTGAAATGATCTTGATGGGAGAACTCAAGTTCTTTCTTGGTATCCAAATCAATCAAACACTAGAAGGAACCTACATTCATCAAATCAAGTATGTCAAAGAACTTCTAAAGATATTTGACTTGTCAGAATGTAAGCTATCCAAAACTCCTATGCATCCCACATGTATTCTGGAAAGGGAAGAGGTAAGTAAGAAGGTAGAACAGAAGCTCTACAGAGGTATAATTGGTTCTCTCTTATACTTAACAGCTTCAAGACCTGATATTCGGTATAGCATTTGTCTTTGTGCTAGATTCCAATCAGATCCTAGAGAATCTCACTTAATAGCAGTTAAGCAAACTTTCAAGTATATGAAAGGTACTACTAATCTTGGTCTTTCTTATATAAAATCCAAAGAATACAAATTAGTAGGGTACTGTGACGCTGACTTTTCCGGAGACAGAATAGAAAGAAAAAGTACTTCTAGAAGATATCAATTTCTTGGAGACAATCTAATCTTGTGGTCCAGCAAAAGAAAATCCACCATTGCACTGTCAAATGCTGAAGCTGAATATATAACAGAAGCTGAATGTAGCACACAAATGCTCTGAATGAAGAGTCAATGTGAAGAATTTAACATATATGAGAGTAACAGTACTATCCTTTGTGACAATACTTCTGCTATTTGTCTTTCAAAAAATTCAATTTTAAATTCTAGGGCTAAACATATAGAAATTAAACATCATTTTATTAGGGACTATATTCAGAAAGGATTTCACTCTTTAAAAATTATAGACACAGACCATCAATGGGTTGATGCCTTCACTAAACCCCCTTTATGAAGATAGATTTAATTTCATTCTAAATCATCTCAGTATGGGATTATGCTATGAATGTTAATGTTGTTTCTGTATATTTTAACCCTCTGAACTTTATGCTTTAATTTTCTTTGTATGAACATCTGATCAATAGTTCTTCAGAAGTGAGAAGGAGAGTTGTATCAAGATCTATCCAAAACATTTTAACGTGTTCAAATTTTGAACGGACTGAGATGGTTAAGTTGATGCATTGAGGCTCGAGTCAAATCACTATCCCTCTTTTCAGGAATCATTAAATGCACGTAATCATTTTCTTTAAATCCTTTTATTTTTAATTAAAACTGTTATTTTCATTCTGTTGGCTATATATACTTCACTTTTTCACAAACACTATCACACTTCCACTCACTCATTTTTCACTCTTCAAACTGTTCATCTTTCAAAAAACCCTAAAAGAGTCTGTCTGAACAAATGGATTCTTCTCAAAAAAGGTCTCAAGTTTCTCAAACCATTCCTTGTTCTTCCTCCTCAAATGAAGAAAGGTACATTGAACCTTCAAGAAATCTCCTCATGACCATTGATTCTTTGGATGTTCTTTGTGAGCTTATTGTTGATTTCATAAGCATGAAGGAAAATGGGTATGATTTAATCCCTAACGTTGAGTTCCAAGGTTGGATAGAATATTTTGATTACCTCATAGGTCTAGTTTTTCCAAATCTTGTGAAAGAATTCTGGATCCATGCCACAACTTCAAATCATCAGATAACATCATATGTTATGGGAAAAAAGATCATCATCACTGAAGATCTTATTGGGAATCTCATAGGTCACGAAGGCGGGGATATTAGATGTAGTGATATGGAAGACAAAGGCTCTGCCGTTGTCTCAAAGGAAATCTTTACTTCTGGCCATCCATCCAACAAAATCAAAGATCTAAAGGATTACACCAGAATTTGGTCCAAAATAATTATGGGATGCATGAATCACAAGAAGCCTACCATCTCTCCAGACTACATCAACATTGATCAGCAGTACCTTCTACACTTCATCACCACCAAAGCAAAAGTTCATCTTCCACATCTTCTGTTCAACTATCTGAAGACTAGTGTAAAGGAAACAAGAGAAGAACAAAGAAAAAATAGAGATTGGATCCCTATGGGAAGACTTACCTCAGATATTCTAATAGAAAACAGATTGATAGAACATCTGACTAAGGCTCAACAAACTAATGTTCTGGAAGCTTGTGCTGGTAAACCTCTAAATACTAAGAATCTGAAGAAAATGAAGATTATTGAAACTATTAAGAAGCACCCAACAATAACCACCAAAGAAGTCATCAACACCCGAAGTGTGCTTCTGAAGGATTTTCCTCTCTTCACTCAAGCAGACTCATCTCCAGAAATTGTTCTCAAATATCTAGAAGCCTGCAAGAGTGACGATATGATTCCAGATGTGAACATCCTTTATCTAAGACAACAACCTCTGGAAGTTTCTCCCAGAAAAATCAAGAAAAAGGAAAGCAAATGGAGAAGGAATTTGTCAGAAGACCCCCAAAGCTTCCAAAAAGAAAGGTAACTCATCTTTTGTTTCTGTTATTGAATCACTATTTTTATCAACATCTGAAACCCCTTCATTTCCAAAGCCCACAAAAGATCCATCTCCTCAAAACTTTGATGATTTTGACCTAGATATTGATACTTCAATACCTATAAATAATCCTTTAATCAATCCACCTTCTACCCATTTTGATCAGCCTCGGCCAGAACTTGCACAAGTTCTCTCTGATATTGATCAATTTGATCCGCTGTTTGAAGCTCCCCAAACTGAAAATCCAAATAATGACCTTGATACCACGTCATCCATCCCTGGAATCATTTTCCATCTCATGGTTTCTCAACCACCAATAATCCCCACAACTTCATCACAAACCTTCTTTATTCCAGATCTTCCATCTCCCTATCATTCAACACCACCAAATCCACCTAAAACATGTCTTTTATACTTTCTCTTAAGACTTTCTTTTGTTTCTTGGTTGATTTTCATAATGATTGATCCTACCATGCCATGTTTTGACCCTTGCTTGATAACATGATGTTTTTATATATTTATTACCCCCTTGTGTAGTGATTATGTGTCAAAATCCATGGAGAGAGATATGTTTTGTTGACTTTATAAGTCGTGTGCATATGCATTACCCTTTGTATAAAAAAACTTTAGTGAATGTTCACCCTATGAATTCTTATATACTCTAAGGAACCTTTTAACTCTAAAAAATAATTTTCAAACTTTCACCACTTTCATATTAAAACCTTGACTTTGTGCCATTGAATTTTCAAACATGATTTTTTAATCAAATGCTTCAATACACTTAAGAATATCAAAATAATTTAAAAAGACTAAAAGTGACATAAATTCACCCAAATCTTTTTTCCACTTGGCTTTTAAATTTAAAACTTTTCTCGAAGAGATTAAATATAAATCCTCTTTATAGTTGAGATACTATTGTTGAAGTAAATGTGATTCTTTCCACATGAAGACATTAGTTGGTAACTTGTTGATCTTTTTATCCAAGTTAGTAGCCCTTCCTTCATAGCAATGCAAGATCCACATTCTCATACTTGTGGTGGTATTAGTTGAGCTTTTTGTCTAAAAGATGATGAAATATCTCTTTTCTCTTAAAATCAATCACAACAAACAAATTTGTTATTTTTAGCACGTACTACGAGGTTTTGATCCTAAATTGGTACGTAGGTATAAGACTATGTCTTTCTAAACAAAAATATCCTAAAATATACTTCTTTTCCAATCTTCGCACTCATTTAGAAAACAAACAATTTATAAAAAAAAACAGATGTTATAAGTGGTTCCTATAATGTACCATAGATACATATGTTGTTAATACCTTCCCTTTGTATAAATGGTTCCTATAGAGTACTATAGATACACAGATATTATAAGTGATTCTGATGAAGCTGTTGGAACTCTGTTCCAAGCTGTTTTTGTTGATAATTGTGTTAAGAAGAGTGGGGAATCCATTTCTTCTTTGAAAGATGCACTTCAGGTGGTGCAACAAGGTCCTACTAAAGGATAATGGAAGGTTGTGAATCTTCTAGAGAACAAGAACCGTGTTGGTCTAGGAATTTCTCCCAAGTCTAGAAAAGTTGTGAAGCAGGAGGCTATTTTTTGCTTGATTCAAGAGATCTTCCATACTGGAGGCTTTACTCATCCAACTCCTTCAGAAGTTGATGCAATTACTGATGATGATTCTAAGCCAGATTGGCTGAACTTTCTGATGCATAGAGAGACCATCCAGAACTAGATTGCTCTTGATATTCCCAATGTTGTTCACATTTCAAAGTAATTTGTTTTTGTTTTTTTTTTGTCAAAATCCTTTCACTCTACCCAAGGAGAAAGTGACTTTGTGTGGGCTTACCTTTTTTTTCAATCATTAAGGTCATTAATAAAACTTATTTTGTTATCCATTTATGTTTATACTATTTGCTTTTTTCTGGGAAAATGCTAATCTAAAAAATCCTATAAACATAAAATAACCTCAATATTTGCATACAACTTGCACATTTTTCTAATCAAGAATCAATCATTGTGCAGATTAATTAATAAACCCATTGAAAGCCATGACCATATTCCCTCTTCCATCATTGAATTCCATGTGTTTGAAGCTGAAGAAAGGAATTTGTTAAAATCCCAAAAGAAGTCACTTGGTTGCTTGAGCACGAGGAAAAGAACATTGAGCCTTATAAAGAGCCAATAGAATTTATCAACTTGGATTCTGAAGGGAACAATAAAGAAGTCAAGATTGGGGCACTGCTTGGTCAAGAGGTCAAGAACAGAATGATAGAACTCCTTAAGGAGTATGTTGATGTGTTCGCTTGGTCTTACCAGGATAATTCCAAGCTTAGATAGATACATTATGAAGCATAGATTGCCTTTGAATCCAGAATGCCCAACAGTCAAGCAGAAGTTGAGAAGAATTCACTATGATATGGCTATCAAGATCAAAGGGGAAGTTTAGAAGAAAATTGTTGTTGGTTTTCTTATTACATCAGTTTATCCTTAATGGGTGGCCATCATTATACCAGTGTTGAAGAAGGATGTAAAATTAAAGTTGTGTGTTGATTATAGGTATTTGAATAAGGGTAGTCCAAAAGATGATTTCTCGTTACCACATATTGACAGGTTGGTAGATAATACAACCAAGTTTAATGTCCTCTCCTTTATGGATGGGTTTTCCGGATATAATCATATAAAGATCGCATATGAGGAGATGGAAAAAATGACATTCATCACCCCCTAGGGAACATTATGTTACAGAGTGATACCCTTCAGTATGAAGAACGCTAGTGCAACGTACCAGAGGGCTATGACTACCATATTCCATTTTATGATGCATAAAGAAATTGATGTTTATATTAATGATATGATTTCCAAGTCAAGGACTGAGTAGGATCATGTTGAGTATTTGTTGAAGTTGTTTAAGCATTTGATAAAGTATAAACCCCGCTTGAATCTGAATAAATGTACTTTTGGTGTCCGTTCTAGGAAGTTGTTGGGTTTCATTGTTAGCCAGAAAGGTATTGAGGTAGATCATGATAAAGTCAGAGCTCTTATAGAAATGCATGTACCTAAACATGAAAAACAAGTTAAAGGATTCCTTGGGCATTTAAATTACATATCCAGGTTTATATCTCACATGACTGCCAATTGTGGGCCAATTTTTAAGTTGCTTCACAAAGATCAATGTTGTGTTTGGACTGAATATTACCAGAAAGGTTTTGATAACATCAAAGAATATTTGTTTGAGCCTCCTATCTTTACTCCTCTAGTGGAGGGAAGGCCTTTGATCATGTATTTGACTATGTTGGAAGATTCCATGGGTTGTGTCCTTGGACAACAAGATGAAGCAGGACGAAAATAGTATATCATCTACTATTTGAGTAAGAAGTTCACTAGTTGTGAGTCTCGGTAATCTATGCTTGAAAAGAGTTATTGTGATTTGGCCTTGGCTACTTAGCGTCTACAGAAATATGTGATAAATCATACCACTTGGTTGATATCCACTAATGGATCCAATCAAGTACATTTTTTAAAATCTTGCTTTAATTTGAAGGATTTCTCGTTGGTAAATGTTATTGTCTGAACATGATTTTGAGTACCGTACTCAAATTGCAATTAAAGGAAGTATTTTGGCAAATCATTTGACTCAACATCCAGTTGAATATTATCAATCCATCAGGTTTGACTTCTCTGATGAAGTTGTTATGTATCTTAAAGCCAAACGTTGTGATGAACCATTTCCTGAAGAAGGACTAGAGTCAGGGTCCCGGTAGGGTTATATATTAGATGGAGTTGTTAATGCTTATGTAATGGAACTGGGGAAATAACTATTACTCCTCTACATTCTCACACTCCTTTAACTGCAAGATTGTTATTTGATTGCATGAACAATATAGCGAAGTATGAAGCTTGTATCATGGGTCTTAAAGAATCCATTGATATAAGGATTAAGATCCTTGATGTGTATGGAGACCCAGCTCTGGTGATTAATAAAATTTAAGTTGAATGAGATACCCGTCATCCTGTTTTGATTCCCTACATAGATTATTCAAGGAGGTTATTACCTTTCTTTAACAAATTTGAATTTCATCATATACCTCGTGAAGAGAATCAAATGGAGTTTACTTTAGCTATTTTTTCTTCCATGTATAAAGTGAATTTTCACAATGAGGTACCTCTAGTCAGGATTATGCGCATGGATAGACATGTGCATGTGTTTTAAGCATAAGTTAAAGTGGATGAAAAGCCATGATACTATGATATCAAGTGTTTACTCCAAAGACAACAATAACCACCTGGAGCATTTAATAAAGATTAAAAAAAACTTTGAGAAGATTGGTTGGTAATTTCTTCTGGAATGAAGATGTTTTGTACAAGAGAAACTTTGACATGGTCTTGCTCACATGCATGGATATACTCAAAGAAGACATGTTATTTTAAGAAGTTCACGAAGGGTCTTAAGGTACTCATGCCAATGCACATGCAATGGCTAAAAATATGTTAAGAGCATGTTACTATTGTTCGACAATGGAATCTGATTGCTTTAAGTTTGTGAAGAAGTGCCATAAGTTTCAGATTTATGTTGATAAGATTCATGTGCCTCCAACTCTTCTCAATGTTATTTATTCTCCTTGTCATTTTTATATGTGGGGAATTCATATGATCGGCATTGTTGAGCCTTATGCCAATGTCACCAAACAGGTTATGGTCATGTTTATCAAGAATCAAATTATTTTTCGATATGGTATTCCGAGTAAGATCATTATTGATAATGGGTTGAACTTGAACAATAAGATGATGGATGAGGTGTGTGAAAGCTTCAAGATTGAAAATCACAATTCTTCTCCTTACAGACCCAAGATGAATGGATTTGTTGAAGCCGCTAACAAGAATATTAAGAAGATTATCCAGAAGATGGTTGTGACTTATAAAGATTGGCATCAGATGCTCCATTTTTCTTTGCATGGGTATTATAAATTTGTTCGCACTTAAACAGGGGAATCCCATTTCTCTCTTATGTATGGCATGGATGCAATGCTCCATGTAGAGGTTGAGATCCCATCAATGCGAGTCTTGATGGAAGACAAGTTATCTGAGGCTGAATGGTGTCAGAACTGATTTGATCAATTGAATTTGATTGAAGTGAAAAGAATTATGGCCTTGTGTCATGTTCCATTATATCAAAAGAGAATGAAGTATTAATTTAATAAGAAGTTTCAACCTCGTGAGTTTAGAGAAGGTGGCCTCGTGCTAAAAAAGTTCTTGTCTTTCCACGAAGATTCTAGGGGTAGTCGGACTCCTAATTATGAAGGCACGTATGTTGTTTACAAAGCCTTCTCTGGAGGTGCCATGCTCTTATAACTATGGATGGTGAGGAGCTCCCTCATCCAATGAATGTCGATGCAGTCAAGAAATACTTTGTAACACCCCTTCTAAAATACCCCGAATAATATTAATTATATCAATGATTAAAGACATATTCCATCAGAGTTAACACGGAACAAGGGATGTCACAATTATGAAATAAATAAAACTTCCAATAAAACAGTAGTCATGCTACACTGAGGGTCATTATTCAAATAATTCAATCAACTTAAGACCATGTCTTACACAGCGGAAAAATACCATAACCAAAACGGAATAAACCAAAACATAATTATTCCCAATGAAATTCAAAGAAACAATTGAATAATAACTAATTCCTCAACTAAACGTTCCCCAGTGTTACAACCTATCAGAGCACGACACTGACACGCGGACTTAAAGTAACATAGCTCTAGAGCCATCCTCACCAACTCCTGAGCTGCTAACTTTAATCTGAAATTGTTAAAGTAAGGGTGAGATTTCTCAGAATTAACATGCATTATAAGCTTCTCAATCAACATTATATCACAAGCATATTATTTCACCCATTTTAGCTTAAATTCAGGTTCAACACGCAGTTCCAATCTTACAATTCATTATGCATAAATCAATAATCAACAAACGAATTGTAACACTGGAAGACATCCTAACATGTTACAATTCCATGCAAACACAAATGCAGACACAATGCATGTGGTACCAACACGTGACCAATCACCCAACACTGATCCATCATCAACCGGATACAACAACCATCGATTCATCCATAAACACTCGGACACGAATCCGGCCTAACCACCCATCATCTACCGGGTATCGGTTAATGGAAATACAAGTCAAATTCCACACAATGGGAATTAACTTCACCAAAACAATGCATATGCACGCACATCACTAGCATGCAACATCAAATCAGTCTATGAAATACATCAATTTATCATAACTGAACCAAAACCAAAAACATGATATCTCAACGATCATGCACACCATCATTAGCAACATAAACATGCCTTTCATTCACACAATACTAATACATCCATCCATCATCGGTTCACTGCTACATACACACCCATGTGCGTTAGCCAATAATCACTTATTCCGGGATTTGACTCATTTTCAAAATAATTTCAGGTTTTAGGAAATCTTTTCATTTTATAAAATAGAGCATTAAATTTAAGAAATAACGTCCAAAACGGAACTCAAAACGGACTTACGGTTTGAAAGTTATGAACTTTCAAAGTTTAATATTTTTCAAAAAGTTACAGCAGAACCAGGTTCCTACATATGCAGGAACCGGTTCCTGCGAAGTTCAAAAATCACGCTTCTGGAAAAATGTATGGGAACCCGGTTCCTACCTATACAAGAACCGGTTCCTACGCGCATTTTTGCCAGTTTTTATAAATTCACACCGTGGAACCCGGTTCCTCCCCGCTGGGAACCGGTTCCCACGACCTGCAGAGTCAAATTCTGCACTTTTGACAGCATTTATTCATTCTAAACCAATTCCAAACATACCCATATGAATTGCAACATGAGAAACACCAAAACACATCCATTTTGCACCATTATAACATCAAACAACATTATTTCATCATTCATTTTTATCATCTGACACCCTAATGGTTTTCAACCTACAATTCGACGCAATAGGGACAATTCTACGGAACCCTAGAATTCCAAACCGGGATTCCCTAACATACTATGATCCATACTATTGAATATCTAAACCGATAATACGAATTATCTAATCGAAATCACCCCTCACCTTGTGGGTTCTTCGAATTCTGACGCTTCCGGTTTTCTCCTTCTTTTTCCTCTTCTCAAATGCACGTATGATGAATATTCCAAAATAACTTTCTTTCTCTTCTTTTTCCTTTTAATACTCCTTTTATTATTCCAATAAAATAATTAAATTAGTAATTAGTAAGAGTAGAGTATTTTACCCCTCACACCCTCTAATCACTCTTCACACCATCAATACTTCTTTCCTTTAATTAATTAAATTAATTCCAATAATCCAAAAATACCAATAATTAAATTTCCAATTAAATTAATAATTAAAAATTCTAATTATTTAATAATCGGATTATTTGGGGTGTCACAAATCTCCCCAACTAAAAGAGTTTTCGTCCTCGAAAACATACCTTAGACGAACAGTTCGGGATACGAGTCCTTGATCTGACTCTCCAGCTCCCCAGTGATATTTCCATCTGCTGGTCCTCCCCAAGCCACTCTTACCAACGCGATCTCCTTGCCTCGCAACTGTTTCAACTTCCGATCCTCAATTCTCGCAGGTACCGCTTCCACAGTCAAATTCTCTCATACTTGTATATCGTCTACCCGAATCTCATGAGACGGATCAGCAATGTACTTCCTTAGCTGAGATACATGAAAAACATCATGCAAATTTGCAAGTGACGGCGGCAAAGAAATTTGATAAGCAACTTTCCCAACTCTCTTGGTAATCTGAAACGGACCAATAAAACATGGAGTCAACTTCTTTGACTTCAAAGCTCGACCAATACCAGTCATCGGAGTAACTCGCATAAAAACATGTTCTCCTTCGCTAAACTCAAGATCTTTCCTCCTCTTATCGTGATAACTTTTCTGACGACTCTGAGAAATCCTCATCTTCTCCTGAATCATCTTAATCTTTTCCGAAGTCCGTTGGACAATTTCCGGTCCAATCACAGCACTCTCTTCAGATTCATACCAACACAACGGTGTCCGACACCTCCTACCATACAATGCCTCAAACGGAGCCATACCAATGCTCGAATGAAAACTATTGTTGTAGGTAAACTCAATCAATGGTAGATAACTATCCCAAGCTCCACCTTTCTCCAACACACAAGCTCTTAACAAATCTTCTAACGACTGAATCGTTCTCTCCGTCTGACCATCTGTTTGTGGATGATAAGCGGAACTCAAACGCAACTTAGTACCCAAAGCTACTTGCAATCCCGTCCAGAATTTAGATGTAAACCTCGGATCTCGATCCGACAAAATACTAGAAGGAATACCGTGCAAACTCACAATCTTCTCAACATACAATTTTGCCAACCTTTCCATCAGATAATCCATTCTTATCGGAATAAAGTGAGCAGATTTCGTCAACCGATCAACAATAACCCAGATAGAATCACAATTCTTCGATGTCCTTGGCAAACCAGACACAAAATCCATAGAGATTCCATCCCATTTCCATTCCGGAACAAACAACGGTTCCATCAATCCTGATGGTTTCTGATGCTCAATCTTCGACTTCTGACAAATCAAACAAGCATACACAAACTCAGCAATTTCCTTTTTCATTCCCGGCCACCAAAACAACTTCTTCAAATCATGGTACATTTTAGTAGCACCAGGATGAATACTCAATCCACTACGATGTCCTTCTTCTAAAATACTCTCCCTAATCTCTGCAACATCCGGAACACACACCCTTTACCAAATCTCATAACACCATTCTCACCAATCCGGAACTCGCCTCCTTGACCTTGGTTGATCAATGTCAATTTATCAACTAACCCAACATCGGACTTCTGTCCATTCCGAATTTCTTCCAGAATACCACTAGTCAGTTTCAACATACCCAATTTCACACTATTCGGAGTAGTTTCACATACCAAACTTAAATCTCTGAACTGCTCAACCAAATCTAACTCACGGACCATTAACATCGACATATGTAAGGACTTCCTACTCAAGGCATCCGCAACAACGTTTGCCTTACCATGATGGTAATTCAAACCGAAATCATAATCCTTTAGAAATTCTAACCATCTCCTCTGCCTCATATTCAACTCTTTCTGATCAAAGAGATACCTCAGACTTTTGTGATCACTGAACACCTCAAACCGAGAACCATATAAATAATGCCTCCACAACTTCAAAACAAACACAACAGCTGCCAACTCCAAATCATGATTCGGATAATTCCTTTCATGTACTTTCAATTGTCTCGAAGCATAAGCCACCACCTGCTTATCTTGCATCAACACACCACCTAATCCCATTTATGATGTGTCACAATACACAACAAAAGACTTAGTCGGATTTGGAAAAATCAAGATCGGAGCACTTGTCAACCTCCTCTTCAGCTCTTGAAATCCTTTCTCACATTCAACATCCCAAACAAACATCTGACCCTTCCTGGTCAACTTAGTCAACGGTAACGCTAATTTGGAAAATCCTTCTATAAACTTCCTGTAATAACCTGCAAGACCCAGAAAACTAAGGATCTCATAAGCATTCTTCGGCGCTTCCCACTGAGATACTGCTTCTACCTTCGTAGGATCCACAGCAATTCCATTCTTGGAAATTACATGGCCAAGAAAACTCACTTCACTTAACCAGAATTCACACTTGGACAACTTCGCATAAAGCTTCTTCTCTTTCAACAATTCCAACACAACTCTGAGATGTTCTGCATGCTCTTCATCGCTCTTCGAATAAATTATAATATCATCAATGAACACCACCACAAACTTATCAAGATACGGATGAAATATCCTGTTCATATACTCCATGAAAACACCAGGTGCATTAGTAACTCCAAACGGCATAACAGAATAGTCGTAATGTCCATACCTCGTTCTAAATGCAGTTTTCTGAATATCTTCCGACTTCACATGAATATAATGATATCCAGATCTCAGATTAATCTTACTAAATACACAAGCTCCAACTAGTTGATCCATCAAATCATCGATCCTCGGAAAAGGATATCGATTCTTGATTGTAACTTTATTCAGCTGTCTGTAATCAACACATAATCTCATTGAACCTTCTTTCTTCTTAACCAACAACACCGGAGCACCCCACAGCGAAACACTCAGACGAATAAACTTCTTCTCAAGTAACTCCTCCAACTGTTTCTTTAACTCCGCTAATTCAGATGCCGACATACGGTAAGGCGCCGTCGACACCGGACTAGTTCCAGGAATCAAATCTATAGTAAATTCTACCTCCCTCTCAGGTGGCAATTCACTAACGTCTTCCGGAAACACCTCTGGAAATTCATTCACCACTGGCAATCCATCACTCTTTGCTTTTCCCTCCGCTTCTATTGCAGAATACAACATAAATACCACAACACAATCTTTCACAGCTAGGTTCATCCGTTTAACCGACATAGTCACATCTTCGACACCAACCTCTTCAGGAAAAATAACCGTCTTTGCAAAACAGTTGATATGAACCTGGTTGAATTCCAACCAGTTCATTCCAAGGATGATATCAAGTTGTTCTAACGGTAGGCACACTAAATCCATACCGAAACCCCTACCAAAAATCACAATAGGATAATTCCTACAAACATACGAAGTAGTCACTGAACCCGACGCAGGAGTATCAATAACCATACTTCCATCCATATTAGAAATTTCCAAATTAAATCTTTTAGCATAATCCAAAGCAATAAAAGAATGCGTAGCTCCAGTATCAATAATCACAATCAAAGGTATGTCATTAATAAAACATGTACCTTTAATCAGTCGATCATCTGGCTTAGTCTCTGACCCAGACAATGCAAACACTTTACCACCAGCTTGCTCCTTCTTGGGTTTTGTACACTGAGGACGAGTATGACCTTCTTCACCACAGTTGTAACAAGTCACCACTCTTACTCTGTAATCATTGGCCACATGGACGAGTTTCCCACACTTGAAACACTTCTTATCATTACTTTTGCAATCCACCATATGATGTTCTGTCTCACCACACTTGTAGCACTTAATGGAAGAACTAGAATCTCCTCCACCAAACTTCTTCCAACCATCGGGTCTTTGATTACTTCTATCATAAGGCTTACCACGATCCATCTGTTGCTTACCCTTCCTATCAACATACCCTCGAGCATTCAACTTAGTGCTAGCAAGATCCTCCTCTAAAATCCTACTACAGTCAACCAGATCAGGAAATCTTCGGATATGCTGATACCGAATACCCTGCTTAATCTCATCACGAAGACCATTCTCAAACTTGATACATTTGGAAAATTCTCCATCTGGATCGTTAGTATAATGAGCATAATACTTCACTAACTCATTAAACTTCGAAGCATGCTCACTGACAGTCTTGTTACCCTGCTTGAGTTCCAGAAACTCAATCTCCTTCTTGCCTCTGATGTCCTCAGGAAAGTACCTCCTCGGAAAATCCCTCCTGAACACATCCCAAGTCAATGCAATACCATCTTCTTCCATTTCAGTTCTGGTAGCAACCCACCAGTCATCAGCTTCCTCTGCTAACATGTGAGTTTCGTGTCTCACCTTCAGCCCTTCAGCACAGTCAATTACTCTGAAGATCCTCTCGATCCCCTTCAACCACTTCTGAGCACCTTCGGGATCATGTTCTCCCTTGAACAACGGAGGATTATTCCTCTGAAAATTCCCCAATTGTCGGTCAACACCAATCACAGCTCCCTACTAGTTCCCTCCGAGTACTCCAGCCAACATTCCCAATGCTTCAGCAATAGCATCGTCGTTTCTTTTGTTACCTCTTCCGGCCATTGTTCTGTAACATTACAAAACAACCTCATCAAAACACAAGTATCGACAGTGTCATCTTACACTAGTCGCATACAAAAGGGATAACGACACAAGACAAGACCGACTATGCTCTCATACCACTATTGTAACACCCCTTCTAAAATACCCCAAATAATATTAATTATATCAATGATTAAAGACATATTCCATCAGAGTTAACACGGAACAAGGGATGTCACAATTATGAAATAAATAAAACTTCCAATAAAACAGTAGTCATGCTACACTGAGGGTCATTATTCAAATAATTCAATCAAATTAAGACCATGTCTTACACAGCGGAAAAATACCATAACCAAAACGGAATAAACCAAAACATAATTATTCCCAATGAAATTCAAAGAAACAATTGAATAATAACTAATTCCTCAACTAAATGTTCCCCAGTGTTACAACCTATCAGAGCACGACCCTGACACGCGGACTTAAAGTAACATAGCTCTAGAGCCATTCTCACCAACTCCTGAGCTGCTAACTTTAATCTGAAATTGTTAAAGTAAGGGTGAGATTTCTCATAATTAACATGCATTATAAGCTTCTCAATCAACATTATATCACAAGCATATTATTTCACCCATTTTAGCATAAATTCAAGTTCAACACGCAGTTCCAATCATACGAGTCATTATGCACAAATCAATAATCAACCAAAGAATTGTAACACTGGAAGACATCCTAACATGTTACAATTCCATGCAAACACAAATGCAGACACAATGCATGTGGTACCAACACGTGACCAAGTCACCCAACACTGATCCATCATCAACCGGATACAGCAACCATCAATTCGTCCATAAACACCCGGACACGAATCCAGCCTAACCACCCATCATCACCCGGGTATCGGTTAACGGCAATACAAGTTAAATTCCACACAATGGGAATTAACTTCACCAAAACAATGCATATGCACGCACATCACTAGCATGCAACATCAAATCAGTATATGAAATACATCAATTTATCATAACTGAACCAAAACCAAAAACATGATATCTCAACGATCATGCACACCATCATTAGAAACATAAACATGCCTTTCATTCACACAATACTAATACATCCATCCATCACAGGTTCACTGCTACATACACACCCATGTGCGTTAGCCAATAATCACTTATTCCGGGATTTGACTCATTTTCAAAATAATTTCAGGTTTAGGAAATCTTTTCATTTTATAAAATAGAGCATTAAATTTAAGAAATAACGTCCAAAACGACACTCAAAATGGACTTACAGTTTGAAAGTTATGAATTTTCCAAGTTTAATATTTTTCAAAAAGTTACAGCAGAACCCGGTTCCTACATATGCAGGAACCGGTTCCTGCGAAGTTCAAAAATCACGCTTCTGGAAAAATGTATGAGAACCCGGTTCCTACCTATACAGGAACCGGTTCCTACGCGCATTTTTGCCAGTTTTTATAAATTCACACCGTGGAACCCGGTTCCTCCCCACTGGGAACCGGTTCCCACGACCTGCAGAGTCAAATTCTGCACTTTTGACAGCATTTATTCATTCTAAACCAATTCCAAACATACCCATACGAATTGCAACATGAGAAACACCAAAACACATCCATTTTGCACCATTATAACATCAAACAACATTATTTCATCATTCCTTTTTATCATCTGACACCCTAATGGTTTTCAACCTACAATTCGACGCAATAGGGACAATTCTACGGAACCCTAGAATTCCAAACCGGGATTCCCTAACATACTATGATCCATACTATTGAATATCTAAACCGATAATACAAATTAACTAATCGAAATCACCCCTTACCTTGTGGGTTCTTCGAATTCTGACGCTTCCGGTTTTCTCCTTCTTTTTCCTCTTCTCAAATGCACGTATGATAAATATTCCAAAATAACTCTCTTTCTCTTCTTTTTCCTTTTAATACTCCTTTTATTATTCCAATAAAATAATTAAATTAGTAATTAGTAAGATTAGAGTATTTTACCCCTCACACCCTCTAATCACTCTTCACACCACCAATACTTCTTTCCTTTAATTAATTAAATTAATTCAAATAATCCAAAAATACCAATAATTAAATTTCCAATTAAATTAATAATTAAAAATTCTAATTATTTAATAATCGGATTATTTGGGGTGTCACATACTACGCCTAAAAAATGAAAAGAATAGCTCGCTATGCTGAAAACTCGAAAGGGTGCCTTAGGAAAATATGAGCGTCTCGGTGGGATGAAAACCCAAAAGGGAGGTCCAGATAAAAGTTAGAGACACAAATAGAAAATAATCATCTTGATAGATTGAAAACCCGAAAGGGAAATCTAGACAAAATTTTGGGATCATGACAAGTGTAATATGGTGCCATAATCGTCTGTTATACTGGTTTTGCATTTGTGTTCGCAAATGTTGTGGTAAGCAACAGTCTCCATCGAATTTTCTTGTACTCAAATTAACTAAAGGGTGAAAAGAACAAAAAAAGACCTTTTCGAAAATTTTCTGAGTAAGGGGGGTAGATTATGGAAATGGGAGGTGTTAGCACCCTTTCCATCTGTAGTTATCTAGGGGCTCTTAGTTTCTTAGCTCATTTTTTGAAATAAATTGTGCTTTCTGTTTTTGAAAAGAAGGTAGTTTTGAAAATACCTTAGTGCAGCGATTCGCTTTATGATAACTTTTGTATCATTCCTGAAAAATGTTGACAAAGCAAATATTTTTTAAAGTTGTTTTTGAAATATGTAGGTGTAAAAGTCTATTTTACTTGAGCAAGCATCTAACAGCTATCTACTTGTACCAAAAAAAGTTTGTTCTTTTCTTCCTAATCCTTTAGACAGTGATATCCTACTATTAGTGAGTAGGTAACCCTATCGTTGGATGTATGAGGGACATTCAGAGGGACGTACAATCATAAAGGAAACATGTGGAGACGCTTTAGCAATTTTGTTTAGGGACTAGATCATTTACTGAAAGGCAACACTGTAGGTTCATCGAGGGACTATGATCTTTTGGTTTACGGGTCTTTGCTAAAGCGTCCTCGTTTTGAGGGACATGATTGTTTTTTTGAAAGGCAACCAAAGTGGTTGTACCCTAAAGGTGTATGTGTGCAATGTGTGTTATGTTCAAGTATTTTAGTATTTTGTGTTAGGTTTGCTAGCGTTTTATTATTAGTCTTTCCATACAAGTCTAATTATTAACAGTTAATACCTTGCAAAAATTTAAAGTGCGGGAATCGTAAATCCTACGCTATTACAGTGCTTCAGGGAGGGGATATTTACATGTTCTAATTGGGGGTAAAAATAAAGAAAGCAATAAAGTCCTATTTTAATCTATTACATCCCATCAGCAGATACAAAAAATATGAAAAAAAGAAAAATAGAAAGGAAATACAGAATGCGCGCGAATTGGGAAAAATACGTCTAAAACCTTAAAAATTTCTAAGTAAACAAGAAAATATTTTTTTGGTTGTTTTTGTTTGTAAAAGAAAATAAAACTTAAGTCTATTTAATTTTAATTTCAAGAAAAGGTTAAAATAATTAATTAATTTGTTTACAAAATTAATTTGATTAATAAAACACTAACCTAATGTTTTTTTTGTTTTTTTTAATTTAAAGTTGATTCAAATGATAAATTCAATAAAGAAATAATGAAGAAAAAAAATAAAAAATACAAAGAGGCATCCTTCGATCCAGGGAGAAAAATGGGAGGCTTCGATCTAGAGGAAGGTGACTTTCGATCCAGGGGAAAATGGGAGGCTTCGATCCAGAGAAGGAATTGTCTCCTTCGATCCAGAGAAGAAGCGAGAGGCTTTCGATTCAGGGAAGAATGATGATTTTCGATTCCTGGAGACTAGCCTTCGATCATGTGAAGACATGCCTTCGTTCCAACGAGGAACGTTGCTAGAGGCGTCTAATGACATTGTCTGTGGAGGAAAGCACTAAAATCTGCAAGAAAAAGTGTCAACAATACAAAAGCATGACCTGGGCGAGAACCCCAGTCATTTTCCTAATTCGACCTTCCATTAATTAGACTTATTTGAGTTCGAATTTGGGTTCCATTGCCTTAGAAAAACCCATGGTCTCTTGGGATTCGTTGAAAAGCATATATTATGCCCTCTATCTTTGTATGTCCATGAAAAAGTTTCTCTATATAATATCCTAGGCATAAATCAGACACTAGGAAACATCAGTACATGACGAAAACAAGAATATGAATTTTAAATTTTACCAAGGATGAGATGCTTCGACTTGGGCGTGAATTGGTTAGTCTTTGGGAATACTTCCTGCAGACTTCAGGGAGTGAATGGAGCGTTGCTGAAAATTCCTTTGATTGGGATCACTTATGAGGATTTTTACAGCTTTGGGGTGGTTTATAGGGAAGTGTGTCTCCAATGTATGTGTGTGTCTCGTTCTTGTGTGTATCCTCCTGTGTGTCAACCCGTTGGCTTGTGGAAGTGGCTTGTATTTATAGGAGATGGGATGCATGTAAATGGAAAGAAATATCCATTACCCACGCTTTGAAGGCCATGAGACCAAAATGAGAAACATTAAAGCACTTCCACTTTTGAAACATTCATGCCTCTTTGAGCCTTAGGATGAACCTGGACATATTTGTCTCCTTCGAATGCCTTCAGTCCCTGTCCTTCGATTGGCTATGAGTGGTTTCCTTCGAATGACTCAAGTTTTACCCTTTAATTGACTCTGAGATACTTCTTTCAAATAACTCAAATTCTCACCATTAGGGCCTCTTCGATTTAGCCCCTACTCAGCTAGCCCAAACGAAAATTCTTTCCAGGACAATAGAAGCTTCCTTTGGCATGAATGCTTGTGCAGGAAGCTTGAGTATGGCAATATGTGGGATTTTGGGCCAGCCAACATCTTTGCATATTTCTCTTTCGTTTTGGCCAACTAGATCTAATCTTTGACCAAACCCTTTTCTTTCCTTCTAATAGGCCTTTGAATTGCTTTTTCGAATGGATCATTTACGTGTCCTTCAAATGGCTTTAGATTGGACCCATCTATTTGCTTTAGCTGTTTGATTCAAATACCCCCAAGTGAGAACTTTATTCTGTCAATCGAAACCTCCCTTATCACTTCTTTTGAATGCCTTTGCACAAGAGGCCTGGGCCTGGCTACATGTAGGACCAAGACCCATCATAAGACAAACTTTCATTCATTAATTATGTGTCTCCTTCAAATGGCCAGCAATATGTGTCCTTCGAATGAACTTTTGGAGTGTTCTTTCAAAGGAGTCATATGGTGTGTCATAGTGCAGAAACTGTGTTGAGGGGTCTTGGCCTAGTGAAACAAAGGGAACTTGAAGAGGCCTTTAGCCTTGTGAATTGAAAGGAACTTGTATAGACCGTTAGCTTTGTGAATCGAAGGCAAGCCTGAAGTAGCCAATGCGCAATCGAAGCCTTGTGATATGAACTTGATCAAAGGGGGACCCAGCGCCCATTTGAAGCTTATGAATTAGACATGCGGCAAAGAGTGCCAAATGCCTAATTGAAGACTTTGAAACCAAGCATGTTCAAAGGATATAGATGCCCAATCAAAGCTTATCAAGATGCCAATCGAAAGACACTTGATTATCTTAAAAAAAATTAATTTTCTTTTCTAAGCAAGTGTTTGTAACCACCCATATAAGAGAAAATCTTGGAAAACCTGAGAGGGAAAATTTTGGGGTACAACAGCTGCCCCTGTTCAATCTTCTTAACCCTTAAGATTTAGACTGGCTTGTTTGCCTTTCGTGACAATATTCACAATTAATAATCGCAATATTTTATAAACAAGTCTGAGAAAAAAGAAAAACGCAATTTGAAAGATACAAGGAAAGCAAATGTTTTATTAATATGTCTCTGAATAGGAAAGAGTATGAGATGCAATCCCTAGGAAGAAGTAATTACAGAAAGTTCTAACACTGTAAATGGCAATGAAAAAAATGATAATAGCTATTGTTGTTCCCCAATATCATTCTAATGATCTTATCTACTTTGCTTCTGAGTTGAATGATTCAGATCTATCTCTCCTTTCGTGGTTAGTAGTCGCAGTTCTTAGATCGCAGTCTTTTTGTTCTTTATTTCTTTTTTGAGTGATCCCTAATTTTTTTCTGGATTTCCCTTTCAGGTTTTCAATCCACCGGGATAATTTTTTGTTATATGCCCCTAATTTTTGCCTAGATCACCCTTTAGGGTTTTTGGTCCATCGGGACGCTCCTTTTTTCCTAAGTCGCCTGTTTAAGGTTCGAGCTTAGCGAGCTTATTAAACATAGTGTTTTTGACCGCGTCTGAATTTGTTGGGTGTGGTAGCTCTTTCCCATCCATTTTTGTGGAGAAGACCACTACCGGAGAACATTGTTTTGACTACATATGGACCTTTGTAATTAGGTGTTCATTTACCACGTGAGTGGAGGAGAGGTAGCATAATCTTATTGAGTATTAGACCATGTCATGGTCAATCTTGTACAGTACACCATTTTTCTAAAAGAATTTCGAGGTTAATTTTTATAGAGTTTTCTTGTCAATGTTAGAGCCATTTTCTGGATGTCGTGAAACCAAGGCTTGTTATAGAGCAAGCCAAAGTGCGGGATCTTCGAAGCGTCTGTTTGTGATGCGCTTCGTGGTTTGACCAAGTTACTTTGAACATAGACGATATAGTTTCCAAGGCGTCTGTCATTTGATTCCCCTTTTGTAGTACGCGACTGAAAATGATCTTCGTGAATTCCGAAGTCGGTTTTAAAATATGATCTTGATAGGGAATCCGTTTTGGATCTTTAGTATCCCGTTCACCATTGAATTGGTATATGGCTTGTGATCATTGTTTGGGAGAGTCACTATTGCCTCTATATCGTGCCCCAGTGTATTTGAAGCTTCGTTGAACGTGGATACCCAACGTGCCCCTGGCTCGGGTTCTTCATCAGATCTTGGTATTTTGTAGTTGTTTATTTTTACGTAACTGTATGTATTCGACTTTTTTTCCTATATGCATAATAACTCGATCAGCTTCTTTGTGGCTCCGATCTTAACATTTCCCCTTAGCTCGGTTTCTTCTGGGTCTTCCCATATGCTCAGATTAATGGTCTTAATAGCCTCTTGACATGGTTGCATATTGTTAGCTTTTCCCTCGCCATTTTCTCAAAGAGTTCAAGATCTTTATCATCCTCCTCTTTAGCTTGGTTGATAGGAGCATCAAAATTATATCGGATTGCCGCAATAGCATTATCGATGGTTTTGGGCATGAATTTTCACCTTTACCATGTTTTGGTGCAACTTTAGTATTTGAATATTTGAAAATGCATATGCAGAGAAAGTATTGCCATTCTAAAATTAAGACATGAATGCAAAAGAAAGACAGGGATCTTGATTGAAACCAAAATATAACTTTCATTAATTGTAAATATTTTCTAAAACAAAACGGGAAACCCTTACAAGAAACCCCTATGTCTCAGGCTTGACATAGGTTCTTTCAAAAACAAGAATAATTGATTAGGAAAGAAAAAGATCTCAGGAATCTCCACGGTCGTCCATCTTTTGAGTTTTTTTCCTCCTGGGGCGCGTTCTTGGATGACTTCAGTTTCCCCTTTGGTGTTGGCCTTGTTGAATATTATTGCCCCATGTCCGCCATGAACTACTCCATTATTGACAAAGGTCTCTTGGATTGGAGGAAAATGTGCTTCGCCCTTCAAATCCGCTCTATATTTTTCTTCAGGGTATTGTCTGAGCTGGACTATCCCCTAGTTTCCTAGCCTTTGTAAAGATCTTTCAAAAGCTTCATTGTGTTCTAGCGGGAGTCCATATCCCAATCGATATTCTTTCAGCGAGTTTATCGGGGTCTTTGCTCGCCTACTTGCCATAGAGTCAGTGGCTACATCGATTGCATTTATTATTAGCCTTTAATCTTTCTTCCAAGGCTTGGTACCAATTCATCACTAATGGATTATCAATAGCATGAGTACCAATCTTCTTTGAGGGCACTTGGTTGGCATCCTCTGGGTCGTGATGTCCGTATTGCCGGTCCAAGTAATTGTCTGCGTCATTGGTCGGAATCTGTAGGGTACAAGATGCCCCTGCTTTTGGAGGTGGTGGGACAAACCCTTCCGTTTCCGCTTCTTATTGGGCTATATCGGACTTCTGGAGTCCTGCCTCTGACTCTTTCCTTAGTTGGTGGCCGTTTGATGCACCAATAGTCTAGGTTACTTCTTCGAAAGCTGCCCTAGGAATCTGGTCTAGCTTGTGAACAATGTTCTTCCAAGCCAGAAGAACTTGACTCAAATCTCCTTTCGTTGACCTTATGTCGCCCTTTACTTGGTCGAGGTCCTACTTGCATGCCGCCTGCGTTTCCTCGATTTTCTCCATTTCTTTTTATTGATAAACCCTTGTTTGATATGGAGGCCAAGGAGGTGGCGATCTTCTTCTACCAATGGTTCAGCTGGAGAGATGTTTGTGGAAAAACGAGTTTTGACATGACATGCAGGTGTTCATGAATGCAGGAGTGTGAACGAATGTGAATGTCTTATTCCTTTGGTATATGCCTGTCCTTTATTATTTTACTTGGTGACTATCTTTAAAAGTAGATACGCAAACGGTGTGTGGAAACAAAACGCCTTTATTGAAGGTAACGTAATTCAGATATTGAAAAATATTACAATCTTTAGCCAAAACTTTATTCGCGTGAAATCAGGCAACAAGGAAATAAGTCTTCTAGGCATGCCTACAGATATCTGCTTTTGAAACCACCCACTATTGCTGGACAAAATTTGAGAAAGTCTTCAGCATGTTACTTCCCTTTTGTGGCCTTGAGTTCAGGCATGTTTGGCGTGTCGACGCGGGCAAGTTGTTTCCTTTGGTATCCATTTTTAAGGACAGTCATCGAGATCTCGATTTTAGTTTTACCTTTTATACCCCCTTGTGAATAAGACAAATGTAGTGTGACAAATATGTGGAATGCATGACGAATACATGAAATGTATGAATGCATATGTGTAGGGTCGAGTGGCAGGATTTTTGTGATAAATACCCCTATAACGTAGGGATGTATGGTTCAGTGACGGGGTTTTTCTATAAGTACCCTTATAAGGTAGGTTCCTTATTCTTGACCTACAGTTGATCTACCCTCCCAAAGGTGGCTTCCTTAAGGGTATCATGAATAACACCAGAGGGAAAAGACACAAGGGCCTCCCTTAGGTGGAGCCTCTTTATGGACTGAGACGTTCGTCTCCAAGTCGTGAAAGGTCTCGTCATGAGATTTTGGGTTAAGGTCGTTACAAAGAGTCATGGGTGACCTTCCAAACTCCTACTCGTCAGGAATATATTTCTTGATAAGTATTCCTTTTTCGGAAGTCCACCGACTCTAGGCGAAATCGTCACATAAACTCGCAGGGATGATGTACCCCCTAAGCTAATACACGAAACTTCTTGCTAAGGTTATTTGAGAATACTTTTTTGAAATAGAGAAACCCCGCCATGCAGTAAATATATATGATAATAAGACAAATTGACAATAAATAAATAATGTAATAAATAGAATTAATGCAAATAAATAAATAAAGCAAATAAAAATAATAAACCCCAAAAATACCTAAACCTAGGGTTAAGGAGAGTCCCCAGCAGAGTCGCTAGCTGTTGTGACCGATTTTTAAATCAAGAGTCGCCACTATTAGTTTTTATCCTAGGGAAAGGAACCTAACAGAAAACCCTAATTCGCAGATAGAGATTCTAGGTTACGGACTCAATTAGACGAAAGGAAGGTTTTAGGCACCTTTCATCCACCTTTCACAAGGACATTAAGCTTTAGGTTTAGGTTTGGGATAAACAGGGTTTTGAGTTTTAATTAGCAAGGCTCGCCACAATTTTTAGATCACGTGCCTACGTATCCTCTTATGAGGAATCAGAGTCCCAATTCGTAGTTCGTATGGGTTGGTGTCTTTTAGGGGTTTTCAAACATATTTTGGATCACTTCGCACTCGATCGGGGGTAGTGATTGCGGAGATTTTGACTGAGTGCGCAGTAAGCCAAAATTGGTTTGAAACCTATTTGCAAAAAGGACTGTTGATTAGCTTAATTTGTTTGTGAAAATGGTTTTATTCTTGGTTTGTGTTTTTTAATAATATTAATTATGAAAACGTCTTTATTAACGCATGGTTAAAAAGGTTTAATGCAAATAGTATAGAAAATAATATGTGCAATTTTTTATACGAAAACGATTTATTTAGTCATATAGTAATAATTACATATAATAGATAATAATTAATATTTAAAATATGGTAATAAAAATTAATGGTAATAATTATAATTATTAATAAAAAGGAGTAAGTAATTAATAAAATAAAAATAAAAATATAAAAGAAATAAAAATAATAATAATAATTTTGAATAAACCTGGGGGGAGAATTTTCTGGCTGTTAAGTAAAACAAGGGGTGATAATAGTGATCTGGGTTAGGCCCAGAATGTCCAGGCAAGGGGGGTGTTGATTCGCTTGGGATTGCAGTAATTGAGGAAAATGATGGTGTGAAAATCCTTGGGCTAGGCCCAAACGTGATTGGAGAAGGGCCTTGTTGATCGAGTACGCGAGGGAGTATGAAGTTATGGTGGACTTGGCTTCACGGTCGTCCACCAATGATCACGTGGATGGGATTCTAAGGGTACACGCTAGTTACCATGTCCACACAGGCATTAGATTACCTGGAAAAAATATGACAATTGTCTTTTTATATTTCCACTCATCATTTAGAGTATCATCTTTTTCGTTTTATCCTTCTCACCAAAACCTAATCCCCTTTTCCTCTCTGTCGGTGCTACCCCAAACAAACCCCTTCCTCCACCGTAACCCCCTTAACACTACAACGCGGCAGCGCCGTGACCAACTCCCTCTCCGCCGTAACTCTTTAATCAAACCCTCAAGCCCAAAAATCAGAAGCAACAACAAGCAAAGACAAAATCTGAAATCAATTCCTTTACCCTTGGCGATTTAGTTCGTGTTTTCTGACTCCAAGATCTTTGTCCGACTCGGCGCTAACCGGATCGTCTCTTATTGTTTGTAGGTACTGATAAAGCCTCGGCGATGGTGGTAAATGGCAGCGCTTAGCGGTGACTTGCGGTTAGGGTTTCGGAAATTGAAACTCTAACGGCTCTCCTTCAATCTTCAGTGGTGAGCAGTGGGTTCAGACAAGCCTCACGGTTGCTTCTCTACGGTTCTGTTTTTGTTCTGTAGAAGGAAACGTTCTCCCTATTTTCCGTCCCTGTTTCTGTTAGCCAGCCTCCTCTGTAAATTCTCCACCCCCTGTAAAAACCTCCTCTCCATCTCTGTTAATTTCTGTCATTTATAGAGTTAGGTTTATTTAGGGTTTTGAGTGAATTTGCTGTTACAGTTGGTACAGATTTTAGGCAATTAGTGATATTGTAATTGATTTGGATTTGATTGTATATATCGCAAGATTTGATTCAGTTTGATAATGAGATTTTCCAGATTATGCTTATGTAATATCTTGGATTTGTTATTATGAGATTTGTTGTTATATATGCTCTGTTACACAAAAGTTGTTTTGTAAAACTGGGCTTGGATTGAAATGCAGATCTTATTGTGATTGAATGTTTCTAGATTTCTAGCTCGTATATTTTATTTTTGGATTTGTAAAGATGTGGTGAAGATTGTATATGATATTGTGTAAATATTGGATTTTCTGCATATTGATTGCGTTGTAAATTTGTTTTGATTTACTGTTATTCTGGAGATTTAAGTTCTGCAATAATAATTGCTGCAGATTTTGCAGATTCTGAGCCTAATTTCAGCTTTGTAGAAAAATATTCTAGATTCAATTTCTAATTTGCAGTAAAATTTAGCACAAGAAACATGCATTGATTTAGTTGTGATTTGCACAATAGGTGTTAGTGGATTCTTGGGCCTGCACGTTATCTCGTTATCCAACAACAACATCCCATTTCCTTTATCACAGTACACACATTTTTTTAGTAGCTGGCCCAATTGGCCTTTCTGCACCGTTACAATTTTTATTATAAATACAATTTATAAATTAAATACCATGCTTAATAATGAGATAATCATTTAACAGTAATAATATTTTATATGTCTTTTCTTTTTTTTAATTATTAAAGACAATAATAACACTCAATGTTTAGAGCTCAATGCTACGTTTTTTTCTTTTATTAAAATAATAATGAATTGTTTTTAATAATAGTAACATTTCCTTTTTTTTCAACAACAACAAATGGGCCAACTACAAAACTTTAATGGGCTTATTTCATCTCAACCCCTTTTCCTTTTACTAATAACACTAAAATAAGTTTCATTAATTAAAAGTTAATTATTAATTACTAGTAAATTACATAAGCGGATTTAATAACCTAGTAATTACTATTTTCTTTTAAAATAATCCTCTATTTTTGAATTGCATGGGCCATGGACCAACATGATTCGCGAATCGGTTTATGGGTCTTTCTGAAAAGCCCCACTCTCGCGGATTAAGATACACCCCCTAGTCTTGGATAAAGATAGGCCACCGGATACTGGTGTACCATCTTTAATTAAATATTTCTTCTCTTTTGATCTTGAAAAATAAAATCATCGTGGCAGGACAAATTTGGGGTACGACACAGAGGAGAAGCGCCCAATCAAGGATGAGTTTGTTAATGAATGAATCATAGTCGTGATTGGTGCTTCGTGATTCGTGATCTATGTGAACTATTTGGTAGGAGGAATAATACATGATTTTGACTCTAACAAAAAGAATTTTTTTTGCATGATTGCAGGTTTTAGTTGTGTGACGAATCATTCTTGTACAAAAATGGAATAGACGGATTGATTTGAAGGTGTGTCCCAGAGAAAGAACATAGAGATGTACTAAGAGCTTGTCATGACTCAAAATATGGAGGACATTTTAGTGGAGATAGAACAACTTTAAAATTCCTCTAATTTGGGTTGTATTGGCCAAATCTGTTTAAAGATACTCAAAGCATTGTGAAGGAATGTGACCAACTTGAGAGGATGGGTAACATTTCAAAAAGGAACCATATTCATGAAAATGCCATGTTAGAGGTAAAATTGTTTGATGTGTGGGGAATAGACTTCATGGCACCGTTTCCACCCTCTTTTGGAAAGAATTACATTTGGGTCACGGTCTATTTAGTGTCAAAGTGTGTGGAAGTTGTTGCATTACCCACAAATTATTCTAAAGTGGTGGTTAATTTCCTCAAAAACAACATTTTCTCTAGGTTTGGGGTACCGAGGGATCTAATCATTGATGAGGGTACCCACTTCTTAAACAAGCTGGTGGAGAATCTGTTGAAGAAATATGATGTGAAGCACAAGATTTCAACCCTGTATCACCCTCTGACAAGTGGACAGGTGGAAGTGTCTAACAAACAGATAAAGGAGATTCTAGAGAAAACGATTAGTGTTTCACAAAAAGATTGGGCTATAAAGTTGGAGGATGCACTTTGGGCATACATAACCGCTTTCAAGACCCCTATAAGTATGACTTCCTATCAACTGGTTTACAGTAAAGCATGTCATTTACTGCTCAAACTTAAGCATAGAGCTTTTTGGGCTACCAAGTTCCTGAATTGTGATCTTTTGAAAGCTGATGAATACTGGACTCTTCAACTTCATGAGTTATAAGAGTTCAGGAATCGAGCTTATGAGAATGCCAAGATATATAAAGAACAAACAAAAAATTGGCATGATCAGAAGATCCTAAGGAAGGAATTTTGGGAAGGGTAGCTGGTTTTTTTGTTCAATTCCAAGTTAAAGTTATTTCCTGGAAAGTTAAAATCCAGATTGTCTAGACCGCTTGTGGTTCACAAAGTGTTTCCCCATGGAGAAATATAATTGAAAAATCAAGCCAATAGGGATAAATTTAAAGTAAATCGACAAAGATTGAAGCCTTATTACACTGGTAAAGTAAGTGGGCTGATTATATGTTTTGTTTTGTTTTAATAATGTACTGTAGGTTTTATTTTCCAACAAAGAGTGAGTTATTTGAGTGTTGATGGGAATAAAAAGGTGACAAAGAAAAAGGAGGAAGTTAACAAAAACAACGTATGACACGGCCGGTTGTGTCACGGGACACGACCCGTGCCAACCCAACTGGCGCACGCGGATAGATAGAGGCAGAACATGACACGGCCAATCATGTAACGGACACGGCCTGTGTCAGGAAAGTTGGGATTTTTTATTAAAAAAAACAAGAGGCAGAACCTGACACGGTCAGCCGTATCACGGGACACGACCCGAGTTAAGGTATCTGGGCAAAATGAAAATCTTTATTTCAGTGGACCCCACTCGAAATTTGTGTTTTTAAAAACCATATTTCCCTTATTTCTTTTCTTTTTCTCTCACTGGTGACCTAATCCCTCATATTTTTCCTTCTTTCTCTACAAAGTACATAACCACCTTCACCAAAATCTCTTATCTTTCACCATTATACCACCTTCATTATAAAAACCCCTTCACAAAATTTGTCCCAGATTTTGGCCTCTACCATATTCCAGTAACTTTTTCCATTAATTCTCTCGTGCAATTTTGTAAAAATTTTCACGTACACCAAATGCCCCCTAAGTGTATTATCCAAGGAAAGCATCCATTAGCTGAACCATCAAGGCTAGGAAGAGGCACAATCTCTAACCTAATGATCATGGAATCATCTTCGACAATCTAGAGCACGAGGCACATTATTCGTGCCATGTTAAGCATAATATTTTTCCAATAATGTATTTCTGTTCTAAAACTTATCTGATTTAGGTTTGTTGGATGAAGTAAATAGGATTTTTCATGTGATAGGAATTTTAGAATTCATGTATTTCGAGGCGCCAACTTTTGAGCACATATCCCTTGAATTCTTGAGTTAAGTGGATTTTCGGTTGAAAACAACTTGGACAGGTACCATCGGACACCACACCAGCACCATGACATTCAAGTTGTATAACACTGACCGTCAGTTAACAATTGAGGAATTAGGAGGTATCCTTCGTCTCCCTATTTATGGACCCGGGATCATCCTAGACACATTTAGGGTGAAATATTTCTGGTTAGGTATTACAGATTTACCCCAGTATGTTGCTAAGGGTGCTAAGGCATCTTGTATCCAGAATCCATGCTTCAGATATGCTCATAAGAGTTTGGCTTATTCACTGTTCGAAAAAGGTGATAGCACAAGAATGGCTTCGTGAAAAGAACTATATTTGATATATGCCATGGCCCATAGGATTTATATGAATGTGGCTACTTTTGCCTCCGATCATCTAGGAAGAGTAGGTCGAGCAACCTCTGGTGGAATTTCGATTAGAGGCATCATCACCCAGATAAGCAAACACGTTGGTTATGATCCTGATGTGCTTGATGAATCCCCAGTAGCAGGTAATGCTAAGTTGAACATGATTGCTCTGGTCAATGAAGGTATGATTCAGGTTGAAAGTGATCATTATGATGTAATGAGTCAGAAAAGATTTCTTCTTGCACTCCCTGACCTCGAAAGAGTTACTATTGTTGAAAGAAATAATTGGATATATGTGAGAGATCTCTAGGATGATTAGGATGAGAACAATGTTGTGGACCATGATGCAGAGGACCAAATGGACGTGGATACTCAAGATCACGAGCAAGTGGGTCCTCCCCTAGATATGACCACTCAATCAGGTGCAGGGTCACAATTTATGACTCAAGACTAGTTGTCTTGGATGCAAGCTTAGTTCGGGGACCTTCGGGAGGAGTAAACACATCAAGGAGTTGAGAAGGTTAGGAAGGTAATGTTTGTGAATGATATGCATAAGATGATGCAACATTTGAAGTTGCAATTTCCTCCTCCCCCATAATGATGTTCTGTGAGTTCCCCTTTTCTCTTGTACAAAAAAATTGGGACAATGTTTAGTTCAAGTGTGTGGGTGTGTGTGTGTGTGGGTGGGTGTTTGTGTGTGGGGGGAGGGGTTATTGTTTTACTAATATTGTTTTTAGTTTTCATTTTTTAGTATTGTTAATTTCAATATCGTCCGTTATGTTTCATTTTTAGTGTGTTATAGATTGAGGGTATTGTTGCAGAATGATTGATGAAGTTGGTAGTTTGTGGATGAAAGAAACAACACATGCTTGTTCTCGAAGAAACCTCTGAAAGTTGATACTACCCAAGAGAATGATTGGACGTGACTTTCCAACACTGGACAGATACAGGAATATTGTGTACCGGAAACAAGGGCAAAGCTACATCAAACTAGACAATTTTGGAACATGTTACCTATACCCCAAACATGGTTAGCATAATAAAAAGCCAAACACAAATATCATCATGAGATTTTTTCAGGTGTGTCATTGTCACTATTGGTTTTGCGTAAGTATCTATTGGAATTTCTACACACATGTAAACACACTGAGGCACTCGTTTGTTTTTAACCCAGAGCCTTTCAAGCCAACCATTTCATGCACCTCTCGTTAACCCCGTTTGAGACTTATATCAGTTTGTTTGTTTGTTTGTTAACCACTTTATTTAACCATTATCCCAAACACTACCTCACCCTACTTAGATAAGTGTTGTCATGTTTGATCTGTGTCAAAATTCTTAAGCTTAGGGTTGGGACACCGAGGAGAAAACTGTGGGTAAGTACAACAGAAAAAAATGGGAACATAAACTAAAAGAAAATAAAATAAAAGAGAAAAAAAGAAGTGAGAAGTAGAACAATGCACTTACCTAGAGAAGGATTTGGTTGAAAAAATTATTTTGAAAGAAAAACAATGCTCAAAAGAAACGTTTGTAGAAGAAAAAAAAAAGAGCAACCAATTATAAGAAAATGGTGTCTGACGCTCTTGATTGTAAATAAGGTACATGACACAATAATGACTATAGTAGCACTGACTCTGAACCAAAAACCCCTAATTTTCCCTTTTGTTTGTTTATCCCACAGTGTCCCTAAGCCCCGTTACAGCCATAAAAGCCCTCAAAAAGTGTGTGTCATGTGTGTATGAGATGAAGGTAGATGTTGTTCAAATTTTTGAGCTGACTTTGCATACTTTAATTATTGAGTGTAAACACTTTAATCCGAGAGATTTGGTGAGAGTGTGAAAAGCTGACAGGTAAAAAGTTGCTTCAATGTCGAGGTGCAACGGAACATCAAAAGTTAGGAAAGAAGAAAATGTTGAAAGGAAGGTGAAAAGATAATCACGAATGATTGAGGTAGTATTGTGGTCAGAAATGTGAAAATTTTAGGGGTGACATTTGTGTTGTTTTAAGCATCACTTGAGGACAAACAATGAGATAAGTTTGGGGTTGTGATCGGTTACCAATTCTGCTAGTTTTCTTTTATTTACTCGGCATGAATCCTTGAAAATCAGTAACACTTTGGTTCTTTTATCTATTGATTTTTTGAAGATATTTGACTTTTCCATTTTTCCTTTCTCACAATATCATTAGTATAATTTATATCTTTTTGTTGCATTTTATGTGTTTTCTTTGTAGTGGTCTATGTTGTCAGATTCAGGCAAAGAGCCCAATAGTCTTACGCGGGGAAAATTGGAGTTTTGATGTTGAGAAGAAGAATTTTGAAGGCTACAGGGATCTTGACACGGCCACCCATGTCACTTGACACGGGCCGTATCAGTAGAGAATGCCCAACTCCGGTTTGGGAGAAGAGACAGAGGCTGACACGGGTTCCCGTGTCATACGACACGTCCCGTTTCAAAACACATGCATGAGAGCGTGATTAGAAGCGAGATATGGAGGTTGACACGGGTGCCCGTGTCGCATGACACGACCCGTTTCGGTCAGTGCGCTAAGAATTCTGATTTTTGGAATTTTATGTGTCTTGGAGTATTAAGGGTATTTTGGACATTTTAGGATTGAATAATTGCATGCTAGAGGAGTAAGTTTCAAGGGTTTTGGAGACGAAGAATCTTTCAAGCGCAATAGCAATTGAAGATCTACAAATCCAACATTTGTGTAATGTCTAACTCTAGTATTGTCATTGTTGTTCTTTTGAATTCAATGAGAGGCTAACCCCTCCCCCCCCCCCCCCCAATGCTAGAGGGTGTATGTGGTTTGTCATTGCAACAATATTGATCCCTTTGTTTTATCAACATATTCGTTGTTTTTCATCAATTTAATTGTTTTAGATTATAATATCGTTTTTCCCTCATCGGACCAATAGGGTTTACTTTCTTAACACAGTAGAACTGGACAGTCATGTTAGGGTTTTCTGAAATAATTATATTGTAGAAGATTGCACCTAGGACTAGCGTAATCCTATAATAACCAGATAAATTCTTGATAATCAAATGCTTGACTTCTTCACTAATTTGACTTGATATTGAAATTAGGGCAAAAGGATAAAGGTTTTTCACTACGGACTTAGGGAAAAATAATCTTAAGAATTGGTATTTATGGTTAATGAACTTGTTGAAAAGACCAAGAGTCAAAGTCATCAGTTGGCAAATCGTACACTTACCTCTAGCATGTTGCTCATTATTATAAAAAGTCAGAATTTACTTTCTACTCATTATTAGTATTATTAAAGTTTAAATCCCAAATCCAAACCCACCATATTGTTTTTGTTTAATTGAACCATGTATTCAACTAGGTAGTCATACGCAGTCCTCTAGATCGATATCTTGGGAAATTTCCATTATTACTACATCGCAAAAACAATACACTTACTATTTTTCCAGTCATGCTAATACCTTCTCCTCGCATAATCAACTCCTGATATTGAATTTGGCAGCGAAGGCCATATTTTTTGTTCTTTAAGGATTTTATCGATATTTTTTATTTCTTTTTAGAATAAATAAACTTCGGTGATGACTCTGTTGTATTTCGAGCGCTCTTTACAGTCATATATTTTTCGCGCCGCAACACCATGAAAGAGAAATATTTTCCCCATTTACTTGGAGTTAGGTAGATTGTATTTTTCTATGCTTTCTTTTGATATATGCGAAAATATAAATTCTTTTTGGAATGAACAACGAATTAAGTTTAGGGTTGGGGTACTAAAAGAATCAGAAAAAAAAGTGATGATGAATTGAAGCAAGAAAAAGTGTTTAATGGTATCCATAAGTGAAAACAAATGAGTAACTTGTGTAAATGATGTGAAAATAAAAGGGTAGCGAGTACTTAACTCCAAGGACTTAAACCTACTTCCAAAATATTTTCCACCATGACATAAGCCAAGTTAGAACCAATCAAAGATATCAAATGTGTGTTTTCGAATAAAAAGTGATGAATTTTAGAAGTTTTCAAAATTCATATGTTTGATATCCATTGTATGTGAATGAGTGTTTACCATAATATTTCAATGTGAGTAAATAATGAGATACAGAGAAGATTGAGTACATGGAAAGTCGGAGAAAAACTTTTTGAAGTTTGATAAATCAAAGTGAGGAATGAATGTGATTAACTCTGCTATCATCAGTGTCTGTCAGTGGTTTGATAAGTATGAAGTTCTAAGAAAGATCACGGTGATGAATGAATTCCTTGAGAACAAGCAACATATTAAGTTTAGGATTGTGATAACACTTTCACTAAGCCAAAAAAAATTAATTAATAGAATTTTTCCCTTTAATAATGCTTAAAAGCGCTATTAATGTTGCCGCTATTAAAAATTCAATACCTATAATACCGCTTAAAAAGCGCTATTGAAGGTCCAGTTTTTAATAACACTTCTTGTTAGAGACTAACATAGCCTATTGTTGTGTAGTTTCTTGAATAAGATTTAATAGCGTTTTGCTACATAGCGCTATTATAGGTCTAATATTTTTATTAGAAAAACGCTAGTATATTTTCATAAGCCCTTTTATTAAATTTTTTATTTTCCAAAGATCATAAAAGGGAAATATTATTTTTCAAATAACTTCATTAAACATAAAATACATTATATAAGTAATTTAACTGATGTATCATAAAATAATCTAAAAATCAACTATAACTTAAACTAATAACAAATATGGAAATGACACACTTTACAAAAGTTGATTCTATTAAACATAAAAGTATACACACAAATAGCAGTATTACACACTTTATCATGATTTTATATCCCATCAAATGTTCAAATTGAGTTTGGTCAACAACTTCCCCATATGCGATATAATCAGTTGTTCAGTCAGAATTAAAGAAATCTGAAGAGAAAATTGAGAGTGGACTTTAAATTGTCTTCTTTATAAAAATGTCCAACTATTTTTAATATGAGTACAAAGTGACTTATATAGGATCAGAAGATACAATATTAAAAGTTACAGCATTAATTATTTCTAATTCTCTAAAGGAATAAACTTTCTACTACCCAAAGGGAATCTGTCTTTTGCACTACCCAAGACAGATTTGAATTTAACCAACAAAACTCTTCCATAAATTCAAATATCTTTCGATCCATCATGCCAGGCATTTTCTTGCCTCTGTCGAATAGCTCCTTCGACAGTGGTTTTGTAAGAATGCATGTTGCTTGATCCTTGCTTGCAACGTGCTTCAGTTCGATGTTTCCATCCTTCACATGTTCGCGAATAAAGTGGAATCGAACATCAATGTGCTTGCTTCTTTCATGGTTGACTGGATTCTTCGCCAGTTTGATTGCAGATTTGTTATCGACTTGAATTATTGTTGCATCTTCCTGTTTCGATTCCATCCTGCTCAGCAATCTTCTCAGCCATATTGCATGGCATACGCACCAATATGCTACCACATACTCTGCTTCACATGTCGAAAGAGTTACTATGGGTTACTTCCTTGACAACCAGGTGATTGCAGTGTTTCCCATGAAGAACACATATCCTGAAGTTCTCTTTCGATCATCTATGTCACCACACTAATCGCTGTCTGAGTAGCCAGTAAACTTGTATTCTTCTGCTTTCGAATAAAACATTCCAAGTGACACAGTTCCTCGGACATATCGAAGGATTCTGTTCAGAGCTTTCCAGTGTGCAAAAACTGGTTCTTCCATGAAACGACTCGCAATTCAAACATTCAGCGAAAGATCTTGCCTTGCGCATGTGAGGTATCGAAGACTTCCCACCAAGCTTCAAAATTTGTTTGCTTCGACACGCACTCCCCCATCAAATTTCGAAAGCTTTGTTCATGGTTCCATTATAGTCGAAATTGGATTGCAGCTTTACATTTTAAATCTTTTCAGGATATGTTTTGCATATTTTCTTGTGAGATGAAAATTCCTGCTTCTTCTTGTCGAACCTCCAGGCCAAGAAAGTATTTCATTAGGCCTAAGTCAGTCATCTCAAAATCTTGTGTCATTGTGCCTTTGAATTCTTCTATCATCTGATTATTGTTGCCCAAGAAAATTAAGTCATCAACATAGAGAGCAAAAAGCAATATTTTTCCTTTTTTTCTTCTTCACATATAGGGCATGTTCGTAGGGACATTGCTGAAATCCATTTTCTTTGAAGTATGGGTCAGTTCGTGTATTCCATTCTCGTGGTTCCTGCTTCAGTCTATAAAGTTCCTTCTTTAGCTTTAACACCTTTCCTTCATTTTCGATTTTCATGTATCCAGGGGGTTGTTCGACATAAACTTCTTCTTCGAGCACGCCATTCAAAAAGGATGATTTGACATCCATCTTATATATTTTACATTTGTATTGAGCAACTTGAGATATGAGCAGCCGAATCATCTTCATTCTCGCAACAGGGGAAAATACTTCATCATAGTCGATTCCTGCTTTCTGCTTGTATCCTTTCGCCACAAGTCGCGCCTTGTATCTTTCGATTTCACCTTGTACATTTATCTTTTTCTTGAACACCCACCTCACACCAATTGTTTGACTTTCTTTTTGTAACTCTGCTAGTTCCCAAGTATCACTGTGTTCGATGGCCTTAATTTTTTCATTCATAGCATCCTTCCAATTTTTGTTTGTTATTGCTTCGTCGAAACTAATATCTTCAGTGTCTGCCAACAAACATATGAGATGCATTTATTCTGTGTTTTCATACAAGTCTTGTAAACTTCGAAACTTGGGCTGTGAGAGTCCTTCTTCATCATCAGAGTCTCCTGGTTCTATCGAAGTGTTTTTTTATATAGTATCTGGTAATTCGACCATAACTTTAGTTGAGTTCTTCCAGTCCCACTTGCTTCCTTCGTTTACTCGAACATCTCTACTCACTATCACCTTTTTATTTGTTGGGTTGAAAAGTCTGTAACCTTTCGTTTTCTCATCATACCCAATGAATATATATTTCTGGCTCTTATCTTCCAGCTTTGTTCTTCTTTGATCAGGTACATGTGCATAAGCCACACTTCCAAACACTTTGAAGTGAGACACAGTTGGCTTTCGTCCACTCCAAGCTTCTTGAGGTGTTAATTCTCCCAACCTCAAATGTGGACATCTATTCTGAATGTAAATTGCATATTGTATAGCTCCTGCCAAAAATTCCTTCGACATGTTTTTCCTCTTAAGCATTGATCGAACCATGTCAAGGACTGTTCGATTCTTTCTTTCCGCCACACCATTTTGTTGAGGTGAGTATGCTGCAGTCAGAAATCTCCTTATGCCTTGCTCTTCAGAGTACTTCATAAAGGCTGTCGAACTATACTCCCCACCTTTGTATGATCGAAGAGCTTTGATGTGTCTGTCTGTTGTTTTCTCCACCATTATCTTAAATTTTTTGAATACTTTGAAGGCTTCTGACTTTTCTTTCAGAAAATATAACCAAGTTTTCCTTGAGAAATCATCAATAAATGATATAAAGTACTTTTTGCCACTGAAGGATTATGGGGTAATTGGTTCACATATGTCAGTGTGAATCAATTCCAGAATTTGTTTAGCCTGATATTCTGCCTTCGATTGAAATGAGGTTCTCGTATGTTTGCCAAACACACATTCTTCATAGAACGTTTCTTCGAATTCTACGTCTGACAGTCTATGCACCATATTTTTCTTTGCTAACCTCCATAGTCCAGCCTGATGTAGATGACCAAAATGTAGATGCCACAGAGATTCTCGGTCTTCGTATTGACTTTCAAACACTTTTCTCGAATGCTTCTCAAATTCAACTTGTACATTCGATTTCTCCCCATTTTTACTTGAGAAACCAGATATCATGACTTGTCTTTTAAGTGCAAGCTTCGATCTTCCATGAGAATCGAATAGCCCTTTTCTGTGAGTTGTCCCAGACTCAAAATATTTGCTTTGAGGTTTTCTACATAGTACACATCTTGGATTGATCCTAACAAATCATCCTTCTGCAAGAAACTGATTGTTCCTTTTCTTTCAACCCTTACTTTTGACGCATCTCCAAAGGAAACATGACAATACTCAATTTTATTTATTTCTTTGAACAAGTGCTTATGACCACACATATGGTTACTTGCTCCTGAGTCCGGGTACCACATAGTGTCATTTTCTGCATCTGCTTCCTTTTGAGTTATTAACAGAAATCTTTCATTCAATTTTGTTTCTAGGGCAAGATTTATTGTTTCTTCTACTTTCTTCTGAGTCGACAATCTTTTGCAAGATGTCCCACTTTATCACAGTTGTAGCAACTGTAGGAGTTGCAATCTTTCGCATAGCGCCCCTGTTTTTTCATTTGTAACATTCGATATTGTTGTAATTCGACCTACCACCTCTCTAGCCACGTCCTATGCCACGCCAGTTTTGTTGGCTTGACTGTCCTCTGTCGAAGTTGTTAATTTGGTAACTTCGACTACCATTATGTCCTCCACGACCATGTCCTCTCCCACGCCAATTTTGAGAGAAAAGTACATTTTCGTCTCTGTTGGTTTCTGCGTCCTCAAGTGTCTCCTCCTTCTTCTTTATTTTGCGTTGTTCATGTGCCTCAAGCGAACCAGCCACTTCTTCGACAGTGATTGTTGAAAGGTCCTCCGCTTCTTCTATTGCGCATACTATGTTTTCGAACTTGTCTGTCAAAGATCTCATAATCTTTTCGACAATACGAGTATCAATCATTGCTTCTCCATTTCGATTGAGTTGATTTGCCACAGTCTGCACACGAGTGATGTAGTCTGATACGGACTCTGTCTCCTTCATCTTCATTCTCTCCATTTCTCCTTGAAGAGTCTGCAATCGAACTTGCTTGACTCTATCTGCTCCTTTGAAATCCTTTTCTAGCGTGTCCCATGCCTCCTTCGATGTAGTCGAACCAACAATCTTTTCAAAAACTGATTTGTCGACTGCTATGAACAGCATGTACAATGTTGTTTTATCCTTTGCTCACATTTCTTTCAACGTCTTGGTCTGAGAAACTATGTTTGTCATCGTATTTGATGGTTCTTCAAATCCATCATTAGTTACTTCCCATACATCTAACGATCCCAGCAGCGCCTTCATCTGGATACTCCAGTTCTCATAATTCAACTTTGATAGTCGTGGCAGTGGTATTTGGCCCATCATATTTGCCATGCGCTCTGATACCAATTTGAAGAAATTTGAAGAGAAAATTGAGAGTGGACTTTAAACTGCCTTCTTTATAAAAATGTCCAACTACTTTTAATATGAGTACAAAGTGATTTATATAGGATCACAAGATAAAATATTAAAAGTTATAGCACTAACTATTTATTGTTCTCTAAAGAAATAAATTTTCCACTGCTCAAAGGAAATATATCTTTTGCACTACCCAAAACAGATTTAAATTTAACCTAACAAGAACTCCCCCATAATTACTTTTGTTTAAACTTGGAAAGGCTTATCAAACACATACAAGAATCAAAGGAATAAGTTATAATATCATAATAAAGAACATGTTCAACACATCTTGTATAAGATGCTAAATAAATTATTTATAAGTTAAAGAAACCAAAGTAATACTCACATTAAACCACCTGTACCAATTAACTTGCATAATGATATAATTGTAAAGATGGAAGTGAATGTATTTCATGCAAGCTTATATATCGCAAAAGCAAAGGACTTTTAGAAAGCTAACCAAATGTCAAGATGATGGAAAACTTACATATAATTAGTAAATAGAATATTGTGTATCTTAATCTAGGATACTAACTAAACTATACCAAAATGATAAAGATCTTGGAAATCACTTCAGTAATAAAAATATTGAGTATTGTCAATCATGTAACTAGTAAGGCTTCTTTCAATTTGAAACAATACTACACAACCTGTGAAATGCATATAATTGACAAAACAAATATCCACAAACCTGTGATTTCTCAAAGAACCCGTTGAGCAACGCCGTAAAGGTAGAAGAAGGGAACCACAATGAAAGAGAAAGATAAAATAAGACACAATACACCCAAGGGATTGAAAATGATAAAATGGACACATGAAACAAATAGAGTACAATCGCCTATCCAAGACTGAAACTACAAACATTAAATTGAGACAACAAAACAGCACCTTGTAATGCTAACAAAACTAACACCATCAGATCACTACCTAAACCAAAAACACCATACAAACTTCCCACCATAGCAGGTCAAATCAACACCGAAGGCAATTTTTTGGGCCAATTCAGCTACCAAGGCATTTCCTGAAACAATAGAAGGAAAAAGATTATTTGTGCCATGATAAAAACCCACGATGGCATGAATCTTTTTCGGAAAACCGAAGTTACAAGTCCTTGAAAGTCCTGTAAGGACGACATAATCATGAATATTCAAAATTAAAAATTAAAAATTCAAATAACACAGTGTAGGTAATAACCTACAGCGAGATTTAGAGTTGATCTATCACTACGCCAAAAATGATTTTTTGTATCACCTAATTTAATAGCACTTTTAAAAAAATGCTATTAAAATGGAAAAAACACATTTATAATAGCACTTTTTAATCGGGCGCTATTATATAATACAGACTATGTAATTTTGATAGCACTTTGTACCAGAACGCTATTATTAAACTTCTTTTAGATAGCATTTTGTATAAAACGCTATTATTTGACTACCTATATAATAGCATTTATTAAAAAGCGCTATGTTATATATAATAATGAATTAATTAATTAATTGATAAAAAAAAAAACACAATTAATCGATTCTTCTTTTCAATCCAAACAGTACGGCGTCGCCGAACTCAAAACCCTAGGTAACGAACTACTCTCATCAGCCTCTAACATCAACACCCTCCCCCTTCTTCTCACCTTCTTCTCCACCTCAACACGTCCTCGAATCGCTTCTCTCTCTTCATTCTTTCTTCCTCCCTCTCCTCCCTCAACTACCTTCCTCCTCTGCCACTGCCAACACCTCCTCCTCCGACAACGCCGATGCCGACCAGTCTGAGTTCATTTACCTCACTTGGCTCCGTTCGAAGTTCGATGAGTTTCTTAAATCTCTGATAGATGTTCTTGTATCGGATCAATCTGATGAAACTCTGAAGGAAGTTGTGTTGGATACGTTGATGGAGTTTGTGAAGGTTGCTAATGGCGGCACCTTTCATTCTTCGTTGTATAACAGAATTATCAGTAGTATTGTAAGTTTCTCATTCTAATCGTAATTCTACTTTGTTATTTTTGTGCTCATAGTTTGATATATGATATTTTTGTTTTGTTTTGCTTCATCAGATTCACTCTGCTAGTTCTGCTGAATTTTTGATTGATTTACTAACATCAAAGTATTTCAAGTATATTGATGTCAGGTATGATTAATGAAGGGTTTTTCTTTGCAAGTTAAATTGATTCGTTTACTCTGTTTTATGAGTTTTTAACTATTGTTTAATTCTTGATTGCTGAACTATTTTGTCACTCGGTGTAGTTATTTTACATTCATAAGTCTAGAAAAGCTAGCTAGAAATTTGCAGGGGAAAGATGTTTCAGGTGATTTTCTAACTTAGCTTTTAATGTTCCAATTTTTGATTTGCAAAATTGCAGATAGGAGATTTATGTGTTCTGTTTCAATTTCTCTAAATATTTGGATATTCTGATAGGGTAACTCCTTTTCTTATCTTTGTTATTAGATGATAAAACTGCAAGTGTAGATGGCAATGATGAAAGTCAATTGAGCTCAAAGTTAGTAAAATCTATAGACACTGGTTATTTCTACTCTTTGGTCTTAAGTGATTTGTATCTCGCATGTTTTATATACAAAAATGACTTCTATTTTTATCATAAAAAATATACGAAAATGACATGTAATGTCATACAATATGCTATACTATAAGCAATATATTTATCTTTTCAACTCAATGTATAATGAAAGAAAGCAGTTATAATTTTTCTGCCAGGCAAACTTGGTCTTAGTTTTGAAACTAGGAGATGGATAATTTACTTGTAAATGTACTTAATTTGTTCTATAATTCTAATTTTGATTTGAAAATGTATCTTTTGCAGTATTGAGGGTGTCATCCACAATATGTACTATGCCATTTCACATGTCCCCTTTCTTGAAAAACCTGATGATAAATCTGATTTTGAAATGTGGAGTGTATCAGGTGAATGCTTGCTTATCACTTTTAGGCTCTTAAGATTTTCTTTTTACAATGTTTTATTTCACTATTTAGTGCTTCTTCTCTTCATTTTTTCTTCAGTAATTTGCATAAAATACTACTTTTTAGATTAAGTAAAAAGTATCTAGGGACCCAATAAATGAGGGCTTTATGACTTTGAATGATCCATCTAGCCGATAGTGGGAATAGGCTTGGTTATTCTGGTTGTACGAAAAAATTGGTCTGTACATTTATATTTTGTAATCTGGTTTTCCGTAGAGAGTGATCATAAAGTGCTTTCTGGAGATCTGGATGATAAGCAGCTCAAGTCCAAGAAGCATAAAAGTAATGTAAGTATTATTATTCCATACTCATATTTACTTTAATGTTGATCACATATTTTTTTCATTAATGAGGATGTTTTGTGTCCTTTTAATTGTAATTTTAGTCTCTGTTTAAATGAATATTTACTTATATTAAAAAATCTTTTCATTTCAGAACTGCTTTAATTATTTGTTGACATCCTCATTTTTCCTTATCCATCATATCTTCATGTTATGCATATAGGTATTGTCTGCAGCCATATTTGCCAAGAAGATGAAGTTAAAATTTACCAAAGCTTGGATTGCGTATCTTAGATTGCCACTTCCACTTGATGTGTACTGAGGTTAAGGAGGATTGGGCTACTTATGTGGTGGATGATCTTTTACTACTTTGGGCTACGTGGATTGAGGTCTGACCATTCTAAGGCACTTTCGTGGTTCTTGAAGGCAGTGGAGAAGGGAGAGCCTCGCTCCATGGAGCTTCTCGGAGAGATATATGCCAGGGGAGCCGGTGTTGAGAGGAACTATACAAAAGCCTTTGAATGGCTTACTCTAGCATCTAAGCATCACCTCTACTCTGCTTATAATGGGATTGGTTATTTGTATGTCAAAGGCTATGGAGTCGACAACAAAAATTACACTAAAGTATGATCATCTTTGCCTTTTTTGTGTTTGTATGGACTTCAAATTTTTGGGGAATGGAATGGGGACACACTTTATCGGTGGTATTGTGTGTCTATGTATGTCTATGCTTAATTTATGATATCTTTTTCTGAATTACAGGCAAAAGAGTATTTTGAAAAGGCTGCTGAAAATGACGAGGTTGGTGGCCATTATAACCTAGGTGTCATGTTTCTCAAGGGGATTGGAGTGAAAAGAGATGTGCGGTTGGCATGTAAATATTTTATAGTGGCTGCCAACAATGGTCAACCAAAGGCTTTCTACCAACTTGCAAAGATTTTTCATCTTGGTGTTGGCTTCAAGAAGAACGTTCCATTGGTAAGTTGATTCTTCGTTTGTCTTATTTTTAAATGCAAGTGCTGATTATAAGTTAATGATATAAATGGGAGTTTTCTGTTGCAGTCTAGATATTCAAATCAGTATATTATTTGTATTAAGACTATGTTAAGTTGGGTTTTCTGTTCTACACTTAGGGATCCACGCTTTACCCTCGAAAGAAGGGAAACTTGTCGAATATCGAGGTAGTGTTGCATCGTCATATGGATGGGGAAACCACTGAATATGAAGAATTAAGAGCTGAAAACGGTGTTTTTTCGTTCTATTATTTATAGAGAATTCTAATTATAGATTCTTATCAGAAGTTCCTAAGTGGTTTATTTTATTCTAAAACTTTGTTATAGTCTCTCAAGGAGAGTTGAGGCTCAAGAGAGTTTGTCGGTAGCCATAGAGGTATATGCAGATTGTTGGCAACTTCAGTTCTCTCTGGTTTTTATGCTTATATTACTTGTATTAATTCAAAATGTTCATCCCTTCGCTGCTATTTATTGTCATTGCAGGCTCACAATAAGGAAGATATTGAAAAATTCAGTAAACGGACAGTGAAGGTTGGTCGTTGTTTCTTAGACATGTTTATTTTAGGACCTTTAATTTTTTTCTTCCGTATGATAGATTGAAGCAAGGTTTTGGTATTATATTGTTAAGGATATATTTCTATATTGTAGGTGACTAAAGAAAATAATCAAGCATGCAAAAAACTTTTAAAACTCATGGGAGTGCCCGTTGTTGAGGTAACATATTGCAATACTTCAATGAAATAATATATTGTACTATGTGTTAACCATTTGGCTAAGGCTTCAAATTCTCCAGGCACCCTCAGAAGCAGAGGCTCAGTGTGGTGCTCTTTGCAAAGTTGGAAAAGCAACTTCACATCTGCTGTTTGTCTCCTTCTTGAAATCTAAAATATGATAAAATTATCTAAGTTATAATCTTTTTCAAGCAGACTTCATGGAAACGAATAGAAAATTAAATGTTACTATATATTCTTACATCTTTTTATAAAACCATTTAAATTTCAAATATATTGTTTCTTTAATATTTTTTGCATTTGATAATTCTATATTTTTTAGTGTTGTTCTTAACAAGTATGGAACCAGGATTCACAATTTCATTCTCATTTATTGCTTTTGTTTTTTTTATGTCTACCATCAATTTAAAGCCTCTACCGGAGAGGATAGAAATGGTTTGTGTTAGCGTCGGTGATGTGAAGAAGTTGTTGAAAGTGATGCAGATGGAATCGATGAAAGCGAGGTTGAGAGGTTCTTGTGATCTTATATTCTCTTTCTTTCTTTCTTTCTTTTAAGTACCTCCCTGTGGCATCAGCTTTCATAACTGATAGTTTCACAATAACTTCCGTCAATCTTCATCAAGGTATTTAACTTTGTTTTTCTTCCATCTGAATTAAATTTCCTTGTCGTTGTATTCACCTGCAGGTCATTATTTTGATGGAGGGGGTTTTATGTCAGCTTCACCTTTTTCTGCTGCTGTTAATGCTTCATCTGTTGGGTTTACAAATAGTTATGGGGCAATGGTGGAGTGCTTCCTGCACGGACGGATCCTTGTATGGCTCGCTCAGTTAGTGTACATGGCTGCTCTCAGATGCAGGGCCAGTCGTCAGTTCCTTCCCGAGGTTGTTATGCTATACTACTATATATTATATCCCTTGATCGAATTTTACCTTATCTAGTTCTGAGTTTTAATTTCAATGTATTCTTTAGTTTAGTTATGCTTGAGCTTGAGAAATGTCTTTGTCTGTGTATATGTAATCCTTGAGATCACATGTTTCAGTTAAATAAGTTCATATATTATATCCCTTGATCGAATTTTACCTTATCTAGTTTTGAGTTGTGATTTTGATGTAGTTTGTTAGTTAAGCTATGCTTGAGCTTGAGAAATGTCTTTGTCTGTGTGCAATCAATACTAGGGTAGTAAGATCACATGTTTCATCTAAATGAGTTCATCAACCTTCTTTTCTGAACTCTTCATACTTTGTCATTCTTCTTTAACTACTGCTGCACAGTGTTGTGGATGTAACTCTTGGTTTCTTAAGATGACCCAAATGATGATTACATTGATGGTTTAGAATTTGAATATGCTGTGATAAAAAAACAACACTGTTACTGCATTCAGTAAAGCAGAGTCTTATGTTGGAAATCGGACAGCTCACATTCTGAGCTTGTGCTTCGAATCTGATTTGATGAAGTCAGAATGTGAGCTATTGGATCTATGGTAAGCATTTAGATTTGCTGACTGCGTTGGTTATTGACTGCAGTAAATCCGTGTCTTTAAAATATTGTGCATAATGATATTATAACTACTTAGATGACATATCATACTAGTATTGTGTCATTTTGAAACAAAACTTTTATGCACATGATATAACCTTCTTTTTTTTTTCCTTTTCACATTGTTTCCAATTTACAGAGGAAAAGTTCGATAGTTTCAAGGATGCAGGCACCAATGTATCTCCTGCTGTTTCAAGGAGGGACATGGCTACCCAGATGAGCCCAGAGGGAAGTTCATGCTCCCAATAGGAGGACTTCTTTCTCTGCTTCCACACCCCCTTCCATGCCTGTCACTGAGTTGCAGAGTGCCTCTCTCTCTAAAATGGATATCAGGGATGTGCAGGTAGATGAACGTGTAACAATGACAAGGTGGTCCAAGAAACACAGGGCTTTATTTTGTTTAGAGAATTTGATTGTATGTTTTTGGATTTGGATTGAAGTACTCATAGATGGGCATCTACAAATTTGGCTATGCAAACGCCCTCTTAATATTCTATATGTTATGATATTTGGAAACAATAGGATTTGGTAATTTAAAATGTTATTTGGTATTTGATGGATCATAATATATATGCAATGAGTAACTTAAAGCGTTATTTGTGTTGAATTGAATATAGTTATCTTATATTTACACCAAAAAAAATGATTGTGTAAGAAAAAATATTGTACTGTACTTATTAAAAATATTGTACCAAATATGTACCATTTATTAGCACTTTATTTGAAAGCGCTATCAAACATATGTTATATATTAGCGCTTTTTGTTTAGAGTGCTATAAAAAAACAAACAAAAAACATGCAAAATACTGACTTTGATAGCACTTTAATTAAAACGCTATTATAAATTGGTACTTTAATAGCGCTTTTAAAGTGCTATTAAATAAGAAATATTTACAATAGTGGCGCGGTTAATAGCACTTTTAAGCGCTATCAAAAACAAAAAAAAAAACGCTATTAAATAGCTTATTTGGCGTAGTGTATCTTCTTCTGGTGACTTGAAAACAACATCTGTTATAGCCTGCAATAAGAGAGTAATCGGTTGGTGTACAAGATTAATAAATGAAGGAAATGTAAGAGAGAATATATTTACTACAACGATGGTAAGAAAACTTACAAAAGAAATGATATAAATGATTGCTATTACTAATCTGTTTATACACAAAGTAAATTGTCACATAGGCCATAATAAAAATAAACTTAATAACTAAGTTAAAAGCTACAAACTAGGAAATATTATACTTAACAGCTACACTAGCAAACTCAGAACCCAGAAGCTGAACTGAACATAGTTCTGGACGTAATCTCAGAAGCTTCGGCTTATGACTAACAAAAATTTCTTAATATATCAAACTATTGTTTCTAACTAAGCAGTCTCAGAAGCTTACAATTTCTGGCTAACAACCTCAGAAGTTCAACTGCTTCTGAACAACAACATCTTCTGAATATGAATTACTTCTAACATCATCACTTAATTCATATTCAGCTAACCAAAACTCTTCAATACCAATTTCATCTCTCAAACGGATAAAGTGTTCAGTCTTAACATCCTTTGTCAGAACATCTGTATGTTGCTTCTGCTTGCTACAGTGTACAACTTCTAATACTTCAATTAGAAGTGTAGATTTCTCCTTGAAAAACCATCTGACGTTGATGACTTTCTTCTCCTTTGGAAGCTCAGTTAACTTCCATGTCTTGATTCTTTGCGGTCTCTGGAATTGTTCAAAATCTCCTTCTGATTCTGTAACAAAATCTCCTACTGGACTTTTTTCAGAAATTTGACTACCACCAGAAGCTCCACCTTTGTTAGCTTTTGGACTTTGTCCAGAACCACTACCTTCAAAAATACCACCTTCAAAAGTTGGATCGCGTTTAAAAGTTCCACCTTTAGAATCATGTCCTTCGTCAGAGGTTGGATTTCCTTCAGAAGCTCCTCCTTCAAAAGGTTCATCCTAGAGTCATGATTTCCACCAAAAACATGATCATCTTTAGAAGCTTCTCCTCCAGAACCTACGTCTTCAGAGTTTTCCCTTCTAGAAACATGACCACCACCAGATTCAAAATCTAGATCAGAAGTGGATTCACCACCTGACTCATCTTTAGAGTCTCCAAAAGATTCTTCATCTTCTGACTCTATCACTTCTTCAGAACTTTCAAGTTGTTACTCATCTCCAGAAGCATAATCTTCTTTAGATTCTGACTCATCTTCTGAGTCTTCTTCTGATTCTTATTCAGAATAAGAATCACCTACGGATTCTGACTTGTTTTCAACTTCAGAGTCATCTTCTAACTCTGACTCATCTTTAGAAATCTCAGATTCTGACTCATCTTCAGAATCTTAAGCGTCATCTTCTGATTCTGACTAATAATCAAACACTCATTCGGAGTCAGAAAATTCAGAATCGTCTTCTTCCCCTTCTGAATCAGAAAATGACAATGTCACAGGTTCTTAGTCATATTCATAAGCCATTAATAACATTGATTCATCACCTGAATCTCCGCTGGATATTTTTGCTTATTCTTTGTTTGACCAACAATATATTTAGCAAAGTGGCCAAACATATTATAATAGGAACATTGAATCATTCTCTTGTCATGCTTCCCATTTCTGTTCTGATGTTTCATCTCATTAAAATAAAAGACTTCTGACTTCTGGGACCTACCATGTTTTTTCATCTTCTGGTCCTTCTTGACAAAAGAAGCTTTCATAGCATGCTCAACCTCCCTCTCAAAAGTTCTTTCAGTCAGACGTAACTCTTGCGCCTCTAAATTGCTTTGCAGCTCTTTTATTCTCATGGTGTCCATATCTTTAGAATGTTTAATTGCTACAACAATATAATCAAATTGAGGAGTAAGTGACCTCAGTATCATCTCAGTGATTACTTCTTCAAAAAGGGTTTCTCCACAAGCCTTCATCTCATTAGTGATCAAAATCACTCTAGAGATGTACTCAAAAACCTTCTCGTTGTCCTTCATGTTAAGATTCTCATATTGCTTTCGTAGGGACTGAAGTTTCACCTTCATCACTTATGCGTCACCACCGTAACATATGACCAATATATTCCATGCGCCCTTTGACATCGTCGAATCTGAAATCTTCTCAAACATGTTCACATTCACACATTGATGGATGTAGAACAATGCCTTATGATCTTTTTTCCTCTTGTCTCTCTGTGTGTTTCTCTGCTCTTCTGTTGTGTTTTCTGCAACTGGAACATAACCTTCGGTAACAAGCTCAAGAACATCTTGAGCACCAAATAACACACACATCTGAATCATCCAACGATTCCAGTGCTTGCCATCGAACACAGGAAACTTGGTACTCAAATTGTTGCTTTCGGTCATCTTCAACCTTTTACAGAACACACAGATCTCACAATAGTTGGAAACTTCGATTTGGCACTTTCTGGACGTGGAGGCACTTTCTTAAGGGCTGGGGATGATTGGAAAAGCCTCAAGTAACCTCCAATAATTTTTTTTTGTATGACTCTCTCTCCGGTTGTCCAACCCCCTTTGGAGCTTGCTAGTGTTTACTTTATAGAGAGGGAATGGAGGGGACAAGAGAAAAAAGGTTTAAACAGCCATAAACAAGTGTTTTCAAAGCCATGAATGATATTCTGTAACATTGCAAAAGTCATGGAAACTTGTCTCTTTTTGAATTTTAATGAACCTGGACAATTTGGCTCCTTTGAATGCCCTCCAGTGTTGCTCTTCGATTGGCCTATTGCCTCCTTCGACTAGACCTCTTGTATAGCCTTCTAATGGGCCTTTGGTTGCCTCCTTAGAAGGGGTCTTCTTGAGTGTCTTTCGAATGGTTCCTTCGTTGGACCCATCTATTTGCCTTAGCTACTTGATTTATATAGCCCAAGTGACGACTTTATTCCGGCCAATCGGAGCCTCATTTGTCATGAATGTAATGGTGCATGAGGCTTGGGTATGGCAGCATGTAGGACTTTGGCCAGACTCATCAAAATACAAAATAACACTTGTATTCAACCAATATGTGTCTTTTGACTGGACCAAATGCATGCCCCTTCGAAGGAACCATTTGTGTGTCCTTTAAATGGCCCACATGCACCCCCTGTGCATTCTTCGAATGGGCCACCAATGTGTGTTCATAATGTAGTAATCTTATGCTTGTGAAACGAAGGCAGGCATGAAGAGGAAACCTTGGCTTGGTGAATCAAAGGCCAATCGAAGAGGGAGCCTATACCTTGTGGATCAAAGGTAAGCATCTTGAACCAATACTCATCAAAAGGCAAAACAAGCTTTCTTTCCCACAATTTGAATGGACCACATGTATGTCCTTCGAAGGCACCATTGGTGTGTCCTTCGAATGGACCTTACTAGGTGTCAAAATGTGGAAAACTATGTGTTGAATATTTTAGAGGTGGAGTCAAAGCTATCATGAGAGAAGCCAACTGCTTAATAAATCGAAGCACATATAAAACAAAATCCACTACTTTATGGGCTCTAGCATGAAGGGAAACCATTGCCTTGCGCATTGGAGGCAAGCCCAAGAAGTCATTTTCTTGTGTGTTAAAAGCAAACACAAAGGCAAGTTGAAGGGGCTTTGGCCTTATGTGCTGAAGGCAGGCTGAAGAGGGGAATTTGCCTTGAACGAAGCTGGCATGCAGGAACCCACTGTTTTGTGAATCAAAGTAAGCATGCAGGGGGTCACTGCTGGTGGATCGAAGGGAGCTTGCAGGGGGTTCTTGCTTTGCACGCTGAAGGCACGCACAAAAGGAGTATTTGCCTAGTCGAAGCAGGAATCAAGCCTGCTCCAAATAAATCAAATGCCAAATCGAGGCAAGAATTAAGCTTGCATCCAGGTAGCCATTGCATTATGAATCAAGCCAACATGCAAAGCCAATAGGGAAATCGAAGGAGCACTAACAGGAGGCCCTTCTCTTTTTGATCGAAGGAGGCTGTTTCAAAGGAAACACATGCCCAGACGAAGCTTGTATGCAGCAAATAAGAAAAAGGCTAAGGCTTCAATCAAAGCTTGGAAATTTGAGGCAAGCTTGGAGGGGGTTAGGTGCTCAATCGAAGCCTATCAAGATGCCAATCGAAAAACCCTTTGACATGCCAATTGAAAGACCTTGTTTATCTTTAAAAAAATTATTTTTCTTTAATCAAGTGTTTGTAATCACCTATGTAAGTTAAAAATCTTGGAAAAATATGAGATTTCAAATTTTGGGGTACAACAGCTACTCCTGTTCAATCTTCTTAAACCTGAGGATTTAGATTGGCTTGTCTTCCTTTCGTGATCTGAAGGTGGAAGATGATTGAACACTAGAGTGCCCAGAAATTTGCACTCGCATGAAATAACACTGATGGTCGATGATATCAGGAATGAGCTTACATATGCCATTTGGAGGAGATGACAGAGATTCGTCAGAGATGGGCTTAAAGATTCCATCCAAAGTAGATGTTGATTTCACACATGGTCCTTTTGGGGGTTCCTGTTTCTGTTGTCTGAGGAGGAGTCCATTGGGGAATCTGGGTTCCTATTGTTCTTCTGCTTGAGGAAAACTCTATTGGGAATAGAGTCTAGGAACTTTAGTTCTCCAAGGCTCTGTTGGAGAGGTATCTCTGTACTAGAGAGATGAAAGTTTGTTGTTTTTTGGTTGAGATCCAGGTTTCACAGTAACTTGTTGGGGATAATGGAATTAACCATTACCTGAAAATATATTAGAAAGAGCCTGTGTAGGGCTGTTTCAGGATATGTCCGTGTTAAACTGCATTTGGATGCTGAGAAGGAATCCGTGTAAGATAGCTTCGTCTGGTCATGTAGATAGCTTTCCTGTCTGGTTTCAGGTGTTAATCTACAATCAGCTTGTTCACAGATAATTGTCATGTCTGGTTTCAGGTATTAATCTGGAATTTAAAATTTTTTGGTCGTTGAGATGGTTGTCCTTGCTGGTTTCACGTATTAATCTATGACCCAAGAAATAAAGATAGTTTTCCCGTCTGGTTTCGGGAGTTAATCTTCAGCCTCCTTATGTAGATAGTTTTCCTGGCTTGTTACAGGTATTAATCTTACAGTCGGTCGTCCACAGATGGTTCTCCTGGCTTGTCACAGGTGTTAATTTGGAACTTGCAAATTATCGGTCACTGATATAGTTGTCCTGGCTTGTTACAAGCATTAATCTCGGACCTGAGAAAGAAAGATAGCTTTCCTGGCTTGTTACAGGTATTAATCTTCAATCTCTTCATGTAGATAGTTCTCTTGGCTTGTTACAGGTATTAATCCACAATCGGTCATCCACAAATAATTCTCCTGGCTAGTTTCAGGCATTAATCTGGAACTTGATAACTGTCGGGCACATAGATAGTTTCCCCGTCTAGTTTCAGGAATTAATCTGTGGCCTGCTGTATTTGCTGGTAAACTTGTCTTGCTTCAGGAATTCATACTATTTGGTCGTGTAGATAGCTTCTCTCGTCTGGTTTCGGGCATTAATCTTTTACCTGCTGCATAAGTTGATAATGTTTGTCTTTCTGATAATTTAACCTGAAAGGTAAAGTCATTTTCATGCGATGTAATGATGTATGAATTGCATGATGCTCTCAAAATAAATGAGATTATGATATATGTATTTGTATGCATATGCCATGATGTATGAACATGTAATGCTGTTGCGCAATATCTTTGTTTGGGAAAATAAATCCCTGACTGTTGTTGGTGAGTGAAGAAAGTGATTCTTCAATTTCCGCTGGGGATAATGATTGCAGATAGTTTTGTTGGAGATTCCCTTTCTCTGCTGAGGATCTTCGACTTCTGTTTGAGAATGATTTTGCCGAGGGGAGGAGTTCTGTTGGAAGATTTCACCAATTTGGATAAATAAACTCCGCTGGGGGATGAGTAAACTTTATTAGGGATAAGGCTTTACAAACTACTTGATATTTTTAAAACTCTGTTGCGGAAGTTGAACTCCATAAACTGCTTGGGGATTTTATTGAAATCCTGTAGGGGAATCTTGAGAAGCTTGATGACTTCATTGGGGAATTGTGGAGAAGTAATTGGAGATTTTTGCTCTGCCGGGGATGAGGCTTTATAATTTTCTTGAGATTTAAAAAAAACTTTGTTGGGGATCTTCGACTTCTGCTTGAAGATGTGGGAGGAAGATGCCCCGGTTTCTGTACCTCATGGAATGAGAAGTATACTAGAATGAACTCGTGTATGAATGTATCTAGTAGTTGTGTGAGGGAGTGTCAGAATAAATCTATGTTGTGATTGTATTTGAACAGAAAAATGTACTGAACGAGTATCAGAATGACATATGTATCTGGAGCATATCTGAATTATATCTGAAAGCTGAATCTGAATGAGTATCAGAATGACATCTGTATCTGGAGCGTATCTGAACTGTATCTGAAAGCTGAATCTGAATGAGTATTAGAATGACATCCGTATCTAGAGCGTATCTAAACTGTATCTGAAAGCTGAATCTGAATGAATATCAGAATGGCATCCATATATGAAGCGTATCTGAACTGTATCTGAAAGCTGAATCTGAATGAGTATCAGAATGGCATCCATTTCTGGAGTGTATCTGAACTGTATCTTAAAGCTGAATCTGAATGAGTATCAGAATGGCATTCGTATCTAGAGCGTATCTAAACTGTATCTGAAAGCTGAATTTGAATGAGTATCAGAATAGCATCTGTATCTGGAGCGTGTCTGAACTGTATCTGAAAGCTGGATCTGAATGAGTATCAGAATGACACCCCTATCTAGAGTGTATCTGAAAGCTGAATCTAAATGAGTATCAGAATGGCATCGGTATCTGGAGCGTATATGAATTGTATCTGAAAGCTGAATTTGAATGAGTATCAGAATGGCATCCGTATCTGGAACGTATCTGAACTGTATCTGAAAGTTAAATTTGAATGAGTATCAGAATGGTATCTGTATCTGGAGCGTATTTGAACTGTATCTGAAAGCTGAATCTGAATGAGTATTAGAATGGCATCCGTATCTGGAGCGTATCTGAACTGTATCTGAAAGCTGAATCTGAATGAGTATCAGAATGGCATCTGTATCTGGAGCGCATATGAACTGTATCTGAAAGATGTATTGAATGTTTAGAATGTTTCTGCTGGAAATTCATGTCTTGTTGTTTTGAGAAGAAATCCGCTAGGGAACATGAAAAGCTTGTGAACCAAGCTACAAAATTCTTTAAGATGTCGGAGCAGTGATTAGAGATTCTTGCTTTGTCGGGGATACAAGAACACCTGACATCACTAGGTTGTAGGCTGAGAATATGGCAGTGACTTTTTAGTAGGATGCTCCTGCCTCTATACCTGCTGGAGAAAGTAGTTGCAGACATTTTATGGATTGTTTGAGTGTCATCTAAACTCCCGGGGCTTTGAGTTGATGTTGATCAGGGGATATTCTACTGATAAACAAATGACAAGATGACAGGACATAGTCGTACGCTTTAATCCCTAACTTTTTCCTGGACCGCACGTTCGGGTTTTCAGTCCACCGAGATACCCCTTTTTGCCCAAGCCGCCTTTTCAGGTTTTCGACTTACCGTGTACATTTTTATTTATATATCCCTAATTTTTGCCCGAACTCTTTTGGTTCACCGAGATGCCCTTGATTTTGCCTAGGCCTGTCAACCTAGCGGGTCTTTTTCATGCGTAGTATTTTCTGATTATGTCCACGTTCATAGGATGTGGAGAGTTGTTACTGTCTATGACAACAAGTGTTGTAGAAATGTCGGAAACTGTTTATGTGATTGCATGTGCTCTTTCATATGTGGGAGCATGTGAGGGGCTGCTTCAGGATGAATCTGGTACACCTGATGTTTGATCAAGTTTCTGATAGTCTTGAATTTCCTAGGTATCTTTTCTAAGAACTGTCATGGAAGGATTCGAAGACATGATACTGACACCATATGATACTACTGGCACAAACAAGAAATTTGGTGGTACCAAAGGTTCAAATTTCATAGTGATTTTCGCCGGAATCCCCGATCAATGTAACAGGCCCCGAGTGATTCAAATGGAGATCTGCCCCTGGCTATTCAGCACTTTTGAGAGACTCTTTGCATATTGTCTTGACTGCCCCGGATTAACTAGACATCATATCCTGCCCCTTGATTATGAAAGGCCTGTTATTTGGAATTTTTTTCCTGTCTTAGGTGATTCTGGCCTTTGAGAGTATATTTGTTCACTGAATATTGTGTGAATTTCTCTGTTGTTTGAACAATTAGTCATATGCAAACAATGTCATTTAATGAATGCAAAGCTTATGTTCGTCTTGAAGTTTCAAAATTCATTTTTTAGTAAAACAAATAAATTTTGTAAGAGTGTGATATCAACTCAGGATTTGTAGCAAGTCCTACAGGAGTCAGGATACCTTTTGCAACAGTATTCTTTCGAACTAACCCATGCTTCAGCTAGGACTTTTAAGGGTTGTAACGTGGCATGGTTCACGATTTTAGGAAACAAAGAATAAAGGCTCAAAATTTATTTGTACCCAACCCGTTCTTCGTGATGTTCTTCAGTCTTGTGCTCAGTTAATTATGCGTTTAACTCCCACTCGAGTCTTTGTTATGATATTCTGGTGACGGTTCGGAAATTGAAAGTTTTTTTTGAAGAGGCTGTCATTTTTGTAATCTTCTTTTTGTCGAGGATTTATAGTAACCCTTTTTTTTTTTTTCGTTATCCCTACTTTTGCCTGAACTGTTTCTTTTGTGATTACAGCCAGTGGGATGCCCCAATTTTTTTCTTGAGTTTCCTTCATAGATTTTGACTTAGCGAGCTTTTATTTTGAGAGATAATGATTTCCGGCTTTCATGATTATGCGGAACCATCACCATATTTTTATTTGGAAGGACGCCTTTGATGCCATTCGTTATGTACGAAGTGGAAAATTGCGACTAAATGCACATCTGAATTAACTGAGGAAACTACCCTGCCCCAGGTTATGATTAAGGGATTTAATTTGTGTGAAAAGAAAAACTCTTAATTCTTAGGCTTAAAGGGGTTAAATAGGGATGCAAAACATTATAGGTCACTTTTGAAGAAAAATTTGAAATATTTCTAAGTATGGAAAGTCAACCCTTTTTCTCCAACTTTGACTCAATACAACTTTCAGCTCAAGCAACCATTTGATTTCATTCTTTTTCCATTGCAAAGCTTGTAATATCATCTTTATAAAGCATAAAGAATCATGCCCTAAAACCCCTTGAGCTGAGAATGTCGTTGATTTGAACTTGGTAACTTGAAACTGGAGTTTCTTAAAAAGTCAGAATTTGAAATCATTGATTTAGCTTCTAAACACTTTGTTTCTACGCATTTTTTATTCTAAACATGTTTAGTGAACTTCCAGAAGTGATTAGCACAACAAAACGCTTGTTTTGGATGAGTTTTGATCAAATTAGAAGTCACACTTTTCTTGTTAGCAACTTCACACAGTTTCCCTCCAAACTTCATCATTTCACACGCTTGGACATTCCATTTGATTCCCTAAAAATAGAGGGTCATCCCTCATTCATTTTCTCAAGCTTGGATAGCCAGAATCACCCTGCCAAACTTATTCCATAACTCAAATTTCTGCAACTTCGAAATCTGTTTTCAAGCCTTTTTCAATCAAATTTTTCTATCAATTTTCCTTCCTTAATCTTCTCTGAAGCTAACCATATAATTACCTTCAAGAATCGTGCCCTATATTGCTCCATAGAAGTCCAGTTTCAGACCTCTGCAACTCAATTTCAATAGGTAGATTTCTCCATTAACTCTTCAAAACTTTGATATTATTGTGATGCTCTCATTGCCCTGGTTCTAGTTGCAACACTTACTTTTATCTGGAAACATGTTGTTACCATGAAATTTCAAAGCCCTTTTCAAAACTTTCCTTCCAAATTGCTTGAGCTACAATTTATATAAATTTATCGCGAAGGTGTGGTTGTCTTTGTCATGAAGAGACGAAGCGAATGGCATAGGTCTCATGCTCTAATTTTACAGATTGAACAACCTGGTTTTGCGACTGGCTGGAGGTTGAAGATGACCAACGTGTCATCCTTCAACTAATGAAACAACGCCATTTGTATTTTTTTGAATTTCTGATTTACATTTGATTCAGTGCTTTATTCACTAATGACCATGATATGCACAGCATGTTAGATCCCTTTGATTTGATTACTAACGCGTTTTGACTCTCATCCAATGGTCCATATATTTTTGACTTTATTTTTCTTTTCTGATTTTTATATTTAATTGTTTTAAATTTCAAAAAATCATAGAAAATTCATTTTTAGTCCAAAAAATATGAAAAAAATATGAAAAATATTTTTGATTTTTCTCTTTCTGATTTTTATTTTTTCACAATTTTATTTTGTGTTTTGATATTTTTTATAAATTTTCACTTTATTTGATTTGTTTTAAATGTTTAAAAATACTTTTATGCATTTTTGAATTCTGAAAAAATTGCGGAATGAACCAATGATATTGTGACAAATATTGGTGACCTCATTCATTTTTTATTTCTAACTTTGGTATTTTTTTATTATTTTTGGTTCATTTTACTCATTTCTTTTAATTTTAAAAATAGTTTCTGACTTTAAAGAATTGCCAAAACTTTTATAAAAATATTTGAGCCCTTTTCTGATTTTTCTATGGTCTTATTTTTTATTTCTTGATTAATTTGAGCATAGTTGATATTTTTCTCTTTTATTTCTATTTTAAAACATTTTTAAAACCTTTTTAAATGTATATATTAAATGCAATACTATTTTGTGATTATTTTCTGGCTGATCTTGGGTTGAATTTTTTATCATGAACTTTGTTAACATCATTGGATCCATGGTGTTGAGTCTAACGCCATAAAAATGGATGAATAATTTTAATAATAGTTTAATAAAAATTTAATTCAAATGTGGTTTGTATGTTCTTTCCCACCCCTCTTCATCTTATCCCTTTCTTATTGCACTAAGTGTTATTGGAGTATAATCTCTATATCATGTCTCAAAACAAATGGTACATAGTTTGCTATTGACCGACCTCAAAATAGGTGCGACTTCTACATAAGTCCACTTACGATTGCTTAATATAGCGCTAAATTTTGTCCCGGTTTGAATAAATGATCGTTTGTGGCTCAAACCTATGTTTGCAAGCCCAAGTATGTTAATTTTATCTCTTTGATCCAATAACCTTGAGATTCATTGTGTGGAGGATTTGATTCTACCAATCCTCTAATGGATCTACAACACTTTTAATCAACGCGGATCACTTAAACATCGTTGATCATTAAATGGTACTTTTGAGGATTCCAAATGGATGATATACTTGACAAAAAAAAATACAACTTGTTGTGTGGAGGCTTTGGTTCTACCAATCCTCTAATGAGTTCCAAATGCAAGTTTCAAGATGGTCATCCAACTAACCACTAATTATTAAATTGTTTTTACTTTATGCCTTTTATTTTTTATGCTTTATGTACCTACTTTAAGCATTACATTTCATGTCATTTTTATTTTCCCCACTTGAGCTTTTCTTTTATCTTCTAAGACACTAAATAATCAACATGAGCCATAAAAAATCTTTAATGATACTTGGACTATTTGGTCACTATCCTGGGCATTATGGAGTATTGGACTTCCTGGACTTAGGAATAGAAACCTCGGCCTAAGTTGGAGACCTTGTGACCTTGATGGATATTTTGTCTGGAGTTCTTGAGGTTTACCTCAAGATATTGGGTTGTTTGTTTGTTTTGTGTGCAGGTTATTGTGATTACATCCTTTGTTTGTAATCTGGAATTCATCCATATACAACTGTTACTCTGCTCAATTTTTATGAAGACTTAATACACTTGAAGTTTGGTTCTCACAAGAGGTCTAATATCTTTGCTTGCTTGGTTTAAATCCAAATAATGGGAATTCAATCTTGGCTCATAATGTCAAGTATTGGCTTCGTGTTGGTTAGATGGTTCTTATCCCTAGATTTTACCTTATGCTTTAGGATAGTCTCTTCTTCTCCTCTAATCTTCTTTAATTTCAAAAATCTTCTCTCTCCTTTTTAAAACTCTTCTTTCTTCTTTTAAACTTGAACCACTTTCATAATAAACTTGGACTTAGGTCCATGCATTTTCAAAAACTTTTCATAAATAAACTTCAATCAACTTAATAATACATTGACATTTTTTGTGAGAATACTAAAAGTCAATCAATCTCATTTCAAATCATTTTTCCATTTTGGCTTTTTATTTTAAAACATTTCTCAAAAGATTAGACTCCTGTCAATCCTTGTAGTGATACAAACAACTATACTTCAACAATATGTAGTAAAGAGACATATTTCCCACTTGGGTGTTGAGTGAGACATTGTTGATTTTAAAATCCAAGCCATATCCTCCACTTTGAGATGATGCAAATTCTCCTTTCTCATGATTATGGGCAGTAAGTATGTTTTCCACACGGACAATGACGATGATGTCTTATCTCATATTATTAACCAACACAGTTGTGTTTTACAATTTTCAAAGGTGAACTACGTGTACCCTGATCCCCTATTGCATGAAAGGTGGTACATAGGCACTAAAGGTTCACAACCGCGACGGGTGAAAAAATCATAAAAAAATATATTTCTTTTCTCATCTCCACCATCTATTTTACATACAACATTTTATAGCCAAAATATACAGATCTTACAAAGAGGTTCATGCAGAGTACCGTAGATGTTTAGGGTGCTAATACCTTCTCTTTGCATAACCAAACCCCTTACCTTGAATTGTTCCCCCTCTTTTTGGGTTACTCGCTCTTTTCCCATTCCATTGGAAACAATAAAGCTAGGTGGCGGTTTTTATTGTGATCTGTATAAGTCTAGTCAATCCAATGGCTTAGTATTAAACATTTGTACCACTACAATAAGCCATTAATAGCACATGTTCATCATCTGAATCTCCTCTGGCAATTTTTTCTTCTTCTTTGTTTGACCAATAATCTTTAGCAAAGTGGCCAAACTTATTATAACAGTAACATCGAACCATTCTCTTGCCATACTTCTCATTTCCCTTCTGATGTTTCTTTTCATCAAAATAGAAGACTTCTGACTTCTGGGACCTACAATGTTTTTTCAGCTTCTGGTCCTTCTTGACAAAAGAATCTTTTAGAGTCTGCTCAACCTCCCTCTTTAGAATGTTCAATTGCTACAACAATGTAATCAAATTGAGGAGTAAGTGACCTCAATATATTCTCAATGATTACTTGTTTAGAAATGGTTTCTCCTTAAGTCTTCATCTCATTAGTGATAAAAATCACTCTAGAGATGTACTCAGAAACCTTCTCGTTGTCCTTCATGTTGAGATTCTCATATTTCTTTCATAGCGGTTGAAGTATCACCTTCATCACTGATGCATCATCATCGTAACATCTGACCAATATATTCCACATGCCTTTTGACATCGTCGAATCTGCAATCTTCTCAAACACGTTCACATCCACACATTGATGGATGTAGAACAACACCTTTTGATCTTTCTTCCTCTTATTTCTCTATGTATTTCTCTGCTCTTCCATTGTGTTTTCTGCAACTGGAACATAACCTTCAGTAACAAGCCCAAGAACATCTTGAGAACCAAAAAACACTCACATCTGAATCATCCAACGATTTCAGTTCTTACCATCGAACACAGGAAGCCTGGTACTCAGATTACTTCTTCCGTTCATCTTCAAACTTGTACAGAATACTCATATCTCACAAACATAGTGTTTCTCAATCCCACATAATTAGAAAAATGTGATTTTGTTCATACTTTGTTCATAGTTCAACACGAATTCAAGAACCAAGATCAATCACATAAAGCCTCACCATTTCACTAGTGTTTCCGGTGAATCTAATTGTAGTTGTAGATACCAATTGTTGGTGCATAATGTTAATAAATGAAGGAAAGGTAAGAGATAATATATTTACTACAATGACGGCTAGAAAGGTTACAAAAAGAATGATACAAATGATTCCTACTACTAGTCTATTTATACACAAAGTAAATTGTCATATAAGCCCTAATAAAAGTAAACTTAATGACTAAGTTAAAAGGTACAAACTAGGAACTACTAAAATTAACAGCTAGAATAACAAACTCAAAATTCAGAAGCTAAGTGAACATACTTCTGGACGTAACCTTAGAAGCTTCGACTTATGACTAACAACAACTTCTTAATATATCAAACTACTTCTTCTAACTAAGCAGTCTCAGAAGCTTACGACTTCTGGATAACAACCTCAGAAGCTCAACTTCTTTTGAGAAACAATATCTTATGAATATGAATTGCTTCTAACATCATGCCTTAATTCATATTCAGCTAACCAAAACACTTCAACACCAATTCCACCCCTCAAACAGATAAAGTGTTCAGTCTTGACATCCTTTGTCAGAACATCTGCATGTTGCTTCTGGTTGCTGTAGTGTACAACTTCTAATACTTCATTTAGAAGTGTAGATTTATCCTTGAAAACACATTTGGCGTCGATGGCTTTCTTCTCCTTTGGAAATTAAGTTAACTTCCAAGTCTTGTTTCTTTGTGGCCTCTGGACTTGTTCAAAATCTCCTTCTGATTCTGTAAAAAAATCTACTTTTGTACTTTTTTGAGAAATTCGACTACCACCAGAAGCTCCGCCTTTGTTAGCTTCTGGACCTTGTCTAGAACCACCACCTCCAAAAATACCACCTTCAAAAGTTGGATCGCCTTCAGAAGTTCTACCTTTGGAATCATGTCCTTCGTCAGAGGATGGATTTCCTTCAGAAGCTCCTCCTTCAAAAGGTTCGTCCTTAGAGTCATGATTTCCACCAGAAAAATGATCATATTTATAAGCTTGTCCTTTAGATCCTACGTCTTCATAGTTTTCCCTTCTAGAAGCATGACCACCACCAGATTCAAAATCTGGATCAGAATCAGATTCACCATCTGACTCATCTTTAGAGTCTCCAAAAGATTCTTCATCTTCTGACTTTATCTCTTCAGATCTTTAAAATTATGACTCATCTTTAGAAGCATAATATTCTTCAGATTCTGACTCATCTTCTGATTCTTCTTCAGACTCAGAATCACCTTCGAATTCTGACTTATCATCAACTTCAGAGTCATCTTCTAACTCTGACTCATCTTTAGAAACCTCAGATTCTGACTCATCTTCAGAATCTTCAGCGTCATCTTCTGATTCTGACTCATAATCAAATACTCCTTCAGAGTCAGAATATTCAGAATCGTCTTCTCCCCTTTCAGAATCATAAAATGACAATGTCACAGGTTCTTCATCAGAATCATAAGCCATTAATAGCACATGTTCATCATCTGAATCTCCTCTTTCTATTTTTCCTTCTTCTTTGTTTTCCAACAATCTTTAGCAAAGTGGCTAAACTTATTATAACAGTAACATTGAACCATTCTCTTGTCATACTTCTCCTTTCCCTTCTGATCTTTCTTCTCATCAATATAAAATGCTTCTAACTTTTGAGACCTACCATGTTTTTTCAGCTTCTAGTCCTTCTTAACAAAATAAGCTTTCAGATCCTGCTCAACCTCCCTCTCAGATGTTCTTTCAGTCAGACGCAACTCTTGCGCCTCTAGATTGCTTTGCAACTCTTCTATTTTCATGGTGTCCATATCTTTAAAATGTTCAATTGCTACAACAATGTAATCAAATTGTGGATTAAGCAACCTCAATATCTACTAAATGATTACTTGTTCAAAAAGGGTTTCTCCACAAGCCTTCATCTCACTAGTGATCAAAATCACTCTAAAAATGTACTCAGAAACCTTATCGTTGTCCTTCATGTTGAGATTCTCATATTGCTTTCGTAGCGCCTGAAGTTTCACCTTCATTACTGATGTGTCACCACCGTAACATCTGACGAATATATTCCACGCGCCCTTTGACCTCGTCGAATATGCAATCTTATAAAACACGTTCCCATCCACACATTGATGGATGTAGAAAAACACCTTATGATCTTTCTTCCTCTTGTCTCTCTGTGTGTTTCTCTGCTCTTCTGTTGTGCTTTCTGCAACTGGAATATAACCTTCGGTAACAAGCTCAAGAACATCTTGAGCACCAAAAAACACTCACATTTGAATCATCCAAAAATTCCAGTTCTTACCATTGAACACATGAAGCTTAGTACTCAGATTGCTGCTTCCGTTCATCTTCAACCTTGTACAGAACACTTAGATCTCATAAACACAGTGTTTCTCAATCCCAAAGAATTAAAAAAATGTGATTTTGTTCATATTTTGTTCAAGATTCAACACGAATTCAAGAACCAAGATCAATCACATAAGGCCTCATCGTTTCACTCATGTTTCCGGTGAATCCAATTGGAGCTCTAGTTACCAATTGTTGGCGCACAAGGTTAATAAATGAAGGAAAGGTAAGAGATAATATATTTACTACAATGACGGCTAGAAAGGTTACAAAAAGAATGATACAAATGATTGCTACTACTAGTCTATTTATACACAAAGTAATTGTCACATAGGCCATAGTAAAGGTAAACTTAATGACTAAGTGAAAAGGTACAAACTAGGAACTACTAAACTTAATAGCTACACTAACAAACTCAAAATTCAGAAGCTGAGATGAACATACTTCTGGACGTAACCTCAGAAGCTTCGACTTCTGACTAATAACAACTTCTTAATATATCAAACTACTGATTCTAACTAATCAGTCTCAGAAGCTTACACCTTCTAGAAAACAACCTCAGAAGCTCAACTGCTTTTGAGCAACAACATCTTCTGAATATGAATTACTTCTAACATCATGCCTTAATTCATATTGAGCTAGCAAAAACTCTTCAACACCAATTCCATCCCTCAAACGGATAAAGTGTTCAGTCTTGACATCCTTCGCCAGAACATCTACATGTTGCTTATGGTTGCTACAGTGTAAAACTTCTAATACTTCATTTAGAAGTGTAGATTTCTCGTCGAAAACCCATTTGGCATAGATGGCTTTCTTCTCCTTTGGAAATTCAGTTAACTTCCAAGTCTTGTTTCTTTGTGGCCTCTAGACTTGTTCAGAATCTCCTTCTGATTCTGTAAAAAAATCTCCTTCTGTACTTTTTTCAGAAATTCGATTAACTTCAGAAGCTCCACCTTTAGAATCATGTCCTTCGTCAAAGGATGGATTCCCTTCAAAAGCTCCTCCTTCGAAAGGTTCATCCTTAGAGTCATGATTTCCACCAAAAACATGATCATAATTAGAAGCTTGTCCTCCAGAATATAGGTCTTTAGAGTTTTACCTTCTAGAAGCATGACCACCACCGGATTCAAAAACTGAATCAGAATCAGATTCACCATCTGACTCAACTTTAGAGTCTCCAAAAGATTCTTCATCTTCTGACTTTATCTCTTCTTCATAACTTTCAAGTTCTTACTCATCTAATGATTCTTCTTCATACTACGAATCACCTTCGAATTTTGACTTATCTTCAAATTCAGAGTCATCTTCTAACTCTGACTCATCTTCAGAAACCTCAGATTTTGACTCATCTTCAGAATCTTCAGCGTTATCTTCTGATTCTAACTCATAATCAAATACTCCTTCAGAATCAGAATATTCAGAATCATCTTCTTCCCTTTCAGGATCAGAAAATGATAATGTCACAGGGTCCTCATCAGATTCATAAGCCATTAATAGCACATGTTCATCATCTGAATCTCCTCTGGCTATTTTTGCTACTTCTTTGTTTGACCAACAATCTTTAGAAAAGTGGCCAAACTTATTATAACAGTAACATTGAACCATTCTCTTTTCATACTTCTCCTTACCCTTCTGATGTTTCTTCTCATCAAAATAGAAAACTTCTGACTTTTGGGACCTACCATGTTTTTTCAGCTTCTAGTCCTTCTTGACAAAATAAGCATTCATAGCCTGCTTAACCTTCCTCTCAGAAGTTCTTTCAATCATACGCAACTCTTGTGCCTTTAGACTGCTTTGTAACTCTTCTATTCTCATGTTATCCATACCTTTAGAATATTTAATTGCTACAACAATGTAATCAAATTGTGGATTAAGCAACCTCAATATCTTCTCAATGATTACTTGCTCAGAAAGGGTTTCTCCACAAGCCTTCATCACATTAGTGATCAAAATAACTCTAGAAATGTACTCAGAAACCTTCTCGATGTCCTTCATGTTGATATTCTCATATTACTTTCGTAGGGGCTGAAGTTTCACCTACATCACTGATGCGTCACCACCTTAACATCTAACCAGTATATTCCATGCGCCCTTTGATGTCTTTGAATCTTCAATCTTCTCAAACATGTTCACATCCACACACTTATGGATGTATAAATATGCTTTCTGATCTTTCTTCCTCTTATCTCTCTGTGTGTTTCTCTGCTCTTCTATTGCCTTTTCTACAACTAGAACATAACCTTTGGTAACAAGCTCAAGAACATCTTGAGCATCGAACAACACACACATATCAATCATCCAACGATTCCAGTTCTTACCATCGAACACAGGAAGCTTGGTACTCAGTTTTCTACTTCCGTTCATCTTCAACCTTGTACCGAACACTCAGATCTCACAAACACATTGTTTTTCAATCCCACAAAATAAAATAAAAAAGTGATTTTTGTTCTTATTTTGTTCAAGATTCAACACGAATTTAAGAACTAAGATCAATCGCATAAAGCCTCACTGTTATACTCGTGTATCAGGTGAATCCAATTGGAGCTCTAGATACCAATTATTGGTGCACAAGGTTAAAAAATGAAGGAAAGGTAAGAGAGAATATATTTACTACAATGACGGCGAGAAAGCTTACAAAAGGAATGATACAAATGATTTCTACTACTACTGTATTTATGCACAAAGTAAATTGTCACATAGACCTAATAAAAGTAAACTTAATGACTAAGTTAAAAGTTACAAACTAGGAACTACTAAACTTAACAGCTACGCTAACAAACTCAAAACCCAGAAGTTGAGCTGAACATACTTCTGGACGTAACCTTAGAAGCTTCGGCTTCTGACAAACAACAACTTCTTAATATATCAAACTACTGCTCCTAACTAAGCAGTCTTAGAAGCTTACAGCTTCTGGATAACAACCTCAGAAGCTCAACTGATTATGAGCAACAACTTCTTCTAAATATGAATTACTTCTAACATCATCCCTTAATTTATATTCAACTAACCAAAACTCTTCAATTCCAATTCCAAACCTCAAACGGTAAAGTGTCCAGTCTTGACATCCTTTGTAAGAACATCTGCATGTTACTTCTGGTTTCTACAGTGTATAACTTCTAATACTTCATATAGAAGTGTATATTTCTCCTTGAAAATCCATCTGACGCTGATGGCTTTCTTCTCCTTTGGAAGCTCAGTTAACTTCCAAGTCTTGTTTCTTTGTGGCCTCTGGACTTGTTTTGAATCTTCTTCTGATTCTGTAACAAAATATCCTTCGGGACTTTTTTCAGAAATTCGACTACCACCAGAAGCTCCACCTTTGTTAGCTTATAGACCTTGTCCATAACCACTACCTTCAATAATACCGCCATCAAAAGTTGGTTCACCTTCAGAAGTTCCACATTTAGAATCATGTCCTTCATCAGAGGCTGGATTTCCTTCAAAAGCTCATCCTTTTAAAGGTCCATCCTTAGAGTCATGATTTCCAATAGAAACATGATCATCTTTAGATGCTTGTCCTTCATAACCTTTCTTTAGAGTTTTCCCTTATAGAAGCATGACTACCACCAAATTCAAAATCTGGATCAGAATCAGATTCACCATCTGACTCAGTTTTAAAGTCTCCAAAAGATTCTTCATCTTCTTACTCAATCTCTTCTTCATAACTTTCAAGTTCTGACTCATCTTCAGAAGCATAATCTTCTTCAGGTTCTGACTCATCTTCTGATTCTTCTTCTGATTTTTCTTCAGACTCATAATCACCTCCATATTGTTAATTGTCTTCATCTTTAGAGCCATCTTCTAACTCTGACTCATCTTCAGAAACCTCAGATTCTGACTCATCTTCAGAATATTCAACGTAATCTTTAGATTCTGACTCATAATCAAACACTCCTCCAGAGTTAGAATATTTAGAATCGTCTTCTTCCCCTTCAGAATCAGAAAATGACAATGTCACAGGTTCCTTATTAGATTCATAAGCCATTAATAGCACAAGTTCATCATCTCAATCTCCTCTGGCTATTTTTGCTTTTTCTTTGTTTGACCAACCATATTTAGCAAAGTGACAAAACTTATTACAATAGTAACATTATACCATTCTCTTGTCATACTTCTCCTTTACCTTATGATGTTTCTTCTCATCAAAATAGAAGACTTCTGACTTCTGGGCCATACAGTGTTTTTTCAACTTCTGGTCCTTCTTGACAAAAGAATCTTTCAGAGTCTGCTCAACCTCTCTCTCAGAAGTTCTTTTAGTCAGACGTAACTTTGGCACCTCTAACTTCTTTACATCTCTTTTATACTCATGGTGTCTATATCTTTAGAATGTTCAATGGCTACAACAATGTAATCAAATTGAGAAGTAAGCAACCTCAATATCTTCTCAAGAATTACTTGTTCATAAAGTGTTTCTCCATAGGGCTTCATCTTATTAGTGATCAAAATCACTCAAGAGATTTACTCAGAAACCTTATCGTTGTCCTTTATGTTAATATTCTCATGTTGTTTTCGTAGGGGCTAAAGTTTCACCTTCTTAACTGATGCGTCACCATCGTAACATCTGACCAATATATCCCACGCGCCCTTTGACGTCGTTGAATCAACAATCTTCTCAAACTCATTCACATCCACACACTGATGGATGTAGAACAACACCTTCTGATATTTCTTCCTCTTTTCTCTCTGTGCATTTCTCTACTCTTCTGTTGCATTTTCTACAACTGGAGCATAACCTCCGATAACAAGCTCAAGGACATCTTGAGCACCGAAGAAAACACACATCTGAATCATCCAAGATTCCATTTCTTACCATTGAACACTGTATCTTAGTACTCAGGTTGTTGTTTACGTTCATCTTCAACCTTGTACAAAACACTCAGATCTTACAAACACAATATTTCTCAATCCCACATAATCAGAAAAATGTGATTATGTTCAGATTTTATTCAAGATTCGACACAAATTCAAGAACCAAGATCAATCACATAAAGCTTCACCGTTTCACTTGTGTTTCCTGTGAATCCAATCGGAGCTCTAAATACCAATTGTTGGTGCACAAGGTTAATAAATGAAGGAAAAGTAAAAGAGAATATATTTACTGCAATGATAGAAAGCTTAAAAAATAAATGATACAAATGATTGCTACTACTAGTCTATTTATACACAAAGTATATTTCCATGTAGGTCCTAATAAAAGTAAACTTAATGACTATGTTAAAAGGTACAAACTTGGAAATACTAAACTTAACACCTATGCTAACAAACTCAGAACCTAGAAGCTGAGATGAACATACTTCTAGACGTAACCTCAGAAGCTTATGCTTCTAATTAACTAAAACTTCTTAATATATAAAACTATTGTTTCTAACTAAGCAGACTCAAACTTACAGCTTCGGGATAAAGACATTAGAAGTTCAACTATTTCTGAGCAACAACATCTTCTGAATATGAATTACTTCTAACATAACCAACTCCAGTTAAACAAATGAAGAGACTCACAAAATTGAATTCACTTCCTAAACACCCAAAAAGAACAAAAAAGTGGATTAATTACCAAATAATATAGTCAATAAATTCAACTAAATAGAAAAAAAAGAATATGTATAAGATATATAACATCGAGATTAAAGATATCATAAAAATTAGTGCACTTGTTAGACGTAGAATAATCTTCATCAATTGAAGAAATGGGTTCGTATTGATTCTTCGAGGACTCTATTTTCGCGGAAGCTGCTTCCTTGAAGTGGTGGTTGTGGCACACCACAAGTGAGTCGCAGAGAAGAGGAGTTGCAAAGAAGTTTAGTTTGTTAGAGGGGTTTCACTGGGAGGTAGTTATCATGGTTATGGTTATGGTTTTTACTTTGAATAATAAAATGGATTTTACTTTCCACAAGACAGAGATGTTAGAACAAAGTTTGAATCTACTACCCTAAGTTTAAGTTTTGATGATAACAAAATGAAAAGATATATTAATTGTATGATTCATGTAAGACATATATGCTACCTAAAAATTACATTCTGTTTTACATAAACTCTGATGGGTATCAGCAAGAGAACATCATCATCAGCATCAGAAGATGTTATATCAACATCAGCATCAGAAGATGTTATATCAGATGCCAGAATCAGAAGATCAACATGTCCTCACGCTGAAGCTTGATGAACAGATCTGCGCGTAACAATCTGAACTCTGATCAAGAAAACAACAACTCATCAGCACCTAGCAGCGTCAGAATAAGCCAAAGCCAGAACACACTTAAGTGGCAACGGTACTGTGCATTCAAGATACTTTATTATCAACGGCATCATTCCAGACAAAGATCTTCTCAATTTGGAAAGAATGTAATTGGCATTGAAACGGAATAACTGGCTCCAACGTACCATTTTCCAATGCTATATAAACAAGTCAGTGAAGATTAAATTGGCTAATGCTCTACAACTCTCTACACGCCAAAAGCTATTCATCATCTTCCTCACTCTCAGTTTGCTAAAGCTCTCAAATTCTTTACTCAATTATTTTAGCACTCTAGTTCTCATAAGCTTAACGTGTGTAGTATCACAGTTGTGATAAACAGTTTTTGTAGAAAACATTCAACACACTTAGATTTCATTTATCTGTAAGAATGTATTTCCTTGAGAAACCGGTTTGTGGTTTGACTCAAGAAGGCTTTAGTAGTTGTTAAAGCAGTTGTAATATTCAGTTGAATATAGTGGATTAAGACCTCGTTAGAGAGAGGCAAAATCACCTTGACGGGTGGACTGGAGTAGTTTGAGATCAAACGAACCAGAATGAAAATACCGTGTTGACTGCAATTGATTCCAAGTTTTTACAATTCAACCCCCCTTCTTGTGTTTTTCACTTCTTCAATTGGCATCAGAGCGCCTGGTTCTGAGCTAAAACACTTAACCGTGTCAGTACAGGATCCAGCGTCAGAAAAACATAATGGCAGGAACATATCAACACACCAGCTATGACAACAATGAAGACAGAGACAGATTCAGCGGCAAACCTCCAGTCTTTGATGGAGAAATTTTTGATTACTGGATAGACAGAATTGAAAGCTTCTTTCTGGCACATGATGCTGATCTGTGGGACATGGTGACAGATGGATACACGCACCCAGTGAATGCAAGCGGTCAGAAGATTGACAGGAAAGCAATGTCTGATCAACAAAAGCGTGACTTCAAAAATCACCACAAGGCCAAAACCATTCTTCTCAGAGCCATCTCTTACAATGAATATGAAAAGATCTCTAACAGAGACACATCAAAGAACATGTTTGACTCACTCAGAATGACGCATGAAGGCAACATTCAGGTCAAAGAAACTAAAGCTCTTGCGCTCATTCAGAAGTATGAGGCATTCAAAATGGAAGAAAGTGAATCCATTGAAACAATGTTCTCAAGATTCCAAATTCTGGTGGCTGGTCTCAAGGTTCTGGACAAAGGATACTCTACTGCTGATCATGTCAAGAAGATCATCAGAAGCTTGCCAAAACAGTGGAGGACAATGGTTACAGCGCTGAAGCTAGCTAAAGATCTCAACAAAATTTCTCTGGAGGAACTTATCAGCTCCCTCAGAAGTCACGAGATAGAGCTGGAAGCTGATGAACCTCAGAAGCAAGGTAAGCCTTTAGCATTAAAATCTAACAAAAAATCTGAGTCTAAAGTTTTGCAGGCAGTTGAAGAAACATCTGATGGATCCTCATCAGAAGAAGACGAACTTTCCCTCCTCTCCAGAAGAGTGAACCAACTATGGAAGCAGAGGCAAAGGAAGTTCAGGAATCCCAGAAGATCTGATCAGAATGAGTCCTCTTCCAGATACAGAAGGTCAGATTCTTCCTCTGGATACAGAAGATCTGAAGGCTCCTCAGGAAGCAGAAAGCCAAAAACCAAGGACATCACTTGCTATGAATGCAACGAGCAAGGACACTATAAGAGTGACTGCCCAAAGCTTCAGAGGGAAAAACCCAAAAAGAAGTTTGGAAGAGAAAAGAAGAAAAGTCTCATGGCTACATGGGATGACTCTGACTCGTCTGAAGCTGACTCAGAATCAGATGATGAGAGAGCAAACATAGCTCTCATGGCCAACATTTCAGAAGACATTGAAGCTTCTGAATCAGACTCAGAATCAGACACTGAAGAGGTATTTCCTGACTTTGCAATTAATTTTACTAAGGCTGAACTTGCTGAAAGCCTTAACGAAATTCTGGAAAGGTACCAGCAGATTAGAGTTAAATTCAGAAACCTGAAAAGGAATCTTGAATCTGACTCTGATAAGACTGAGAGTCTTAAATTGGAAAATTCTGAGCTGAAAAATAAAATTTCAAAGTTAGAAAATGTTTTACAAAACTCTCAGAAGGAAACAATTTCTGAAACTCTCAGCAGCGCTGATGAGATCATCAAGGAGTATGATCATAGCTTTCAGAAGTTCCTTGCTAAAAGCATAGATAGAAGCAAAATGGCTTCAATGATCTATGGAGTTAGAAGAAACAACAGAAAGGGAATAGGATACCAAGGTAAGGTTCCTACACCAAAGAATGCCATGGATTTAACTATTAAACACACTCCTCTGAACTCACATTTTGTGTATGGTCACACACATGATATTAAATATACTAGTAGCAAGTATTCTGTGAAACCAAAATTCAACCAGAGTTTTGGTAAATTTAACAAATCAGGACCCAAGAAAATCTGGGTACCTAAGGATAAAATAATACATGTTACAAATATCTTTAGCAGCAAATCAGAAACACCAGTCATGGTACCTAGACTCTGGCTGCTCGCGACACATGATGGGAAGAAGGCATATGTTCCAAAGCCTGGAACTTAAGCCTGGAGGCCACATTGGTTTTGGAGGCAATCAGAGGGGAAAGATCATTGGCTCTGGAACTGTAGGTAATGGAAATCTTCCCTCTATAAATAATGTTCTGCTAGTAGATGGATTAATGCATAATCTGTTATCCATAAGTCAATTAAGTGATAAGGGTTATGATATAATCTTTAATCAAAAATCATGTAAAGTTGTTAGTCAGAAAGATGGGACTATCCTATTTAATGGAAAGAGGAAAAATAACATTTATAAAATCAAACTTTATGAACTGAAAAGTCAGAATGTAAAGTGTCTTATGTCTGTTAACAACGAGCAATGGATCTGGCACAGAAGATTGGGGCATGTTAGTATGAGAAGAATATCTCAGATTAACAAACTCAATCTGGTCAGAGGACTTCCTAATCTGAAGTTCAATTCAGATGCTCTGTGTGAAGCATGTCAGAAAGGCAAGTTTGCAAAACCTTCTTTCAAATCTAAAAATGTTGTTTCTACCTCTAAGCCATTAGAACTTCTGCACATTGACTTATTTGGACCAGTTAAAACTGCTTCAGTCAGTGGCAAGAAGTATGGGTTAGTAATCGTAGATGACTATAGCAGATGGACATGGGTAAAGTTCTTAAGACACAAGGACGAGTCACACTCTGTGTTTGTTACCTTCTGTAATCAAGTTCAGAATGAAAAGGATCTTAGAATCGTTAAAGTCAAAAGTGATCATGGTGGAGAGTTTGAAAACAAAGATTTTGAGTCATTCTTTAATGACAGAGGCATTCTGCATGATTTCTCTTGTCCTATAACTCCCCAACAAAATGGAGTTGTAGAACGAAAGAACAGAACATTGCAAGAAATAGCCAGAACCATGATCAATGAGACAAACGTTGCTAAGATCTTCTGGGCAGAAGCAATAAACACAGCGTGCTACATTCAGAATAGAATCTCCATAAGACCTATTCTAGAAAAGACTCCATATGAATTGTGAAAGAACAGAAAGCCCAGCATTTCATATTTTCATCCATTTTGATGTACTTGTTTTATGTTAAATACAAAAAATTATTTGAAAAAGTTTGACTCTAAAGCACAGAAGTGTATTATGTTAGGATACTCTGAACGCTCAAGAGGGTACAGAGTATACAATACAGAAACACAGATTGTGGAAGAATCAATCAGTGTTCATTTTGATGATAAACTTGACTCTGAAAAGTCAAAGCAGAATGAAGTTTTTGCAGGTATGGAAATTGAATTTACAGGTTCTGAAGACAAGTCATCAGAAGCTCTCAACAAAGACACCCCTTCAACATCTGAAAGGAGCACTGCTAGCAATCCAACAACATCTGTTGATCAACCTCAGAAAAGACTACCCAGAAGCAGCTTGGATCACCCAGAAGAAACCATCTTAGGAAGAAAAGAAGATCCAATCAGAACAAGAGCCAGCTTCAGAAACTCTGAAGAATCCCTCATGGGACTTATTTCTCTGATTGAACCTTCCTCAATTGATGAAGCACTTCTGGACAACGACTGGATTCTAGCAATATAAGAAGAGCTGAATCAATTCACCAGAAATGACGTATGGGATCTCGTTCCCAGACCAAAAGGATTCAACGTCATTGGAACAAGATGGGTGTTCAGAAATAAGTTGAACGAACAAGGTGAAGTTATCAGAAACAAAGCACGACTAGTAGCACAAGGTTATAGTCAGCAAGAGGGAATAGACTATACAGAAACCTTTGCTCCAGTCGCCAGGTTAGAATCTATCAGACTTTTAATTTCGTTTGCTGTTAATAAAGGCATCACTATGTATCAGATGGATGTCAAGAGTGCATTCTTAAATGGTTATATAGAAGAAGAGGTTTATGTGCACCAACCCCCTGGTTTTGAAAGTACAAAAAATCCAGAATATGTTTTCAAACTAAAGAAGTCACTATATGGTCTGAAACAAGCTCCCAGAGCTTGGTATGAAAGACTAAGTAACTTTCTGTTAGAAAAAGAATTCACCAGAGGGAAGGTGGACACTACCTTATTCTGTAAGTCAGTTAAGAATGACATCTTAGTCTGTCAAATTTATGTTGATGATATTATTTTTGGATCCACTAATCCTTCTCTTGGAAGAAAATTTGCTAAGTGTATGCAGGCAGAATTTGAGATGAGCCTCATGGGAGAACTGAAATTCTTTCTAGGAATTCAGATCAATCAAAATCCTGAGGGAACTTACATTCATCAGAGCAAATATGTCAGAGAACTTTTGAAGAAATTTGACCTCTCAGAATGTAAGTCATCAAAGATTCCAATGTATCCCACGTGCATTCTGGAAAGAGAAGAGGTAAGCAAAAAGGTAGAACAGAAAGTCTACAGAGGTATGATTGGTTCTCTCCTTTATCTGACGGCTTCAAGGCATGATATTTTATTCAGCGTATGTATTTGTGCAAGATTCCAATCAGATCCTAGAGAATCTCACTTAACAGCTGTTAAGCGAATTTTCAAGTATCTGAAAGGTACTACTAATCTGGGTTTATTTTATAGAAAATCTAGTGATTACAGCTTAGTAGGATACTGCGATGCTGACTTTGCTGGAGACAGAGTAGAACGTAAAAGTACTTCTAGAAGCTGCCAGTTTCTGGGAGAAAATCTGATCTCTTGGTCCAGCAAAAGGCAATCCACAATTGCATTATCAACAGCAGAAGCTGAGTACATAGCAGCAGCTGGATGCAGCACACAAATGCTCTGGATGAAAAGTCAGCTTGAAGAATTCCAGATTTTTGAGAGTAACATCCCTATACTCTGACAATACTTCTGCCATTTGCTTAAGTAAAAATCCTATTTTTCATTCTAGGGCTAAGCATATAGAAATAAAACATCACTTCATTAGGGACTATATTCAGAAAGGAATTTTGAACTTAAAATTTATTGATACAGACCATCAATGGGTTGATATCTTCACTAAACCACTTTCTGAAGATAGGTTCAACTTCATTCTGAAACATCTCAACATGAAGCTCTGCCCAGAGTGAAAAATGTTTTAATTTTATATATTAACCTTCAAAATGTGTTTTCTTTTTACTGTGAACTTCTGATCAATCTTCTTTCAGAAAGATAGACATGCAGATTGTATCAGATTCTATTCTTAAAGATCTGAGCGTTTCAGCTCAACGATAGATGTGTTGTTCACCAAATCAAACAAGTGTCATCCAATCATCAGAAAATCTCTGAAGCAGAACACGCGTGCACGCTTCTGAGAAGGCAAAATGCTGATTGGATGCATTGAGACACATGTCTGGTAACCGTTCCAAGTATCTTTCTCAAATCCCCCAAAATCAGCAAGCATTAAATGCGCGTAATCATGAGTTAAACTGTAATCATGAATTAATTCTCTTTCTTAAAACCGTTTACGTTTTCAAAACACTTTTTGAAATCTATTTAAGCACATTAACATCATTCATTAAACTTTTACCGTCTCTTACAATCATCCAAAATATTTTCTGCATTCTCACTTGTGTGTTCATCCTTTTTCAAAAGAAATCCTTTTTCAAGCTTTTCTCAAAGAAACCCTAAGTGTGAACATGGCAACCTCTAGCAATGTTTCTGCAGGTTCTCAGAAGGAGGCTTCATCTGAACAATACCAAATTCCATTCAGAACGCTCCTTACACCAGTGAAGAACTTGGAAGTTCTGTCTGAACTGATTGTTGATTTCACCAGTCTGAAAGAAAATGGATTCGATTTGACAGAAGAAGTTAGGGCACAAGGATGGGAGAGATACTTTGATAGGTTGGTGGGTCCAACGTTCCCAGTATTGGTCAAAGAATTCTGGATTCATGCGTCTTCATCAACACATCAAGTTACTTCCTATATCATGGGAAAGAAGATTGTGATCACTGAGGATCACATTGCAAGATTGATTGGATACACTGGTGGTGGTATCCGCTGTATCGACATGGAAGAAATATGCTCAGATGCTGCTGTCATTGCAAGAGAGATTTTCACCCATGGGGTTCCCAGCAGCAAAATCAGAGATCTGAAGGATCAGCATAGAATATGGGTGAAGATTAGTCTGGGGTGCTTCAATCACAGGAAGCCCACAAGCTCTCTTGATTATATAAACATAGATCAGCAGTTTCTGATCTATTTTATTAATCAGAAGGTAAAGATTAACTTGGCTCATCTTCTGTTTAATCACCTCAGGACCAGCGTCAAGGAGACAAGAGAAGAAGAAAGGACAAAAAGGGATTGGATACTGTTATACCCCAAAATTTGCCCTCCCATATTCCTCAAGAAATTGCCAAGCCAAGCTACAAAATTCCCCAAGGGTTGTGCAGTGCAACAGTCTCCCATACAGTCAAAATTAGGGTTTTGAGTCTGATCAAGAAAAGGAAGTGTTCAAAGGCCCAATCAAGTCTCATATGCTTACAAACATGGTCAAGCATCCTCATATCAAGTTTCAAGGCATTCAGCTCAAAATTGCACAGTCAAAACCCTAAATTACACTACAGTCAACTGTAGGGGCAAAATGGTCATTTGACAGTCAAGAGTTCAAATTTTTGGTCAACATATCATTTTGAAGCCAAAAACATCATTTGATCAATGCTTGATCATGATTCTCAAAATTTGGCTCAGAAAATTATCAAGATGCAAAAGTTTCCTTATTTGGACAGTTGAAAAAGTCAACTGAAATTGACCAGGGCATAACTTTCACATGGATTATCAGAAAAATCCCATCCAAAGCTCATTTTGAAGAGAAATACATTTCCTACAATTCATCTTCATACTTCAAGTCCAAGAAATGCTCTCACAAAAAGTTATCAATTTCAACATTATAGGTCATTTTCAAAAGTCAACAAAAAGGGACTTTAAGTCAAAGGCCATAACTTGAGATTGGTAAATCAAAATGACATGGGACCAAAGGAATTGGTTAAAGAACTCAAAGACCTTTCCAAAATGTCCAAGAACATGAGAAAAGCTTAAAAATTGAGCAAGTTATGCCTTGTAGAAGTTGGGAAATTTTTGAGAAATGGCAAAAGTCAACTATCCTTGAAACTTCAATTTTTGACAAAAGGGCCCACTTTCTTCCACTTGATTCAGCCTTGTCATGCCACACACGTGTCCCATGATTAATTTCAAGACCAAATATTGATTTTTCTATTTTATTTAATTTTTGATAATTTAATTCATTTTAAATCTTTAAAAATTCAAATAAAATTCAAAAGTCAATGAAATAGTGTCATTTTAATTGGGATAGCTTCCATGTATCATGTGCCAGCTCACAAACTTATGCTAGGGTTAAATTGCACACTAAGTCTTGGTCTTGGCTTAAAAGAAGGAAAAATTGGTTAATGGTGAAAACCCTAGAACTTGTTCTCTCATGAGCATAAATCAAGGCCAGCTAGCAAGCTAATTCTCTTCACTAATAAGCACTGAGTCAAACCCTAAGCCTTGGACACTCTAAGCTGCGCCTCAAGAGCCATTGGAACATTGAAATTTTTCCATAAAAATTCAAATCTGAAATCAACCTTGGGGGAGGATTGAAGCCCTAAGTCTTATTCCAATAGCTTCCTTGACTAATTCTGAACGTGTACCAATCAAGAACAACCATCAATACGCGTGGAATCGGTATACAGAAGTCCATCTTTTTCCATAAAAAAGCATAATCGTATTTTCAATTCCAGGCATTATCATGACATTCTAATCATGGATTCTTGTTCTTTGTAATGTTTTAAAGCTAACCATCACATTTAATTTGATTATTGTGCTATGTATAAGATTCTGCCATGGCCAGTTTCTAGGGTTTGCAGGTCTTTCAATTTAGGGCTTTCATAATAAGGAAAAATTAGAGCTCCAGATGACCATCAATGGACTCAATGCTTGAGGACGAAAGCAATGGAACCCTCGCGCTCAATTTATGAGCGTTAGGGACCTAATCGCTATTTTCCTGAAACCAGCTTTAAGCCACGCTCAGAAACCGTTGCCTATGCGTTTGAAGTTTCAGGATAGTGGAGAAGACGATACCGTGTCAAACGCTGGTTGGTTCATTCGAATCAGCGCGCGCTTTTTTTGTTTTTAGTGGCCACTAACCAATTTTTCTTTTTGTTATTTATATGTTATTATATGTTAAATGATTAAGCGATGGTTCAGTGGCAAGAGGCGTTGTTTGGAATGATACATGACCTGGGTTCGAGCCCCAGGTCTTACAAATTTCCATATCATTTTTCAAAAGTAATTCCTATGCGCTTCAGTAACGTAGGCATACCACGCATCCTCAATGATCAAACCTACACGCGTCCTAAACGATCAAACCAAAGGCATAGATTCAAGGGACACGCTGCACCTGGTCAAGCGCATCACATAGGATCCAGAAAGGTCAACAAATTTCCAGCTTACTGGGCCTGAATTGCTAGGCCTGAACCTCACATTTGGGACTACACCCCCACCCTGGTTTGCATTTCTTCTATTTTTCTTCTTATTTTATTTTTGCTATTTTATTTATTTTATTTGTTTTAACATAATTAATTTATTTCCACAAAAATATAAAAACATCACAAAAAAATCAGAAAAAGGATAAAAACATAAAATAAAATATTTATTTTATTTATTTTCTTGTAAATAATTAACATGTAAATAAATTTAGTAAAATAGGTTTTAACTTTAATTCTTTCTTCCATAAAAAAAATCGAAAAATATAGCATTAGGTTAATGACTTTTTTTATTCCTTTTAACTTTCCTTGTTTTTTGCCATAATATTAGTAATTTTCATAATTAAACTTGTAAACTAATTAGGGTTGCATTTAGGTTAGATTTTAATACTTTCTTAATAACTAAAAATCCAAAAATATAGCATTAGGTTTAATGACTTTTTATACCTTTTAAATTTTCCTTTTTTTATCACAATATTAGTTATTTATTTATTTTATTTTTATAATTAAATGTACATAAGTAAAAATTAGGGTTTAATTTAGATTAATATAACATTTTCACAATAACTAAAAAACATTAGAATTAGGATTTGCATTTCAAATTTCATTCTAAAAAGTTCTTTTTTCTTTTAAATCTTAAAAAATACAAAAATACCAAAAACATTCCTTTTTTTTTAATTCTAATTCCTCATTAAATTTAATTTTTTGCAAAAGGGTCCAACGCCCATTGTCTTAATTATTTTATTTCTCACATTTACTTTATCGCTTATTATTCATTATGTACATGTCCCAAAGCCTTGTAACAATTTATACTTTTCGCACTTTTATTTGCTTTATTTACTTTCCGTCAAATCGGGTTTGGTTTAATTTTGGCGATGTGGACCCGCGCCATTTGTAATAGTTTAGATTTATTTTCCTCGCAAATATTAACTGTTAAATAAGCATGCAAGAATGAATGGCCTTAATTAAAATCAAGCGTAGATCACAATGAACATGACAAGACAAATATCAATGAACATGACACACAATTCGCACACACCACCCCTAGGGTACGCCTCACTGTTGCCTTTCGAAAGGTGATCGTCGAGTAGAGGATGTCTTAGTAAGTCCTCATGATCCGGGAACCTGGCATGAGGGTAGCTTCTAAGGTGTCTTCCCATTGCTCTGGTGATCACCACGTCCCTAAAACTCGAATTGACCCGAACACCTCCAACGGTGGTGCTACCTACCTCTCAATGGTGGGATGGCACTACTTTAAAGGACATTTACACAGACGAATTCCTTAGGGTAGGTAGACGACTCATGGATACTTGCTCTCTTCAAAACAAGAATTCAAAGACTTTTCACACCAACACTTTTCAAAAGCTTTCAAAGCAAATTTTTCAAACACTCTGACGTACGAGTCGAACTGAAATTTTTCAAAGAAACTTTGTTAACCCACATTGAAAAGCAAACAAACAATTTTGAAAACACAATGAGCAAGTATCTAAGAGCCCATGGATAACCATGGATAGAAAGGGTGCTAACACCTTCCCTTTCTATAACCTACCTCCCGAACCGAGAGCAATCTCTTTAAGGAATTTTTCTGTGCTTTTGTCCTTTCCCTTTGGAGAAAATAAAAGACGGTGGCGACTCTTGCTTCCGCGACATTTTCGCGAACCAGCGTTAAACAGTCAGTTCCAGATCCACCGATCACAGAACTGGCGACTCTGCTGGGGAAAAAAACTTAAAGTGAGGTATACCTTAGGGCTAGGTCATAAATATGTTTTCAATTGTCTTCTTTGCTTGCTTTATTATTGTGGGTTGCTTGGGAGTTGTGTAGATCCTAACCCGGATCTGGGGGAATACCTTCTTAGAAAGTAGCAACAAGGCTGTGAGGGAACTGTGCGGGGTATACCGACATGGTTGAAACAGTCTACTACGTTGATGTGGCACTTTGGTGTGTACCGGTAACCCTTGAGTTCAGTCAAGGAGAGTACGGGGCCTCCGCGTGGTGTCATGAAGCATCAAAAGACCTTAGGAACCTTAATTGAACCATCTTGGCCTCTTTAGGGTAGTGAGATAACTGACTTTGGTGCAGTCCGAGGTTGGTTGATACTCGATACTACACTCAATTGAGGGTTGCTTTCCTGGAATATTTCGGTCGCCAGTTCAGTGGCTAAATCGAAACGATGAACAATGGAAGCAATCCCGTGATATTGGGACCCTTAGAACCCGGTTACTTCTAATAGGACAGGTTGAACCCACCAACTTCAAGAGGGTAATACCCAGACCCCATGCCGGCCTAAACCCTAAGGGCTCTTTTGTGTGACTTGTGTGCCTTCGTACTTGACTATCTGCGTGCTTGTTACCTGACACTTGTTTCTTGCAGGTCTTGTTTATAGTCCTTAATTGGGACTCATAACAGGGTACTAAATTTCTTGCAGGTCTTGTTTATAGTCCTTAATTGGGACTCATAACAGGGTACTAAATTTCTTGCAGGTCTTGTTTATAGTCCTTAATTGGGACTCATAACAGGGTACTAAATTTCTTGCAGGGTTGTTTATAGTCCTTAATTGGGACTCATAACAGGGTTTACTAGATCTCTTGCAGGTTTTGTTTATAGTCCTTAATTGGGACTCATAACAAAGTATACTGAATTTCTTGCAGGGTCTGTTTATAGTCCTTAATTGGGACTCATAACAGGGTTACTCACATTACCCCATGCATATCATGACATCATACCATTGCATACATCCTAACCCATTTCAAGGATCTCAAGGGCTTGTGATACAGGTCATACATCTGGCAAGGGGAAAAGAGGATTTATTTTCCTCTAGCCAATGTTGTCAGAGGCTATGACCCACTTGATATGGTGAGCTCTGACTCCTGAAGAAGGTTCCCTAACCAAGGTTGTTTGGAAATCAAAACCAGACATGATGACTAAAGTCAGGGGCTATGACCCACTTGATATGGTGAGCCTTTGACTCTTGAAGAAGAGTTCTCAATAACATGGGTGTCCTTCAATCAAGCTCTAAATTCCAATGCTAACAAATTTTCTGGTTTACCCCGCGAGATCCTTGAAAACATTACATGCATGTCATACACATCATTGCATAACAGGTACCCTTGTTGCAGGTTACTTACCTTTCCCGCTGTTTATTTCAGCAATGGCTTCATAACAAGACAACCAGGACCTTCTTGCTCAAGAGGCTCGGCTCGGGGACATCCTCCTGAATTTATCCAAGGGGCAGGAGGAGTTAAGGACACTTCTCACGGGGACTTTGGTCAGGAACAATGCTGAGGATGACAAGGACGAACAGCTGAAACGTCTACAAGCTGAGGTAGACACATTGAAGACCCAGATGCTGGGGCAAAGGACCCTCATTCAAGGTTTAGCTCAGGAGCAAGGAGAGCTGAGGGCCATGATCAGTCAGCTTCATCAAGACATGAAGCAACCAGCCCAAGTCAGGGACCAAGTCATGGAACAGCTTCCAAGAGGGCAAAGGCCGGGCCCAATGAATAGACCTCTCCAAATTGCTACTACTTCACAAGCCCAGCATCAACGGGGTAATCGGCGCAAACGATACACTCCTGGAAGACATTTCACTGAGACTGGCATACCACCATCTCTAATGCTGAAACACTTATTGGAGGCCAATCTGATTACTTTGAAAGGTCCTCCCCACAATCCTGGCACCTCTGCTCCTACTTATAACCCTGATAAAAGATGTGCCTACCATTCTGACAGTCCTGGACATGACACCGATGACTGTTGGAGCTTGAAGAACAAGATCCAGGACTTGGTCGACGGAAGGGTGCTGGAGTTCATGCCGGGTGGCCAAATGAAATTCTTCTGCTGAGAATCTTCCATTTGAAGTGACAAATCCTGAGACTGGAAAGTTTTGTTCATTCGAATGTTCAAGTTGCAATTTTCTTTTGTTCAAACATTTATTCATGTTAAAACATTGTTATCCCATTAATGCATCGCTTATGTCTATTTTTGAATCAATATATTCGCATTCACTATATGCAAACTATTTTCATATTTTTTTCTGATGTCAACTCTGGATCTAAACTCTAAGCCTCTTGAGGGAGGATGACGAAAATGATACCACGATCTACAGTATGCTTTTGAACAGACCCCGCTGATGAGGTACAGGCATTATTTCAATCCCTAAACACTGGAGTTATAAGGATGATAATCCCTCGTCAACCCCTCTGAGCCAAAGAAGTAGGAGTTTTTCTTTTCGAAATTTAAAACCCTTTATCATAACCTGGGGCAGGGTAGTCTCCCAGCTGATCCGAGTGCATAACGAATGGCACCAAAGAGATCCTTACAAAAAAGAAAGACAGTGATGGTTCAGAACAATCAAAAGGACAGGCAGTCATTACCAAAAAATCATAAACGAAAAGCCCAAGAAGTCAAAACCTATAAAAAGGGACTTATGAAACTGGGGCATCCCGCTGACTGTAATTCCAAAAAGAAACAGTTCAGGTAAAAATAGGGATAACAAAAATCAAAGAGAAAGAGGTCATACAAACCCTCAACAAAAGGAATGACTGCCTATTCAAAATAAGTCATCAACATCTGAACCATTATTGGAACATCAAAGCAAAGACTCAAACAAGGTCTAACGCACGATCAACTGAGTTTAGGTTTGGAGAACGTCACGAAGAGTGGGTGGGTACAAATAATTTGAGCCTTTATTCTTTGTTTCTTAAACCGTGAACCAGGCCACGTTATAACCCTCAAAAGTCCCAGCTGAAGCAGGGGTTAGTCCGAAAGCATACTGTTACGAAAGGTATCCTGACTCCTGAAGGCCTACGGTAAATACGGAGTTGACATCATGTTTTTACAAACATTTACTTGTTTTATGAAAAAGAATGCATTTTCAAAATCTTCAAGACAGACATAAGCTTTGCATTTTTAACATAACTTTGTTTGCATATGACTTTTTGTTTGAACAGCAAGGAAATTCGCACGACGAATGCCTAATGAACAGAAGTACCTCTAATCAAGGGGCATGGAATGACTATTATCCATCATCTGGGGCAGTTAAGTCAAGATTCGGAGAATCTCTCAAAAAGGCCAACCAGCCTGGGGCAAATCTCCGTCTAAGTCACTTGGGGCATTGGACGATCAAACGAAGATCTTCTGGTGGCATGACAAAACAATTCTAACAGGGGCAACTCCCTACATGCTGAAAGCACGGACATAGTCAAAAAAATACTACGCACAATCAAAGACCCGCTAGGTTGACACACCTAGGCAAAAATAAGGGCTTCCCGGCGAACCAAAAGGGTTCGGGCAAAATGAGGGATGAAATGAAAAATCTGTACACCCGGTAAGTCGAAAACCTGAAAAGGCGGCGTGGGCAAAAATGGGTATCCCGGTGGACTGAAAACCCGAAAGGGCGGTCCAGGCAAAAGCTAGGGATCAAAAGCGTACGACTATGTCCCGACATCTAATCACCAGTCTACCAGAAGATTTGTTAGCACTCCACAGGTCTTCCTCTCCCACCTCAGAAGCAGGGGCAGTAATGAGTCGTCCAAATGGTCTAATGGTTCTGTCCTCCAAGGTACCAAGGCGAGTTCGGCTGAAGAACATAACCAGATATCTCAATTCCCCAGAGAGTGAGCCAGCAAGTCAGTACACTCTTCTCCAAGCAAAGCTATACAATCAACCTCAAAGAAATTGAGTATCCTCCAGTAGATCTCAATACATCCCCAGCAGCAGTACACATATATTCTTAACAAGCATCCCGGGCAGTCTTGATCTAAGGATTGTTCCCCGGAGGCATATCAAATATTCAGAGGAATCACTTCCCCCGCAGTCAAAACTTCCCCAAGAGAGTCCAATCCAATTCCCCAGGAAAATTGGAAATCAATTCCCCAGGAAAATTGGAAATCATTTCCCCAAGCAATAAGCTTATCCCCAGTAGATTCTGGAAGCTTATCCCCGCAGAGCACGAACGCGTCGCCCGGCTTTATTCAAAGAGTTATTTCCTCAATAGGATATAACTGGGTTATCCTCAGCCAAAAGCCATGGAAAGATCGTCGTCAACGAAGTCTTCTTACCCCAGCGAAGTCTATCAACACTTCCAACACAACAGGGATATCCTCAGCAAGTCATCAATAATTCAGCAAAGCATTGCTCTCCCCACAGAGTATTGCTTCCCAGCATGGTCGTCAGAGTATCTTTTCTCCCCGCAGAATCTTCCATTCGCCAAGTTTATTCCGCAACGGAGTCATCTTCTCCTACCGGTATCCTTGCAGTTATCATCCCCAGCGGAAGCAAAATCTATTCTTCGACATCAGCCCAGGAAATAACTTCCCGGCACCCGTCAAGGATTCACTTTCCTAGACGAAAACATACATAAAACATCACATACATCATTATAGCATGCATAACGCATTGCATCATACAAATCTCATTTATGTTGAGAACATCATTGCTTGATCCATATCATGCATTGCATATGACTAACTTTTACCTTTCAGGAAAGATCCAGTTAAGTTCTCAAGCTACGTTTCAAGACCTAGACCGGTTCAGTTAAATCGACCCTAAGATTTTCCTGATGCTTATCCAGTCAAAGGCCTTCTCTGGTTCAGTCAGATCGACCCTAAGATCTCCCTGATGCTTATCCAGTTGAAGACATTTCAAGACCTAGACCGGTTCAGTTAAATCGACCCTAAGATTTTCCTGATGCTTATCCAGTCAAAGGCCTTCTCTGGTTCAGTCAGATCGACCCTAAGATCTCCCTGATGCTTATCCAGTTGAAGACATTTCAAGACCTAGACCGGTTCAGTTAAATCGTCCCAAGATTTTCCTAATGCTTATCCAGTCAAAGGCCTCTCTGGTTCAGTCAGATCGACCCTAAGATCTCCCTGATGCTTATCCAGTTGAAGACATTTCAAGACCTAGACCGGTTCAGTTAAATCGACCCTAAGATTTTCCTGATGCTTATCCAGTCAAAGGCCTTCTCTGGTTCAGTCAGATCGACCCTAAGATCTCCCTGATGCTTATCCAGTTGAAGACATTTCAAGACCTAGACCGGTTCAGTTAAATTGACCCTAAGATTTTCCTGATGCTTATCCAGTCAAAGGCCTTCTCTGGTTCAGTCAGATCGACCCTAAGATCTCCCTGATGCTTATCCAGTTGAAGACATTTCAAGACCTAGACCGGTTCAGTTAAATCGACCCTAAGATTTTCCTGATGCTTATCCAGTCAAAGGCCTTCTCTGGTTCAGTCAGATCGACCCTAAGATCTCCCTGATGCTTATCCAGTTGAAGACATTTCAAGACCTAGACCGGTTCAGTTAAATCGACCCTAAGATTTTCCTGATGCTTATCCAGTCAAAGGCCTTCTCTGGTTCAGTCAGATCGACCCTAAGATATCCCTGATGCTTATCCAGTTGAAGACATTTCAAGACCTAGACCGGTTCAGTTAAATCGACCCTAAGATTTTCCTGATGCTTATCCAGTCAAAGGCCTTCTCTGGTTCAGTCAGATCGACCCTAAGATCTCCCTGATGCTTATCCAGTTGAAGACATTTCAAGACCTAGACCGGTTCAGTTAAATCGACCCTAAGATTTTCCTGATTCTTACCCAGTCAAAGGCCTCTCTGGTTCAGTCAGATCGACCCTAAGATCTCCCTGATTCTTATCCCAGTAGAAGACACCCCAGATTTTTCTCAACGAGCGTTGTTGAAGTTAAAATCACCCAGATTTTTCTCAACGAGCGTTGTTGAAGTTAAAGTCACCCAGATTTTTCTCAACGAGCGTTGTTGAAGTTAAAATCCCCCAGATTTTTCTCAACGAGCGTTGTTGAAGTTAAAGTCACCCAGATTTTTCTCAACGAGCGTTGTTGAATTTAAAATCACCCAGATTTTTCTCAACGAGCGTTGTTGAAGTTAAAGTCACCCAGATTTTTCTCAACGAGCGTTGTTAAAGTTAAAATCACCCAGATTTTTCTCAACGAGCGTTGTTGAAGTTAAAATCATCAAGATTTTTCTCAACGAGCGTTGTTGAAGTTAAAGTCACTCAAGGTTCTCTTACCATTCATGCTAAGGCAGTAACCATCTATGGTTCATTCATCGCCGTTTGAAGCTCCAGACTCAGCTCCTGTAACCAGTCAGGACATATTTATATCAAGCATCTGAAAACCAGCTCCTGCGACGTGTCAGGTACTCATTTTCTTTTGCAGGTATGCAGGTTCTCGCTAAGGAATCTCTTACGCGATCAACATCCAGATGGAATCTATAAGCCCATCATCCTACCCATCAAACATCCAGATGGCATCTATAAGCCCATTCCCCCATCATTGCTAACATGTGAGCGCAAATTTCTGGGCACTCTAGTGTCCAATCATCTTTTACCCTCGGATTACGAAAGGCACGTCAGCCAATCTGCATCCTCAGGTCTAAGAAGATTGAACAGGGGCAACTGTTATACCCCAAAATTTGCCCTCCCATATTCCTCAAGAAATTGCCAAGCCAAGCTACAAAATTCCCCAAGGGTTGTGCAGTGCAACAGTCTCCCATACAGTCAAAATTAGGGTTTTGAGTCTGATCAAGAAAAGGAAGTGTTCAAAGGCCCAATCAAGTCTCATATGCTTACAAACATGGTCAAGCATCCTCATATCAAGTTTCAAGGCATTCAGCTCAAAATTGCACAGTCAAAACCCTAAATTACACTACAGTCAACTGTAGGGGCAAAATGGTCATTTGACAGTCAAGAGTTCAAATTTTTGGTCAACATATCATTTTGAAGCCACAAACATCATTTGATCAATGCTTGATCATGATTCTCAAAATTTGGCTCAGAAAATTATCAAGATGCAAAAGTTTCCTTATTTGGACAGTTGAAAAAGTCAACTGAAATTGACCAGGGCATAACTTTCACATGGATTATCAGAAAAATCCCATCCAAAGCTCATTTTGAAGAGAAATACATTTCCTACAATTCATCTTCATACTTCAAGTCCAAGAAATGCTCTCACAAAAAGTTATCAATTTCAACATTATAGGTCATTTTCAAAAGTCAACAAAAAGGGACTTTAAGTCAAAGGCCATAACTTGAGATTGGTAAATCAAAATGACATGGGACCAAAGGAATTGGTTAAAGAACTCAAAGACCTTTCCAAAATGTCCAAGAACATGAGAAAAGCTTAAAAATTGAGCAAGTTATGCCTTGTAGAAGTTGGGAAATTTTTGAGAAATGGCAAAAGTCAACTATCCTTGAAACTTCAATTTTTGACAAAAGGGCCCACTTTCTTCCACTTGATTCAGCCTTGTCATGCCACACACGTGTCCCATTATTAATTTCAAGACCAAATATTGATTTTTCTATTTTATTTAATTTTTGATAATTTAATTCATTTTAAATCTTTAAAAATTCAAATAAAATTCAAAAGTCAATGAAATAGTGTCATTTTAATTGGGATAGCTTCCATGTATCATGTGCCAGCTCACAAACTTATGCTAGGGTTAAATTGCACACTAAGTCTTGGTCTTGGCTTAAAAGAAGGAAAAATTGGTTAATGGTGAAAACCCTAGAACTTGTTCTCTCATGAGCATAAATCAAGGCCAGCTAGCAAGCTAATTCTCTTCACTAATAAGCACTGAGTCAAACCCTAAGCCTTGGACACTCTAAGCTGCGCCTCAAGAGCCATTGGAACATTGAAATTTTTCCATAAAAATTCAAATCTGAAATCAACCTTGGGGGAGGATTGAAGCCCTAAGTCTTATTCCAATAGCTTCCTTGACTAATTCTGAACGTGTACCAATCAAGAACAACCATCAATACGCGTGGAATCGGTATACAGAAGTCCATCTTTTTCCATAAAAAAGCATAATCGTATTTTCAATTCCAGGCATTATCATGACATTCTAATCATGGATTCTTGTTCTTTGTAATGTTTTAAAGCTAACCATCACATTTAATTTGATTATTGTGCTATGTATAAGATTCTGCCATGGCCAGTTTCTAGGGTTTGCAGGTCTTTCAATTTAGGGCTTTCATAATAAGGAAAAATTAGAGCTCCAGATGACCATCAATGGACTCAATGCTTGAGGACGAAAGCAATGGAACCCTCGCGCTCAATTTATGAGCGTTAGGGACCTAATCGCTATTTTCCTGAAACCAGCTTTAAGCCACGCTCAGAAACCGTTGCCTATGCGTTTGAAGTTTCAGGATAGTGGAGAAGACGATACCGTGTCAAACGCTGGTTGGTTCATTCGAATCAGCGCGCGCTTTTTTTGTTTTTAGTGGCCACTAACCAATTTTTCTTTTTGTTATTTATATGTTATTATATGTTAAATGATTAAGCGATGGTTCAGTGGCAAGAGGCGTTGTTTGGAATGATACATGACCTGGGTTCGAGCCCCAGGTCTTACAAATTTCCATATCATTTTTCAAAAGTAATTCCTATGCGCTTCAGTAACGTAGGCATACCACGCATCCTCAATGATCAAACCTACACGCGTCCTAAACGATCAAACCAAAGGCATAGATTCAAGGGACACGCTGCACCTGGTCAAGCGCATCACATAGGATCCAGAAAGGTCAACAAATTTCCAGCTTACTGGGCCTGAATTGCTAGGCCTGAACCTCACATTTGGGACTACACCCCCACCCTGGTTTGCATTTCTTCTATTTTTCTTCTTATTTTATTTTTGCTATTTTATTTATTTTATTTGTTTTAACATAATTAATTTATTTCCACAAAAATTTAAAAACATCACAAAAAAATCAGAAAAAGGATAAAAACATAAAATAAAATATTTATTTTATTTATTTTCTTGTAAATAATTAACATGTAAATAAATTTAGTAAAATAGGTTTTAACTTTAATTCTTTCTTCCATAAAAAAAATCCAAAAATATAGCATTAGGTTAATGACTTTTTTTATTCCTTTTAACTTTCCTTGTTTTTTGCCATAATATTAGTAATTTTCATAATTAAACTTGTAAACTAATTAGGGTTGCATTTAGGTTAGATTTTAATACTTTCTTAATAACTAAAAATCCAAAAATATAGCATTAGGTTTAATGACTTTTTATACCTTTTAAATTTTCCTTTTTTTATCACAATATTAGTTATTTATTTATTTTATTTTTATAATTAAATGTACATAAGTAAAAATTAGGGTTTAATTTAGATTAATATAACATTTTCACAATAACTAAAAAACATTAGAATTAGGATTTGCATTTCAAATTTCATTCTAAAAAGTTCTTTTTTCTTTTAAATCTTAAAAAATACAAAAATACCAAAAACATTCCTTTTTTTTTAATTCTAATTCCTCATTAAATTTAATTTTTTGCAAAAGGGTCCAACGCCCATTGTCTTAATTATTTTATTTCTCACATTTACTTTATCGCTTATTATTCATTATGTACATGTCCCAAAGCCTTGTAACAATTTATACTTTTCGCACTTTTATTTGCTTTATTTACTTTCCGTCAAATCGGGTTTGGTTTAATTTTGGCGATGTGGACCCGCGCCATTTGTAATAGTTTAGATTTATTTTCCTCGCAAATATTAACTGTTAAATAAGCATGCAAGAATGAATGGCCTTAATTAAAATCAAGCGTAGATCACAATGAACATGACAAGACAAATATCAATGAACATGACACACAATTCGCACACACCACCCCTAGGGTACGCCTCACTGTTGCCTTTCGAAAGGTGATCGTCGAGTAGAGGATGTCTTAGTAAGTCCTCATGATCCGGGAACCTGGCATGAGGGTAGCTTCTAAGGTGTCTTCCCATTGCTCTGGTGATCACCACGTCCCTAAAACTCGAATTGACCCGAACACCTCCAACGGTGGTGCTACCTACCTCTCAATGGTGGGATGGCACTACTTTAAAGGACATTTACACAGACGAATTCCTTAGGGTAGGTAGACGACTCATGGATACTTGCTCTCTTCAAAACAAGAATTCAAAGACTTTTCACACCAACACTTTTCAAAAGCTTTCAAAGCAAATTTTTCAAACACTCTGACGTACGAGTCGAACTGAAATTTTTCAAAGAAACTTTGTTAACCCACATTGAAAAGCAAACAAACAATTTTGAAAACACAATGAGCAAGTATCTAAGAGCCCATGGATAACCATGGATAGAAAGGGTGCTAACACCTTCCCTTTCTATAACCTACCTCCCGAACCGAGAGCAATCTCTTTAAGGAATTTTTCTGTGCTTTTGTCCTTTCCCTTTGGAGAAAATAAAAGACGGTGGCGACTCTTGCTTCCGCGACATTTTCGCGAACCAGCGTTAAACAGTCAGTTCCAGATCCACCGATCACAGATACCCTTTGACAGGTTAATATCAGATATTCTAACTGAGAATAGGCTGATTGAACACCTTACAGAAGCACAGAAATTAAGCTTTATTGAACCTGCTGTTGGCAAGCCTCTGAATGCCAAGAATCTGAAGAAAATGAAACTGATAGAGAATATCAGAAAGGAGCCCAACGTCACTCCTCTTGCTGACATCACCAGCAGAAGAGTCCCTCTGGACGATTTTCCAATATTCTCTGAGATTGACTCTAAACCAGTCATTGTTCTCAGATACTTGGATGCTTGCAAGGCTGATGGCACAGATCCCACTCTGAACATTAAAGATCTGCACCAGCAAACTCCAGAAGTTACTGTGAAGAAGACGAAGAAGAGAAAGGCTACTTCAGAAGGACCATCCCAGCAGACCCCGAAGAAGAGAGGTAATCTATTTGCTGTTAATGTTTTAAATTCTTCTGCTATTCCAACATCTATTCCAACCCCAGCTTCACATGAACTCCCAATCCCCATACCAACCATTGATGACACCGAACCAGAGGCTGACCCTTCTGAGTCACTAACTCTCAGGAGATCCCGCACCAAATCCCAAAATCCAAAACCCACAACATCAACAGAATCAGAACTTGACAAAGTTCTTTCTGAAATTGATCAATGTTCTTCTGCTCCCCTCTCAGAAAATCCAAACACTCAACCAGAAACTCCCCATTCACCATAACCAGCAACTACACTATCTCCAATACCATAGGAACCAGAAATTCCATCTCCCTCTCCACAACCAGAAATTCATCCACCTTCACCTCAACCATCATCTCCACAACCTGAGTTTCAACACTCTGAAACTCCATCACTTGAACCTCTTTCACCTCAATACTCTGAACCACAACCCTTGGCAATTCAGCTGCCTTGTGGTACAACTGTAAACATTCCCCAACTGTCATCCTCACCAGAAACTACCCCTCCAAATACTCCACCCAGTCCAATAGTCATTTCTGACTCTCCTACTCCATCTCCCAAACAAAATACAGAAGACTACAGCAGGACCTTCATTGATTTAACAATCCTTGACCGTCTTGCTGACCTTAAAAATAAAACAGCCATCCCCAAACCCAAACAACTAGATGTTGGTGCTGGCATTTTGAATTTTGAAACAGGCTTGCAGAATTGGATTGCTTCTCTAAAGCAGGTTTGTCCTAGAATGATTGATCCTGCTGCTTCAGACCAACTCTGGACACAATTAAGAATGTGGGTACGCGCTGAAGCCCTCAAGCTGCAAGACATAAACTATGAACAGGCCCAACAGAACTTTAGCAAGCTGCTGAAGGAAGTTGAAGGTCAGCTGCTGAAGGAGGAAATGCTACTTCTGGATAGTGAGCCATGGTCTGGAAAGCGTCCAGCTTCAAAAGTTTAGCAAGCAGAAGATCAGACAATTCAAGCTGAAGATGTTAGTCAAGCTGAAGATGTTGCAGAAAGCTCTCAGAAGCATCATGTTTTTGACAATTCTCAAGCTGCCTTGGACAGGCAGACTCTTGAAGAGTTGAAGCAGAATGATATTCGTCTGCAGCAAAGAATGGATGAGAATGATCAAAGGATGAAGGAAAGGATGGATGTGCAAGATGGCAAGATTGATACAGTAGTCAGCATGGTGCATCAGCAGAAGGAAACTGCTGATCAGATCAAGAACATGCTAGAAGCTCTGTTCACACGCTTTCCACCCCAACCTTAGATTTTCATTCATGATGTTTTCATTGTTTTTTTCCATGTTTTCTGTACTATCTTCTATGCTTTGAATTAAATATAACAGTTTTTTTGCTCTGATTGTTTTAGCTTATATTACTTGCACTTTTTGATTACTGACAAAAAGGGGGAGAAAAATAATGATATTTTTCAATAACGGACTACTGAGACAAAAAGTCTCAAACATTCTAACACTCTGATATACTTGAATGTTTTTGTTTTGCATAAGCCTACAGGTACAAGAAGTTAATCATCTCTAATACACTGAAGCTCTGATGTTCTGATGATCAAAGAAAGTCAATAAAGATCTGATCCTGAAGGACTCATGGAATTAAAAAGGGAAGTAATAAATTCAGGGGGAGTATCTCCGATCTAAACTCTGATATCTCTTTATCCCTTATCCTCTTATCTTTGATAACTTCCTATTTAATTCTGATACAATTTATTATTTGGTTATCTCTGATACTTTTCACGTTAATTTTCAATTGAAAAAATCTAGTTTTTGTCATCATCAAAAAGGGGTTGATTGTTAGAACAAAGTTTGAATCTACTACCCTAAGTTTAAGTTTTGATGATAACAAAATGCAAAGATATATTAATTGTATGATTCATGTAAGACATATATGCTATCTAAAAATTACATTCTGTTTTACAGAAACTATGATGGGTATCAGCAAGAGAACATCATCATCAGCATCAGAAGATGTTATATCAACATCAGCATCAAAAGATGTTATATCAGATGCCAGAATCAGAAGATCAACATGTGCTCACGCTGAAGCTTGATGAACAGATCTGCGCGTAACAATCTGAACTCTGATCAAGAAAACAACAACTCATCAGCACCTAGCAGCGTCAGAATAAGCCAAAGCCAGAACACGCTTAAGTGGCAACGGTACTGTGCATTCAAGATACTTTATTATCAACGACATTATTCCAGACAAAGATCTTTTCAATTTGGAAAGAATGTAATTGGCATTGAAACGGAATAACTGGCTCCAACGTACCATTTTCCAATGCTATATAAACAAGTCAGTGAAGATTGAATTGGCTAATGTTCTACAACTCTCTACACGCCAAAAGCTATTCATCATCTTCCTCACTCTCAGTTTGCTAAAGCTCTCAAATTCTTTACTCAATTATTTTAGCACTCTAGTTCTCATAAGCTTAACGTGTGTAGTATCACAGTTGTGATAAACAGTTTTTGTAGAAAACATTCAACACACTTAGATTTCATTTATCTGTAAGAAAGTATTTCCTTGAGAAACCGGTTTGTGGTTTGACTCAAGAAGGCTTTAGCAGTTGTTAAAGCAGTTGTAATATTCAGTTGAATATAATGGATTAAGACCTCGTTGGAGAGAGGCGAAATCACCTTAACGGGTGGACTGGAGTAGTTTGAGATCAAACGAACCAGGATAAAAATACCGTGTTGACTGCAATTGATTCCAAGTTTTTACAATTCAACCCCCCTTCTTGTGTCTTTCACTTCTTCAAGAGAGGCATCTGGGGTGGACGACAATACAGTCTCATAAGAGGCGATCATCCAATGTATCTCACGAGGCAACCTTGCAATTTCTTCCCTTTCTAAAAAATCCTAATTAGAAAAATATTGTGAAAACTTGAGAGTTTGAAAGTGGATAAAAGACCTACCGATTCAAAGAAGGACGTAACAGCAGAATGAGTCTTGGATTTATATGAATAGTTAAGATCTTAAGTTGTGTACTGACTCTCACAATGGTAGAATTGTGGCCAAGCACTAGTCTCGAGTTATTCTCACAAAGAAGGTCAATATTTCAGAGAGTAAGACTTGATAATTGAAGCTCTAATTGAAATTGTAACTCTTGATTTTGAAATAAGAACATAGGGTGATTCGACAGAGGTGAAGTTTTTGATCGTGAGACTATATTTTAATTAAAACATGATGTTTCTACTTATATTGAAAATTGTGATACTTTTTTTTTCTTTCATTTTCGTTAAAAGAGAGTTAGACTATCATAAATCTTTGTGTGATATTTTAAATAGCACTTTGTATAAAAGTGCTATTAAATTGGTGTTATTATAGATTAAAATTGTAGTAGTATTTGTCATCATGAAATTTTTACAAGTATTTTTTATTGTTTTTATTAGTTTTCTGGTTAATTTGATTTAGTTTGAATAAGAAAACATAAAAAAATGAAGTGAAAGAAGATGAAAATAATATGAAAATTTTATCGGATCGAACTACATAAATGTTTGTGTAACATCAGAAAGTTTCAAGCATTTTGTTTGCATTGCTTCCATGTCTTTGTATCATGTTTCATTATTCACCAAGACACATTCATGCATTTATCCGACATTTACAATGTCATAAATATATTTGTTGTCTACAACAATGATTTTTTGGTGGTTTTTAGTGAGAAATATTGACCTAAATATCAAGAGGTGTAATTTTCCACAACAAAAATATGAGAAGGAATAAAAAAGAGCACCTCACTAATACACGTATAAGAAGAATATGTGTAGGACCAATTGACACACCCTTCGAAAAAGCTACACTAATTAGATTGACACCCCTATTTATATAAAATTTTGTTATAAAATTTTGTTGTAAGTACACTCTGATTTAATTGGTGCGTCATACTAAATTATGTATATAAAATAATATATAACAATATTTTATTATATAAACAAAAAAAATAAATAAAAAATAAAGAAAAATATGTATATGGCCAATTGGATTGACACCTCGGAAGAAATGGGTCTGTGTGATAATTGATTCTAAGGGTTTGTTTGGTAATATTGATCTATGAACTTATGTCTTATAGTTTATCGTTTATAAGTTCATATAATATTTTAGATCTGTTTAGCAACAGTGTTTTGATCACAAGTTTATAGTTTATTTTGCTAGCTTATAACTTATTTTTCAAACACTATTTCAAATAGTGTTTCAACTTATAATTTATAGTTTATTATTTTTTATTCCTTTTTTATCCTTATTATTTTAATAAAAATTCACTTTTATCCTCACTAATTTATTTTAATTTAAAATAAAATAATTATATATTAAATATATTTTAAGTCATTTTACATTTATAAATTAGTTAAACTGCTAATTTAATCAAATACGTCAATTAATTTATTAGATATCAGTCTCAGCCATCAACTATAAATTATAAAATTATCAGTCATCAACCATCAACTATAAATTATAAAATTATCAACTAACTTATCATTCAACCACTTTTTTACCAAATAGACCCTAAGTATCATTTGAATATAGAGTGTATGTATCAATTGGTTATAAGTGTCTTTTATGAATTTGATATTTTTATTTGAAACATAAATATTTTGAAATTTGAAAATATGAGTAGATTAGAATTAAAGTTGGAAAAGTGGTTATTGGAGACATAATTATAACTAGATAGAATTAAATCTATATAAATAGGTTATCAAAACATTAAAACACGCAAGATCATTCTTCTACTAGCTAGCTGATGTACTTCAGTTCATGTATTTAATTTCCAGAGAATTAGAACATTCTGACATTATCCTAGTATGCTTGGACAGCAGAAGTACACTATACATATTAAAAATTGAGTAGTTAAGATTTTTATACATTTAATAAGGATAGTATTGAGATTCAACATTATTATGATACAATTTCACTAGAGACCGTTCAAACTGAATAAGAATAGGACATACAGCTGGTCAAAGCTAGAAAATATTAGTGTAGCTTGATTCAATCTGAATTTCTTGCCAAAACAATATAGACTAATTTTTTAATGAGCTATAACTTCAATACAACAAAATTGTAGTGGTTGTGTTGTGTAGTAAGAATTGCCTAAACTAAGCAAAATTTTCATATTCGTCATTACCTCTGACTACTTTATGGTAGATGTATGTCACTTCAACTTCTTCGATTTAGTTAATATAAGATATTGATGTAAAAGATTTGTACATCATTCAAACTATATTTCATGATTATGTTACTTTATTATTGGCAATCCAATTATTGAATATTTTTATATTAATTTAATAATTTTGCAAATCACAAAAATTATATTTATAATTATCAAATATTATAATTATTGTTTTATTTTTTTTAAATATTAAACATATTAAATTAACTTTCTTGATAAAATATTAAGCAATTTTATGTTGTTATAAAACTTGATAAAATTGATCTACTAACTAAGTATTAATCTAACGACTAAACGGTAAAATTCAATTTGTACAAAAGATGAAGTATAATGATATAAATAATGTTAGTACGTTAGACACTTTTAGTGAGGAGAGAAAAAGAGAATAATAAAGGAACTACAAATTTGTATTATTCAATTGTACAAATAATGATACACACTATGACTATTTATATACAATCTTAATTGGGTTTAGGCTAACACAATTTAGATTATATTTAAATATTAAATCTAATCAAATCTAATCTAATCTAATTTAATATTTCAACACACCCCCATAATCCAAGTTGACAAACATCCTCAAAAATAGTCAATCTGAACTATTTCTAATTTCTTTTTCAAATTCAAGAATCTTTCGATCTTCAATCCTTTGGTGAAAATGTTGGGAAACTGTGGTTCACTTGAGCAATGGCTAACTTCAAGTTCACCTTTATTTACTTTTTCCCTCAAGAAGTGAAACATTGCTTCGAGATATTTACTTCTTCCATGCAGAACTAGATTCTTCGCCGGATTTATGGCTGACTTGTTATCAATTTGCAATACTAGAGGTTTCTTCACTTCGACAGTCATTTCTTCAAGTATAGATCTAATCCAAATTTCTTGACATGCAGCATAGGATCCTGCTATATATTCAGGTTCACACGATGACAATGCCACCACAGGTTACTTCTTCGAACACCATGAGATTGGGCACTAAATACTTGAAAGAAATATTCAGTTGTGCTGCTTCGATCCTCCTTATCTCCACACCAATCAGCATCTGAAAAACAATTAACTCTTGCTTCTTTGCCTTCAAAATCTCGTTGAAATAGTATTCCATAATTTATTGAACCCTTCAAATATCGAAGGATTGTTCTTGCAGCCTTCATATATGACACTTTTTGTTCACCCATATATCTGCTTACTAATCCGACTGCGAAACCTATATCAGGTCGACTGTTGCACACATACCTCAGAGATCCCACAATTTGCTTGAACAAAGTTGCATCGACTTTGTCTCCCTCTCCATTCTTCTCCAACTTCACATTTGGTTTGACAAGTGAGGATGCAGGATTCAGATCATCCGTTCTGAATCTCTTGAGTATCTCTTTGACATACTTTCTTTGATGTAGCATCATACCTTGTTTCGGAATTTGAAATTCCATGCCTAGAAAATAAGACAATTTTCCTAGATTCGACATTTCAAATTCCTTCGTCATCAGCTCTTTGAACTTCAACAAGTTCTCCAAACTATTTCCAGTTACTAACAAGTCATCAACATACAAGCAGATAATTGTAATATCTTATGCTACAACCTGAACATAGACACCATACTCTAATTTGCATTTGACAAATCCCAATTCGACTAAGTATAAGTTGATCTTCTTGTTTCATGCCCTAGGTGCCTGCTTGAGGGCATAGAGCGCTTTGTGCAATCTATATACTTTAATCGATTCCTTTTGAATCATAAACCCAGGAGGTTATATGACATAAACTTCTTCGTCTAAAGGACCATTCAGAAATGCTGATTTCACATCTAGATGGAATGTTGACAAGCCTTGGTTGCACGCTGTTGTACCCCAAAATTTGCCTTATAATTCCTCAAGACATTTCTTAAAAGGGCTCCCAAAATTCAAGCTTACACAAATATATTTGGATTTTTCATCATTAAGATTATGGAAGAAATTGCTAAAAAAGGACAAAAAAATTGAAAATGCCCCTTTTGGCAAAATTAACGGAAAACCAAGTTCCTTTCGATTCTGCATCCTTCGATGAACACTTTGGCCTTGGTTGCATCTTTCATTTTGGCGTTGGATTCCTTTGGGGAAAGTTCGTTTCATGCTTCTATTGAGGCATTGGGCTCATTTGGCTAAGATCATTTCTTGTTTCGTTTTGACGTTAGAATTTGTTTGAAGGTTTGTGCAAGTCTTTCGTTTGGCCATACAACATCTTCCCTGTGTGTTAGCCAAGACATACAAGGCATAATTTTCTACCATAATAATGTGCACAAGGCCAAAGTCCCCTTTGAAGAATTTTGTTAGAAGCTTCGATAGGGAAACAGTTCCCTTCAATATAACTTCAATTCACAAGGCAAAAAGCTTCCTGATGATATCCTTCGATTCAGGAGGCCAAAACCCCCTTTTGCCCTCTTTCGATCACACATTTTTCCCCTGCAAGCCTCTTTTGTTTGGGGAAATTACTTTCCCAACGCTGCAAGCATTGATTGAGCCTTCTATCCCTAGCACACATCCTTCACTTAGGGGTGTGAATCCTTGAGCACAAGTCTTTTGTCATTCTTTTGTTTGGGCATCTGGCCCCTCTTTTACAAGCTTTCGTTTGAACATATTTGCATAAGGTCACAAGACAGGAACCTCCTGCACACATTCTTTCGTTTGGCCATGTAGCCCCTTTGTAGGAAAATTTGAGTGGGCAGGATTTCCTGTAGAAATGGCCTGTTCCAAACATACAAAATCTTCACTATGTCATTGCCTCAAGCGAAGAAAGCACTATGGTAGTTCATTCGAAGAGCTTGCCAGGCATGTTTGGATGTTTCCAATCGAATGATATATTTTACTGACCCATCCCAAGAGAATGCATTTGGACCATTCGAAGGAACCCATGAAGGGCTTGGTCGAAAGGCACTAATTTGGCCCCTTCGAAGGACATCCACATAAGCCATTCGAATGACACTTCAATTTTAAAAAATAATGGTTGCTGAAGAGTCTGGTCGAAAGGCAAGGCTAGGGGGTCAAGAAAAAAAGTTGAGATGCCAAAGGTACTTGTTGACCAAGTCCCATGCGCTTCAAGGATCATACCTGATACACTGGACATAAAACTCCAAAACTGCTGCAAAGCTGTCCTGCAATGCTGCCTTATTCCTTGCATCAAAATGACAATAAAACACTGTCCCTCGAAAGCTACAAATGCTGCATACCCTTTTTGTTTGAACTTTTTGTTTTTCCCCCAAAGCATCAGCCCAAGCCATCTATAAATAGGAGGCATCACCACAAATGTTAAGGGCGCCTGAAGGATTGCAAGAAAACACTTGTGAAAATTCTCATAAATTCTCAAACACTTCCCAACATTCCTTTTTCAAACACTTCTATACACTAAGAAAAAAACCTTCGATTCACCCTTCAAGTGACCATCAAACTACCTTTCGACCCACTCCCTCAACTACCATACAGTAGGCCTTTGAGTTACCCCATTACTTGTTATGAAAAAGCTTTCGATCCACTCACACAACCTCTTTCGACCCAGTCATTGCTTTCACAAAGTAGCAACTGGACTAACCCCAGGAAGGTCCCATCAAACTCCCATTTTACTTCAAAGAAAACATTTGCATCTCCCTTCGATTTAAGGACTTCAAGAGGTAAGTTTCTTTCAAACTTGAGTCTATTCTATTTTAATATCATGTGCACATGCCAATAAAAAAAATGTAGACATTTCTGGACCAGGTTTCATCTTTCGGTTCTGACAGCCTATATGCTGAAAACTCAACCTTAGTTAGTTATGCTTTGGACTTGAGACCCATCAGTTTTTATGCTAATCCCTGGACTGTAGGTATGTTTCGATATTGCATTTTTTAGAATTTAAGACAGGTTGTTATACCCTTCGATTGGCTAGTTGCACAAGCCTTTCGAATCATAATCTGAGGGCTCAATATGATTACAAAGAGTCAGAAAGGAGTCTTTGGCGAAACATGAGCTTTGTTGCTCTTAGTGTTAGAACATAGTTTGATTCTACAACCCTCAGTTAGAGTTTTGATGATAACAAAATACAAGATTAAATAAATTGTAAGATTTATAAGACATATATGCTACTTAAAAATATGTTTTGTATTTACAGAAACTCTGATGGAATCAGCATCAGAATATCAGTATCAGCATCAGAAGATATGTCAGCATCAAAAGATCAAATAACATGTGCTATACGCTGAAGCCTGATGAACAAAATATGCGCATAACATACTCTGATTCTGATCAAGATCCTAACCATGTCATCAGCACTCAGAAGCGTCAGAATAAGCTAAAGCCAAGAATACTCTGAAGTGTCAATGTTACTATGCATTCAAGACAGATTAATTACCAACGGCTTTATTCCAAGACAAAGATCTTCTCAAAAAGGAAAGAACGTTATGAGCATTGAAATGGATTTATGGCAGCAACGTATCTATTCTTAGGCTACTTAAACAAGTCAGTGAGAAAAGAAATGGCTAATACTCTACACGCATATACACACCTAAGCTAATCATCCTCACACACGCTTTCATTTTTGCTAAAGCTTTCAACCACGCTTACTCTATAGCTCTAGAAATCTAGTTTCATCTAAGCTTAATATTGTGTATTATCACAGTTGTGATATATAGTTTTGTAAGAAAACATCAAACACACATTTGTTCATTTATCTGTAAGAAAACTTTCTTGAGATAAACCGGTCTGTGGTTAGACTCAAGAAGGATTTACCAATTGTTAAAGCAGTTGTGTATTCAGTTGAATATAGTGGATTAAGACCTCGTTGGAGAGAGGAGAAATCACCTTGACGGGTGGACTGAAGTAGTTTGAGATTAAACGAACCAGGATAAAAATAACGTGTTGTCTGCAATTGATTTCAAGTTTTACAATTCAACCCCCCTTCTTGTGTTTTTCACATCTTCACTTAGGCCTCAAACGAAGGCCAAAACCTTCTTGTCTCTAGGCCTCAAACGAAGGCCAGAACCTTGCTATCTCCAAGTCTCAAGCGAAAAACAGAACTATGCTATCTTCCATGCCTAGATGAAAGGCGTGGATATCCTGATTCCAACCCCCAGTTGAAGGAGACAGAGAGGAAAATCGAAGGGCATGACTCCACTGACTTCAGAACCCAAATCGAAGGAAGCCAGGAAATGCATAATCGAAGGGCCTTTCTACTTGGATCGAAAGACCCACTTTTTTACTTTCATATTCTTTTTGCCTTTATATTTTCATGCAATTCAATATGGTTGTAATAGTGTAGGATTTTATCTTCTTGCATTTTCTTATTTTTGTATAAATGCAGTAACTAGGATGTATGGCAAGATAAAAAGAACAAGTAGATAACCAAAAATTCAAAAGACAAAATGCATGCATTCAATAATATTTGCACACTAGCACCTCTAGGATAATCCCTCTTTGTTGCCTTTCGGAAAATAGTCATGTCCCTCGAACATGGGCGTTTTAGCAAAGACCCTCGATAAAAGATCGTAGTCCTTTGATGACCCTCGATGTTGCCTTCAGTAAACGATCTAGTCCCTGAACGACATTGCTAAAATGTCCCATAGGTTTCCTTATATGACTAAACAAATGTCCCATGCCCGTCCCTTCACATCCAACGATGGGGCTTCTTACCAAAACAATGGTAAGATAACAACATCTAAAGGAGGAGGAAACAGACATTTATGACCTTTTGAGTAGGTAGGACGCTCCTAGTGGCTTGATTGCTCACAACAAAAACATCTTATACACCAACACTTTCATTTTGAAACATTTTTAAAAAGACAAACACTTTATATGCGCTCTTATAGAAAAGAGAGCCATTACAAAGACACCTTTTCAAAATCACTTTCAGAAACACATTTCACAAACACTTCTTTGAACTATTTTCCAAACAACACTTTGTACGCGTTCTATAGAAACGAGAACCATTACAAAGACGTTTTCAAAATACTTTCAAAACCCACACCACAAGCACACTTTCAAACAAAAGCAAGTGATCTAGAAAGCAACTAAGAGCCCATAGATAACTATGAATGAAAAGGGTGCTAATACCTTCCCTTTTCATAACCTACCCCCCGAACTCAAGAAAATAATCTCGAAGGTCTTTCCTGTTATTTTCAGTTTTTCCTTATTGGATAAAAGAAAAGTTGGTGGCGACTCTTACTATCCACAACAATTGCGATAAAACCCAAACAACCAAGTCAGTTCTCCCACCGTGTTACAGAACTGGGGACTCTGTTGGGGAATTTACTTAAAAGTGGGGTTACCTTAGGGCTAGATCACATTTGCTTGCTTTCTTTGATTAAATTATTTGCTTTGCATTTTTGGGTCTTTGCTTGGGATTTTGTTAAAGATCATGTACCCAGATCTGGGGCACCTTTTAGGTAAGTAGCAATAAATCATGGAAGCTGTACGGCGTAGACCGATATGGAAAAAGTGATAGCTACGTTAGCGTGATACTCTGGCTTGTACTAATGTTCCTTGAGTCAGTTAAGGATAATATTAGGCTTCCTTATCGTGTCATTAAGATCTAACTAACCTTTAGAACCTTTACATGACTCATCCTAAGCCATTAGAAAGTAGTGAGATAGCCGGCTTTGGTTCCGACCAAAGTTTGGTTGATACTCGATGCTACACTCATTGAGATTGGACTTTTGGGATATTATGGCTGCAATACTTTGGTGCTTGAGCTAGAACAATGCCTAAAAGAAAGGTCAGTGACATGAGACTCCTTAGAACCCGCTACTTTTAATAGGAAAGGTTGAGCTAACTAAACTTCAAAACGGTACTTACCTTTAAAGACTCACTCAATCCATTAAACCTAGGGAATTTTATGTGACTTGCTTGATATGTATGTGATTTCAAAGCATAACCATAACATCATGAACATCATCACATACATGCTAACCATTTCAAGGGGCTAGAGATTTATCTTACTTTTTATTTTGTAGGGTATGGATTCAACTCGCAGAAAGACCATCTGAATTAATTTTGTTGAGGTCCCTCCCAAGCTCAAAGAATTGGTCATGAGAGTTACCGAGAGCTCATAATTCAACAAGAGATATAGTCACTTGCTCAGTTTGGTTATTACCAAGTTTGAAGAAGGTCTCATGAGTGTTCTATTCCAGTTCTTCGACCCTAAACACCATTGCTTCACTTTTCCAGATTACCAGTTAGTGCCTACGCTGGAAGAGTTCTCCAAAATACTTAGGTCACCTATATTTGAGCAAGTAACTTTCACTGGTTTAGAACAAGATCTGGTTTCCGTAAGGTGATCCCAGGGGAAAATGGACCCCCACGTACGAAGGGCCGTTTGTGGTTAAAAACATTTTCTCGGGAGGAGCTATGATCCTAACCACCATGGACGGTGACGACCTTCCTCACTCTGTCAATGCAGACATAGTGAAAAGATACTATGCATAATCAAAGACCCGCTAGGTCGACTGGCCTATGAAAAAATAAGGGCTTCCTGGCGAACCAAATGTTAGAACAATGTTTGAATCTACTACCCTATATTTAAGTTTTGATGATAACAAAGTGAAAAGATATAGTATTTATAAGTTTCATGAATGAACTATCTGCTGCCTAAAATTATTATGTTCTGACTTGCAGATACTCTGATTGATGTAAGCAAGATCATGTCTATTCAGCATCAGAATTTGATTTCATACACCAGCATCAGAAGTTGCCACATCAGAACGTCAAGATCAGATGATCAACTCACGTACATGCTGAAGCTTGATGAACAGAACTGCGCTCAACACTCTGATACAGAAACACAATAGTTCATCAGCAGCGAAGCAGAATCAAAATGAGCCAAGCCAGAACTTGCGTTAAAGAAGCAACGGTACTGTGCATTGAAAGCTAATTAATTCCAACGGCCTCATTCCAGACAAGATCTGCTCAATAAGGAAAGCTTGTTATTAGCATTGAATCAAGAATATTGCATTCAACGTTCATCTTCTCAAGTGCTATATAAACAAGGCTTTGAAGATTATAATGGCTAATGCTCTCCAAATCTCTACACGCACAAAGCTGAACCATAATCTTCGTTCTACCAGTTTTGCTAAACCACATACTCTGATATTCAGTATTGTTTAGCAATCTAGTTTCTAAGCTTCATTTTGTGTATACATCACAGTTGTGATAAAGTTTTGTAGAAAACATCCACACACAATATTTTATATCCTTGTAAGAAAGTGTTGCCTTGACAAACCGGGTTGTGGTTTGAATCAAGAAGGCTTTAGCAGTTGTTAAAGCAGTCTGTAATATTCAGTTGAATATAGTGAATTAAGACCTCGTTGGAGAGAGGCGAAATCACCTTGACGGGTGGACTGGAGTAGTTTGAGATCAAACGAACCAGGATAAAAATATCTTGTCAATTGCTTTAGATTTCAGTTTTTACAATTCAACCCCCCCTTCTTGTGTTTTTCACCCCTTCAATTGGCATCAGAGCGCCTGGTTCTGAGCTAAAACACTTAACCGTGTCAGTACAAGATCCAGCGTCAGAAAAACACAATGGCAGGAAACAACTCTCACATCAGCAATGACAACAATGAGGACAAAGACAGATTCAGTGGCAAACCTCCAGTCTTTGATGGAGAAAACTTTGATTACTGGAAAGACAGAATTGAAAGCTTCTTTCTAGCACATGATGCTGATCTGTGGGATATGGTGACAGATGGATACACGCACCCTGTGAATGCAAGTGGTCAGAAGATTGATAGAAAATCAATGACTGATCAACAAAAGCGTGACTTCAAGAATCACCATAAGGCTAGAACCATCCTCCTCAGTGCCATCTCCTATACTGAGTATGAAAAGATCTCCAACAGAGACACAGCAAAGAACATCTTTGATTCTCTCAGAATGACGCATGAGGGCAACGTTCAAGTCAAAGAAACAAAAGCTCTGGCGCTCATTCAGAAGTATGAGGCGTTCAAAATGGAAGAATCTGAATCCATTGAAACTATGTTCTCTAGATTCCAGATTCTGGTAGCTGGTCTCAAAGTTCTGGACAAAGGATACTCTACTGCTGACCATGTCAAGAAAATAATCAGAAGTTTACCCAAGCAGTGGAGGCCTATGGTTACTGCTCTGAAGCTAGCTAAAGATCTCAATAAAATCACTCTGGAGGAACTTATAAGCTCCCTCAGAAGTCATGAGATAGAGCTAGAAGCTGATGAGCCTCAGAAGCAAGGTAAGCCTTTAGCATTAAAATCTAACAAAAAATTTGAGTCTAAAGTTTTGCAGGCAGTTGAAGAAACATCTGATGGATCCTCATCAGAAGAAGACGAACTTTCCCTTCTCTCCAGAAGAGTAAATCAACTGTGGAAGCAAAGACAAAGGAAGTTCAGGAATCCCAGAAGATCTGATCAGAACGAGTCTTCTTCCAGATACAGAAGGACAGATTCTTCCTCTGGATACAGAAGATCTGAAGGCTCCTCCAGTAGCAAGAAACCAAACACCAAAGACATCATCTGCTACGAGTGCAATGAGCAAGGACACTACAAGAGTGACTGCCCAAAGCTTCAGAGGGAAAAGCCCAAAAAGAAGTTTGGAAGAGAGAAGAAGAAAAGTCTCATGGCTACATGGGATGACTCTGACCCGTCTGAAGCTGACTCAGAATCAGATGATGAAAGGGCAAACATAGCTCTCATGGCAAACATTTCAGAAGATAGTGAAGCTTCTGAATCAGACTCAGAATCAGACACAGAAGAGGTATTTCCTAACTTCGCTGTTAACTTTACAAAGGCTGAACTTGCTGAAAGCCTTAATGAAATTCTGGAATGTTATCAGCAGATTAGAGCTAAATTCAGAAACCTGAAAAGGAATCTTGAATCTGACTCTAATAAGTCTGAGAGTCTCAAATTGGAAAATTCTGAGCTGAGAGATAAAATTTCAAAATTAGAAAACACTTTACAAAACTCTCAGAAGGAACCAATTTCTGAAACTCCCAGCAACGCTGATGAGATCATCAAGGAGTATGATCACAGTTTCCAGAAGTTCCTTGCTAAAAGCATAGATAGAAGCAGAATGGCTTCAATGATCTATGGAGTTAGCAGAAACGGCAGGAAAGGAATAGGATACCAAGGTAAGGTTCCTACACCAAAGAATGTCATGGACTTAACCATTAAACACACTCCTTTGAACTCACACTTTGTGTATGGTCACACACATGATATCAAATACACTAGCAGTAAGCAATCTGTGAAACCAAAATTCAACCAGAGTTTTGGTAAAACTAACAAATCAGGACCCAAGAAAATCTGGGTACCTAAGGATAAAATAATACATGTTGCAGATATCTTTAGCAGCAAGTCAGAAACACCAGTCATGGTACCTGGACTCTGGCTGCTCACGACACATGACGGGAAGAAGGCATATGTTCCAAAGCCTGGAACTTAAGCCTGGAGGCCACGTTGGCTTTGGAGGCAATCAGAGGGGAAAGATAATTGGCTCTGGAACTGTAGGTAATGGAAATCTTCCCTCTATTAATAATGTTCTGCTAGTAGATGGATTGATGCATAATCTGTTATCCATAAGTCAATTAAGTGATAACGGTTATGATATAATCTTTAATCAAAAATCATGTAAAGCTGTTAGTCAGAAAGATGGGACTATCCTGTTTAATGGTAAAAGGAAAAACAACATTTACAAAATCAAACTTTCTGAACTAAAGAGTCAGAATGTAAAATGTCTTATGTCTGTTAACAACGAGCAGTGGATCTGGCACAGAAGATTGGGGCATGTTAGTATGAGAAGAATATCTCAGATTAACAAACTCAATCTGGTCAGAGGACTTCCTAATTTGAAGTTCAATTCAGATGCTCTGTGTGAAGCATGTCAGAAAGGCAAATTTGCAAAACCTTCTTTTAAATCCAAAAATGTTGTTTCCACCTCTAAGCCATTAGAACTTCTGCACATTGACTTATTTGGACCAGTTAAAACTGCTTCAGTCAGTGGTAAGAAGTATGGGTTAGTAATCGTAGATGACTATAGCAGATGGACATGGGTAAAGTTCTTAAGACACAAGGACGAGTCACACTCTGTGTTTGTTACCTTCTGTAACCAAGTTCAGAATGAAAAGGATCTTAGAATCGTTAAAGTCAGAAGTGATCATGGTGGAGAATTTGAAAATAAAGATTTTGAGTCATTCTTTAATGACAGAGGCATTCTGCATGATTTCTCTTGTCCTAGAACTCCCCAACAAAATGGAGTTGTAGAACGAAAGAACAGAACATTGCAAGAAATGGCCAGAACCATGATCAATGAGACAAACGTTGCTAAGACTTTCTGGGCAGAGGCAATAAACACAGCGTGTTACATTCAGAATAGAATCTCAATAAGACCTATTCTGGAAAAGACTCCATATGAACTGTGGAAGAACAGAAAGCCCAACATTTCATATTTTCATCCATTTGGATGTACTTGCTTTATATTAAATACAAAGAATTATTTGAACAAGTTTGACTCTAAAGCACAGAAGTGTATTATGTTAGGATACTCTGAACGCTCAACAGGGTACAGAGTATACAATACAGAAACACAGATTGTGGAAGAATCAATCAGTGTTCGTTTTGATGATAAGCTTGACTCTGAAAAGTCAAAGCAGAATGAAATTTTTGCAGGTATAGAAATTGAATTTGCAGGTTCTGAAGACAAGTCATCAGAAGCTCTCAACACAGACATTCCTTCAACGTCTGAAAGGAGCACTGCTAGAAATCCTACAACAGCTGCTGATCAACCTCAGAAGAGATTACCCAGAAGCAGTTTGGATCACCCAGAAGAGACTATCCTAGGAAGAAAGGAAGATCCAATCAGAACAAGAGCAAGCTTCAGAAACTCTGAAGAAACTCTTATGGGACTTGTGTCTCTGATTGAACCTTCTTCTATTGATGAAGCACTTCTGGATAATGACTGGATTCTGGAAATGCAAGAAGAGCTGAATCAATTCACCAGAAACGACGTATGGGATCTCGTTCCCAGACCAAAAGGATTCAACGTCATTGGAACAAGATGGGTGTTCAGAAACAAGCTAAATGAACAAGGTGAAGTCATCAGAAACAAGGCACGACTGGTTGCACAAGGTTATAGTCAGCAAGAGGGGATAGACTATACAGAAACCTTTGCCCCAGTCGCCAGGTTAGAATCTATCAGACTTTTAATCTCATTTGCTGTTAATAGAGGCATCACTCTGTATCAGATGGATGTCAAAAGTGCATTCTTAAATGGTTATATAGAAGAAGAAGTTTATGTTCACCAACCCCCAGGTTTTGAAAATACAAAACATCCAGAACATGTTTTCAAACTAAAGAAGTCACTGTATGGTCTGAAACAAGCTCCCAGAGCTTGGTATGAAAGGCTAAGTAACTTTCTGCTTGAAAATGAATTCACCAGAGGGAAAGTGGACACTACTCTATTCTGTAAAACAGTTAAGAGTGACATCTTAGTCTGTCAAATTTATGTTGATGATATCATTTTTGGTTCTACTAATCCTTCTCTTGGAAGAAAATTTGCTAAGTGTATGCAGGCAGAATTTGAGATGAGCCTCATGGGGGAACTGAAATTCTTTCTAGGAATTCAGATCAATCAAACTCCAGAAGGAACTTACATTCATCAGAGCAAATACATCAGAGATCTTCTGAAGAAATTTGACCTCTCAGAATGTAAGCCATCAAAGATTCCAATGCATCCCACGTGCATTCTGGAAAGAGAAGAGGTAAGCAAAAGTGTAGAACAGAAAGTCTACAGAGGTATGATTGGTTCTCTCCTCTATCTGACTGCTTCAAGACCTGACATATTATTCAGTGTTTGTATATGTGCTAGATTCCAATAAGATCCTAGAGAATCTCACTTAACAGCTGTTAAGCGAATTTTCAAGTATCTGAAAGGTACTACTAATCTGGGTTTGCTTTATAGAAAATCTAGTGATTACAGCTTAGTAGGCTACTGTGATGCTGATTTTGCTGGAGACAGAGTGGAACGTAAAAGTACTTCTGGAAGCTGCCAGTTTCTGGGAGAAAATCTGATCTCTTGGTCCAGCAAAAGGCAATCAACTATTGCTCTGTCAACAATAGAAGCTGAGTACATAGCAGCAGCAGGATGTAGCACACAAATGCTCTGGATGAAAAGTCAGCTTGAAGACTTCCAGATTTTTGAGAGTAACATTCCTATACTTTGTGATAATACTTCTGCTATTTGCTTAAGTAAGAATCCTATTTTACATTCTAGAGCTAAGCATATAGAAATAAAGCATCATTTCATTAGGGACTATATTCAGAAAGGTATTTTGAACTTAAAATTTATAGATACAGACCATCAATGGGCTGATATCTTTACTAAACCCCTTTCAGAAGATAGGTTTAATTTCATTCTGAAACATCTCAGCATGAAAGTACGCCCAGAATGAAAATGTTTTAATTCCATATATTTATCTTCAGAATGTAATTATTTTACTGTGAACTTCTGATCAATCTCCTTTCAGAAAGATAGAACATGCAGATTGTATCAGATGCAAGTCTAAAGATCTGAGAGTCTAATCTCAAAGACAGACGTGCTGATCACTACATCAAACAAGTGTCATCCAATCATCAGCATATCTCTGAAGCAGAACGCGTGCACGCTTCGGAGAAGGCAAAGCGCTGATTGGGTGCATTGAGACACATGTCTGGTAACCGTTTTTAAGTATCTTTCTCAAATCCCCCAAAATCAGCAAGCATTTAATGAAAAGTAATCACGCTTTTTAAATGGCAATCATTATTTTTCTCTCTCTTAAAAACGTTTATCTTTTCAAAATAATTTTGAAAACTTTATTTAAGCACATTAATCTCTCATTCTTATTCCTTACGCTTTCTCATTAACACTCAAGCATTTTCTGCATATTTCTGAGTTCATCCCTTGCAAACCTTTTTCTCAATTCATTCTCAAAGCTTTTTTAGTGTGAACAATGGCATCCTCCAGCATTTCTGCAGGCAATCAGAAGAAAGCAACTTCTGAGCAATATCAGGTGCCACTCAGAACTCTCCTCACTTCGGTGAAGAACCTTGAAGTGCTCTCTGAGTTAATCATCGATTTTGAAAGCTTGAAGGAAAATGGTTTTGACCTAACTGAGGAAATTAGGGCTCAAAAGTGGGAAAGGTATTTCGATAGGTTGGTTGGACCAACATTCCCAGCGCTGGTCAAGGAATTTTGGATTCACGCCAAGGTTTCAAAACATCTAGTTATCTCCTCTGTCATGGGGAAGAAGATTGTGATTTCTGAAGATCTCATTGCAAGGCTAATCGGTCAAAGTGGTGGTGGCGTCCGTTGTGTGGACATGGCTGAAAGATGTGCTGATACAGCTGTGGTAGCTAACAGGATTTTCACTCTTGGGATGCCCAGCAGCAAGATTAAGGATCTGAAGGATCACTGCAGAGTATGGGCTAAGATTGTTCTGGGATGCTTCAACCACAGGAAACCAACAAGTTCTCCTGATTATATAAATGTGGATCAGCAATTTCTGATCTACTTTATTGATCAGAAGATAAAGATAAATCTGGCTCACTTCCTGTTCAACCATCTCAAAACCAGTGTGAAAGAAACAAGGGAAGAAGAAAGGACCAAGAGGGACTGGATACCGTTTGGAAGGCTAATATCAGATATTCTGACAGAGAATAGGCTGATTGAACATCTGATAGAAGCTCAGGAGCTGAGTACTATTGAACCAACAATTGGGAAACCTCTGAACGCAAAGAATCTGAAAAAGATGAAGCTGATAGAAAATATTCAGAAGGAACCCAGAGCTACTTCAACTGCTGATATCTCCAGCAGAAGAGTACCTCTGAGTGATTTTCCGGTATTTTCTGAAATGGAATCCAAACCAGAGATGTTTCTCAGGTACCCAGATGCGTACAAGGCAGAAGATACAGGTTCAAAGCTGAATATTAAAGATCTGAGTCAACCCCAACCAGAAGTGACTCTGAAGAAGACAAAGAAGAGGAAAGCGCCATCAGAAGGATCATCTCATCAGACTCCAAAGAAAAGAGGTATTTCATCTGCTGCCCCTGTTTTAATTTCATCTACTATTCCAACATCTATACCTCCTCAAACCTCTCACAGAATATCAATCCCAATCCCTACCATTGATGAAACCATACAAGAAGAAGACCCTTCTGAGGCATTAAAACTCAGAAGACCTAGAACCAAACTCCCCAAACAACCAACAATTTCAACAACAACAACACTTGACCAAGTGCTGGCTGATATTGAGCGTGAACATGCCTCTGCACCACAAAATGTTCCTCCTCCAGAACCAGAACCACAACAACAACAACCACTCTCAGAAGAACCTCTGATCCCTGAGCAATCAGAGATTCCACCTCCCTCTCCCCAACCAGAAATAAATCCACCTTCACCACAAACAGAGTTTCACCATTCTGAAACCCCTTCCCCTCATAAATCTGACCCTCACTCACCTCAACCTTCACCGCTGGCAATGCAGTTGCCATGTGGAACCACTATTGTCATGCCCCAGTTACCATCTTCAGAAGAATCAACACCTCCAAAGACTCCCAAAACACCACCCACTCCAATCGAAATATCTGACTCTGATACCCCTCCTCCAAAACAAACAGCATCTCAGAAAACCTCAGAAAACCCCAGCAGGACTTTCATTGACTTAACCAGTCTTGACCGTCTTGCTGATCTAAAACACAAAATTGCTATCCCAAAACCAAAGCAACCAGATGTTGGCTCTGGTATTTTGAATTTTGAAACAGGTGTGCTGCAATGGATTGCTTCTTTGAAGCAAGTCTGTCCTGGGATGATTAACCCAGCTGCTTCTGATCAGCTCTGGTCACAGTTCAGATCTTGGGTACGTGCTGAAGCCCTCAAGTTGCAGGATATCAACTATGAGCAGGCACAACAGAACTTCAGCAAGCTGCTGAAGGAAGTTGAAAGTCAGCTGCCTCAGGAAGACGTGCTCCCTCTGGACAGTGAACCTTGGTCTGAGAAACAGCAAGCTGCAAAGGTGCAACCATCAGAAGAAGACAAGACCATTCAGGATGAAAGTCAAGCAGCGGATGTCGCTGAAAGTTCTGAGAAGCCTCCTCCTTCTGATGCTTCTCAAGCTGCCTTGGACAGGCAGACTCTGGAAGAACTAAGGCTGAATGACTTGCGTCTACAACAGCGGATGGATGACAAAGATCAGAAGATGAAAGCAAGAATGGATGTGCAGGACAGCAAGATTGACACTGTTGTCAGCATGGTTCATAAGCAAAATGAAACTTCTGAAAAGATTCAAGCGATGCTGGAGCGCCTGTTCACACGCTTGCCTCCTCAACCTTAAATCTTTTTCATGCATGACCTTTTTCATGTTTTCTTCATTTTCTGATGTACTGTTTTGATTAAGTTTTTGTAATATTTCCTTGCTCTGATTCTGAACTATCTTAATATAATTTGTTTTTCTGATCTTAATTGTTTTAGCACATCACCAACACTTTTTGATTGCTGACAAAAAGGGGGAGAACAAGAATGATATTTAAATCAATAACGGCTAACTAGACAGAAATTCTCAAACATTCTAACTCTATTACTTGAAATGTTTTTTTTCTGTTTTGTTTAAAGTCTACAGGCACAAGGAAGCTCCTGGACACTCTGAAGACTAGAAACTCTGATCAATGTTGCTCTGATCAATATGAAGTTCTGATCGTCCTTATACTCTGATCCAAAGCAAAGCTCTGACAAGAAAAGTTCTGAAGCTCTGCTCTCTGATAAGTCAAAGACTCTGATAATCTGATGTTCAAAGAAAGAAAAAGATCTGATCCTGAAGAACACGTATAATCAAAGGGAAGTAATAAACTCAGGGGGAGTATTTCCTTACTCCTTATTCTTTTACTTCTTACTCTGATACTTTTTCCAGACACCTTTTCACGTTATTTTTCATTTAAATTATCTAGTTTTTGTCATCATCAAAAAGGGGGAGATTGTTAGAACAATGTTTGAATCTACTACCCTATATTTAAGTTTTGATGATAACAAAGTGAAAAGTTATAGTATTTATAAGTTTCATGAATGAACTATCTGCTGCCTAAAATTATTATGTTCTGACTTGCAGATACTCTGATTGATGTAAGCAAGATCACGTCTATTCAGCATCAGAATTTGATTTCATACACCAGCATCAGAAGTTGCCACATCAGAACGTCAAGATCAGATGATCAACTCACGTACATGCTGAAGCTTGATGAACAGAACTGCGCTCAACACTCTGATACAGAAACACAATAGTTCATCAGCAGCAAAGCAGAATCAGAATGAGCCAAGCCAGAACTTGCGTTAAAGAAGCAACGGTACTGTGCATTGAAAGCTAATTAATTCCAACGGCCTCATTCTAGACAAGATCTGCTCAATAAGGAAAGCTTGTTATTAGCATTGAATCAAGAATATTGCATTCAACGTTCATCTTCTCAAGTGCTATATAAACAAGGCTTTGAAGATTATAATGGCTAATGCTCTCCAAATCTCTACACGCACAAAGCTGAACCATAATCTTCGTTCTACCAGTTTTGCTAAACCACATACTCTGATATTCATTATTGTTTAGCAATCTAGTTTCTAAGCTTCATTTTGTGTATACATCACAGTTGTGATAAAGTTTTGTAGAAAACATCCACACACAATATTTTATATCCTTGTAAGAAAGTGTTGCCTTGACAAACCGGGTTGTGGTTTGAATCAAGAAGGCTTTAGCAGTTGTTAAAGCAGTATGTAATATTCAGTTGAATATAGTGAATTAAGACCTCGTTGGAGAGAGGTGAAATCACCTTGATGGGTGGACTGGAGTAGTTTGAGATCAAACGAACCAGGATAAAAATATCTTGTCAATTGCTTTAGATTTCAGTTTTTACAATTCAACCCCCCCTTCTTGTGTTTTTCACCCCTTCACCAAAAGGGTTTGGGCAAAAATAAGGGATGAAAATGAAAAGATTTGTACACCCGGCAAGTCGAAAACCCGAAAGGGCGGCTTGGGAAAAAAGGGGTATCCCGGTGGACCGAAAACCTGAAAGGGAGGTCCAGGAAAAAGTTAGGGATGAAAAGTGTATCACTATGTCCCATTGAATCACCCTGCAATCTGACCTCAATATCAACTATCAAGCTCAAACGAAATCAATCAAATCTAATCAGCTTCAGACAAGCAGCAAAGTGAGGAGATGCTCGAAGGCATAACGGAAATAGAAGAGTTGGAACCCAATGAGGTTGTTTCACATAGTTGTTTTTTTCTTTTTACACAAATTGTATAATTTTTATCTTTCAACGGTGTTCTCTTGCTAGAGCGTTAGCCTTCTTATACAAAATGCCTATTACAAGCCAATCTCAAAATCAATACAAGTCATTTTTACAAAACTTCGATTTGTTTTTGTTTTTCTGTTTTGTTTTGAAAGAATGTCCAATGATTTATTTTTGATATATGCATTTGAAAATAATTGCTGCTCATAAACATTTACATAAGAAACAAATACAATTACTCGTAATTCCAGAAACAAGGAAAATAAGAAGTGCCAAGCCCCACGGTTACTCTGCCCAGCAGGTACCGGGATAGAGCCGGCTTGGAAACATAACTGTTGTTACAAACACTCCCCACAGAGTAAGAGTATCCAATGGCATTAATGTCATCTTTCCCAACACGAGGCATAACTTTCCCCAGCCAAGGTTCATAATCGCAGGGGAGTTAACAATTTTCATCTCCCCAAGCAGGGCCTATTTCCCTGGGTACGAAAACTCAATCTCCAACGAGAGCTCAACATCTCCAGAAACGGAATTTCATCCCCAGCTGGGTCTATTCCTCATGGTCAACAGAGTATATCTTCCTCTAAATTGGCCCCCGTAGAGTTATCCTCTAGCATCTCATCTCGACAAAATATTTATTCTCCAGCAGCAGTCAGGGATTTATTTCCCCAGACTTGGATGTGTCACAACTATCATTTCATGAACATACATCATGACATGCGCACACATATCACATACAACATATTCTCATTTATTTTGAGAACATCATCTCACCCTGCATTTCATGCATCGCATATAACTAACCCTGTTATCTTTTCAAGAAAGACAGTTATCACCAACAATTCCAGCAGTTATACATGTCATATCTGCAGGCAACCAAGAGAAAATCAGTTCCCGAAACCAAACGGGTCAACTAATCTACAAGATCAAACGAAGTGACCTTACTATCCAGGTTCCTTCCCACAAGCCCTACAATCCAGGCTTTAATTTCGAAGTAACCCTACTACCCAGGTTCCTTCACCAAGCCCTACTATCCAGGCTTTCATTTAGAAGTAACCCTACTACCCAGGTTCCTTCACCAAGCCCTACTATCCAGGCTTTTATTTCGAAGTAACCCTACTACCCAGGTTCCTTCACTAAGCCCTACTATTCAGGCTTTCATTTCGAAGTAACCCTACTACCCAGGTTCCTTCACCAAGCCCTACTATCCAGACTTTTATTTCGAAGTAACCCTACTACCCAGGTTCCTTCACCAAGCCCTACTATCCAGGATTTCATTTCGAAGTAACCCTACTACCCAGGTTCCTTCACTAAGCCCTACTATCCAAGATTTCATTTTGAAGTAACCCTACTACCCAGGTTCCTTCACCAAGCCCTACTATCCAGGCTTTCATTTTGAAGTAACCTTACTATCCAGGTTCCTTCTCCTTTATCTCCAAGCAGCAGTTTACAACACTGCAAGGCCTGGACCTGACCAGATACGGTCGATTTCACATTTTCCCACCGAGTGGCTGTATAGCCTGGACCTTGACCAGGTATACGTTCTACTTTCACCTCGTCAGTCAGGAGATAATTCCTAAGTAGATAAATAATCAACCGAAGCTCCTAGACTTTACTCCCCAGTGCATAAGTCAAGATCCCCCGATAAAGTTCCCCCTCGAAAGCAGGTACAGGAACACTCATCTAGGAATTTCTTATGCAACCAATCTTTTCCGGATGGCATCTTTAAGCCTGTCTCCTGTGATTTTCCGTCGCCTTCCAAATGGCATTTGTAAGCCCATTTCTGACATCACCAATCAGTATTACTTCATGCGAGTGCAAATTTTTGGGCACTCTAGTGTTCAATCATCTTCCGCCTTCAGATCACGAAGGGCAGATCATCCAATCTACATCCTCAGGCTTAAGAAGATTGAACAGGGGAAACTGTTGTACTCCAAAATTTGCCCTCCCATTTCTCAAAGGATCATCCTGGACTCTTAGGTTTGTTTCTATCAAGTTCCAAGTCTTGAATTACAACTTTTCAAGAAAATCACTCACAAGGGAAAAATGGTCATTTGCACACCAAAGGAGTCAAACTATGAATTTTAAATCAAAAATCAAGTTCCAAGAATCATATTTCATTAAGGCATGAAATTGGTTCATCAAAAAATTAAAAGTTAGAAGTTACTTTGAAAATCATCTTTTCTAAACATTCAGAAAATTTTCTGTGTTTAGAGAATATGATACTTCAGAACTTCTGAGCCAGGCTCTATGCAAGTGCAGTCAGAAGTTGCAAACACGGTTCAGAACATGACGCTCCTTCAGAACATGCTGGAGCCAGAAGATACAAAGATCAGGAATGGATGTTCACTATAAATGATGTTGAAGCTGAACTTCTGACCCAGAATCAAACAATGAGGCAGAGTTTCACATGGCAGGATTTCTGATTTCATAAATCTCATTATCATTTAATGCTCACAACCCCTTTTGAGTCTTTATCCAAAGGATTTACCCATGTGTGGCACAAAAGTAGCTTTGCTGTCCTTGAAAAGCAGATTTTGCACAAAGTATATGCTGGGCCCATGCTTTGCTTTTGCTTATGAGGGTAATTTTCCTTGATTTATGCTTACAAATCCAGCTTAGGCACGGCTAAAAGCTGCTAACCACCTTACTTTGTGCCTTGAACCATACTTGTTTGAACAAGCTTCAAGAACAAGTTAGCGCCTAGCATATGATGGTTGTACCTTTGATTTCTCCAAGCTACTAAATCCTTGCCTATAAATTGAAACACATTTGCAACTGTGAGAGGGTCGAAAGTTTGAGAAAAGAAAAGCCTTGAACCCCTGCCAAAATTCCAAGAGTTCCGAAAACTGTAAACACAACATACAAAAACTATTAACTTTTGAGTCTTTGCATATTAGAAGTTATCATAACTTCTGTGTTCATACTGCTATACACTCTTCATCTACCTCCCCCTCAAAGAAATCATAATATCACCCCTTTGCTGTTTTAGAAGTTGAAAACTTCCAACCTACTGAGTACGTGAAGAAGCTGCTCAGAACATCGTCAGAGTTGAGGTTAACTCCGGTTCACAGAATCTCTTCCAGTTGCAAGGTAAGTTTCTGCTGACTCTCACCATATTACTTAAGCATTACCAGAATTTCATGTTCAAAAATACAACGTAGATATCATGTTTCTGATGTTGTACATATTCTGAGATCTCATGCATCTGCCTGCCCAAGTAGGGAATAAATCATTTCAGAACTTCTTGAAGGAATTAGAACTCAGAATTAGGATTAGCAACTTCATACTTGCCTCTGATTTATAGTTCTTATATTTCTTGTTTCTGAAACACTATGAAACCTGCTATAACTGTCATAAGCACATATTTTGTTTTGTTGAGATATAACCAAGTTGCAGATGTTCTGACTAGCATAGAGAGGGAGGCCAAGTTACGCAAGTGGTATCAGAATTTCTGAAATCTACTTTGTTACTGGTGGTATAAGAACTTCTGAAAACTACCTTATTCCCAGTGGACCCAGAACTTCTGACATCACCCATTTTTTTCCACTAACAGGATATCTGTTTTGTAGCAGGCCAGAGTCAGAAATTTTGACCTCCTTTAGTCAATAATACGCTGATTCTATTTTTCTTTTTTCTCACTATTTTTGCTATTACTTTCTTTTTCATTAATAAAAAAGACACCAAAAACATTTATTTATTTATTTTTTACATGCTTTATTTTATTTCTTAAAACAAAAGATCAAAAATATTTTCTTAAAATAAAATAAGTCCATTTTACATCTTTTATACATTCTTATCCATTCGATATGGTTGTAATAATAATTTAGGATTTAATTTTATTTGCAATCCCCATTCGTAAATATGTACCCCCATCCCCCAAATATTGTAATAGCGTAGGACTTTACATTTCTGCAATTTATCGCTTTCGAATATAAATGCTAGTAATTAGGATGTGTATGGCAAGATAAAATCAACAAATAGATCACCCTAATCAAGACTAAAATGCATGTAATCAAACACACTTGCACGCTAGCACCCTTAAGGTTAACTCCACTTGTCGCCTAAAAGTGGTCATGTTACGCATGCGGGGTGTCTTAACAAAACCAATCAAAATACAAGATCATAGTCCCTTGATGACGCTATTTAAAGTTGCCTTACAAATGATCTTGGTCCCTAAAAGAAAAATTCTAAGATACTTTGCAACATTGCTTTCTATGACTATACGAAACGTCCCAACGTCCTTCCCTTCACATCCAACGATGGGGCTTCTTACCAAATCAATGGTAAGATAGCCACATCTAAAGGAGGAGGAAAAGCACATCTAAGACCTTTTGAGTAGGTAGGTTTGCTCTCAGTTGCTCGCTTGCTCACAATAAAAACATTTTATACACTAACACTCTCACTTTGAAACATTTTCAAAAGATAACACTTTGTACGCGTTCTTATAGAAACGAGAGCCATTACAAAGGAAACACTTTTCAAAAAATACACCTCACAAACACCTCTTTGATCTGTTTTCGAAACAAACACTTTGTATGCGTTGTTATAGAAACGAGAATCATTACAAAGTTACATTTTCAAAATACTTTCAAAAAACCACACCACAAGCAATTCCAAACAAAAGCAAGTGATCTAGCAAGCAACTAAGAGCCCATGGAAAAACATGGATGAAAAAGGTGCTAATACCTTCCCTTTCCATAATCTACCCCCCAAACTCAAGAAAACATCTCTAAAGGTCTTTCTTGTGCTTTTTCACCTTTCCTTATTGGAAAAAAGAAAAGTCGATGGCGACTCTTGCTAAACCGCAACATTTGCGAACACAAAACGCAAAACACCTCAAGTCAGTTCTCCCACCGTATCACAGTTACCATGCCTTTGAAGATGTCCTAGCTCTATTAATCTATGGATTGGTTCTGTTCCCCAATTCAAACCAGTTTATAGATGTCAGTACCATCAACATATTCCTTTCTTGCAATCCAATGCCTATATTGCTCAAAGACGTGTTGCATTCACTCCACACTCGTACTATGAAGAAACGAGGCACTCTTATGTGTTGCACGCCTTTGCTCTATCAGTGGTTTATTTCGCACCTCCCTCGGTCAGTAATAAAGAATGAATCAAGCTTGAGGTGGAATCAAAGGATAATGTCCCTTTCTCACTCTGATATCTATTGGTGCCCTCGCTCTCAAGAAGATATCTCTTTTATTGATCGCTGCAGAGAATTCCAAAATGTGCCACTTCTTGGCATTAGAGGAGATATCACTTAAAACCCTTCTTTGGCCCTACGTCAGTTCGGCTATGCCTGGAGGGATGGTCCCCATGATATGCTCGTCTAGGGTATTGTGTTTGACTATTCAAATGACCTGCAAGGTTATCGCTAGATGTTCATTCGTGCTTGGGGCATGGTAAAAAAGACCGATAGCAGTGCTTTGGGACGCAAAAACTCCATCCCTTTGGAGCCTTACCTCAGATGGGTATGAGCTCGTGCTCAAAATCTTATGATGCCATATGCTACTATATTGCCAGTGATCTCAGAGTCTATTTATCAAGAAGACGAACCTCGCATCATTTTCCATTCTGATATGCCAACAAGCTTCGAAGAGTTGCAAAAGTCATGGATCCAGGTCAAGTAAGAACCAGACACCTTTGAGAATTAATTCTACGCCAGTGAGAAGAAAGTTCTAGAACTCACCAAGCAGCTTCATGAAGAGTGGAGTTTGAACGCCTACATCACACCAAAAATGATGCGCTCAACCTTTTTGTCTTAGGGGTTTTTGTATTTTTATTTCTTTCACTGTAAGCCCAAAGAGGCATGATGTACTCAAACTTGGATTTATTAATATAACGTGTGTTTCCTTTTTGTCTAAGCAAATTTAAATCTCTAATTTCCTTGAAATCATTTGCATATGCATTTTCTTTCATCATAACACAAACATGTTTCTTACAATAGGGCTCCTTATCTTTCTACTATTTATTTCAGTGAGATGGATATTGAACAGACAATAAAGGATCTTAAAGCGCAAAACGCTCAATTCCAACAAATGTTCTTGGCTCTGGCAAAAGGACAAGAGGATTTGAAAACTTTGTTGATCAAAGAGAATACGAAGAAAGCGAAGAAACCAGTCGGTGTTTTGAATCTGGGAAGAAGGTTCAAAGGACCGGCCAAACGAACTCTAGATTTCCCAACCTCGTCGGGTGAAGGAGATAATCAAGAAGGGAAAAACAAGGAAGTTAATGACCACCCATATTCTGGAGAAGAGGAAGAAGTGGACTACTCTGAAGAATAGTATCCCCCAGTTGACGATAAATACAAGCATCCGGAGGATCACCTTAATGCTATGGAGATCTAGAGGGTACCCAGATTGGATTTTTAAGATCTAGGACTTGTCTCAGGGGTTGTCATTCTGCAGACATTCAAGGTCCCCACTTTCACTAAATAAGATGGTGTCTCTTGTCCAAAGCTGCATTTAAGGTCATACGTTAGGAAGATTCAACCCCATACTGCTGATAGGAACCTATGGGTGCATTTCTTCCAAGAAAGCTTGTCAGGGACCCAGTTGGATTGGTTCTATCAGTTGGAAGGGACCAATATTCGCAATTTGGAAGATTTGGCTACCGCTTTTTACAAGAAATACTAGTATAATGGTGATATATCTCCAACTCTAACACAATTACAAGGCATGTCTATGGGTGCTGGTGAAGGTTTCAAAATCTATGATAAAAAATGGCGGGATCTCGCGGGAAGAGTCCAACCCCCTCTATCTAATAGAGAATTGGTGGATATGTTCTTAGGCACGTTATCTGCTCCATTCTTCAACCATTTGATCGGAAGCTCTTCGATTGGATTTACTGAACTAATCATGACTCGTGAACGGGTAGAAGCCGATATAAAGAATGGTAAAATTCAAAGAAATATATCCTCGAAAACGATGAAGAAACCCTTTACCAGAAAGAAGGAGTTCAATGTTGCATATGACCATAGAAATCAAAACAAAATTGAACGTCGCCCGATGGTGGGTGCTGTTATGATTTCTAATCCTGTACCAAATCAGCAGTGAAATTATCAACGCAAGCCAGAGGTACCCATGAGACAATTCACCCAAATCAACATGACCTTGTCCCAAGTTTTGTCACATCTTCTGAAGTCCAATCTGGTGACCCTAAAGGAAGCTCCCAAGAACCCCAATACAGCTTCTCCTTGCTACAACCCGAATGCTCGATGTGCCTATCATTCTGAAAGCTCGAGGCATGATACAAACGATTCTTAGGCCTTGAAGAATAAGGTACAAGACCTTATCGAGGCGAAAGAGATTGAGTTTGATCCCCCAGAAACACCTAATGTGATAACAGTGCCAATGCCGAAACACAGTCATGGTGTCAACGATGTTAATGATGAGTGTTTTGTTTCCTCCGTGAATAATTTAAATACTCCTCTTTTGACTATTAAATAGAACCTATTGCAATCCGGTCTATTTTCGGGCTGTGATGAAAGTTGTCGCTTATGTATGTCTCTACCAAATGGCTGTTTGATACTGAAGATGGGCGTCCAACGCCTGATGGCCAACAAAGAAATCATGTTTGAAAAAGCTCCTCTCACCATAAATTCCTGTGAAGATGTTTCAATAATCACTATTTTCGACAATCCTCCTAGGGTTTCCACCAAAAGACCCGTCAGGATTACATCTGTTCCAAAGTCTGCTCCCCTAATCATCACCATGCTAGGGCCAATACCATATTCTTCAGATAAAGCTGTTCCCTGGAACTATGGGGATGACGTCTATTACTATGGCATCAAGCAAGATCTATTGGCTATCAAAGACAAAGTTACGAAAGACAATGACCCTGACGTCGTCAATATAGTTGGGACCAGTAAGATAACAAGAAGTGGAAGAATCTTCTCACCTGAGATATCTCCAAAGACCATTGCTACTCCTATAATTATTCCCTCTATCGCTCCTACCAGTATTCCCAGTGATACTCCCATTGACAATCCTACTTTTATCCCTGCTGCCAAGACAAGGGGCAAAGAGGTATTATTTGATCCTGTCCAAAAGAAGATACATCCAGAGGTCATTCATGAAGCTTCTAGCAAAGAGATGGAGGAGATACTAAAAATAATCAAGAAAAGTGACTATAACATCATGGAATAGTTGGGGCAAACCCCCTCGAAAATATCAACGTTGGCCTTACTTTTGTGTTCTGAGGCCCATGCCAAAGCCTTGGTAAAGTTTCTAAAGACCACCCACGTGCCCCAAGAGACCTCCATTGACCAATTTGAGAATTATGTGGCCAGTCTAACTGCTGATAATGGATTGGGTTTTTCTAACGTCGACTTAACTCCCAAATGAAGGAAACACAATGATGCCTTGCACGTTTCAATTGAGTGCAGGGGCACTAAGCTAGCCTGTGTTCTGGTGGATACGGGCTCATCGCTAAATATATTGCCCAAAAAGGCTCTTGACCGGCTAGATTGCGAGGGATGGACTTTAAAGCCTAATAATATTGTGGTGAGGGCCTTTGATGGTTCTAAGAGGATAATGCACGGAGAAGTTGACATCCCTATAAAAGTTGGAACTCATACCTTTGATTCAACTTTCTATGTGATGGATATCCGCCCTTCCTATTCCTGTCTATTGGCCCGACCCTAAATTCATGGCGCTGGTGTCGTTACTTGTACCTTACATCAGATGTTAAAGTACCCAATCAAGGGAAAAATCATCATTGTCCATGGGGAGGAGGAATAAATGGTTAGCCACCTGAATTCTTCCAGGTACGTGGAAATAAATGGTGAGTTCATTGAGACTCCATGTATGAACTTTGAGGAGGTCCCACAAACAGTTGTGGCAACCAAGACTACTACCAAGACTCCAAAGGTTACCAGACCGCCATTGAAAATGGCCTCTCTGAAAGATGTTAGAGCAGTGATTGAGGAGGGTGGATGCACTATCTGGGGTCAACTTCCGGATATTCCTTACAAATCTAACAAATTTGGTTTGGGTTTTACTTCAGAGGCACAAAGAGCTATTCGACGAACTCACGCTGGGGGACCACCTTTACGTATCAACAATCAGGGAGTCAACATAGTGGAAGACAGTGATGGCAGCTGTAACATGGACGAGTGGATCTTTCAGGCCATCAACGGAGGACTCAATAATTCGGAAGCCAAAGAATTTGTCCCTATTAGTTTTATTCAAGAGTAATTGTCTTTTAAAATTTTTTTTGGACTTGTAATAATTAAACAATTTAGACTTCAAAACCCTGTGTCTTACCTGAGGCACGACGGTTAATTTGTGAGGGTTGTTATTTCATCTTCATATGTCATCAATAAATCATGGACATTTTTGCATGCAAATTTTACGCTCTTTGTTCTTCTTTTTCTACCTTTTTATTTTTTTCAAAGATAGCTATGCTCTTACACACACTCACATATCAAAATGCAGATCAACATCCAGTGGGTCGCCAGTGTTGTTCTAGTGCCTAAAAAGGACGGTAAAGTACATATGTGTGTGGATTACAGATACTTGAATAGGGCAAGCCCCAAGGATGACTTCCCGCTTCCCCACATCGATATTCTGGTTGACAACACCGCACATGATAAAGTATTTTCCTTCATGGATGGTTTCTCCAGATACAACCGGATCAAAATGGAACCTTAGGACATGGAAAAAACGACCTTCGTCACACAGTGGGGTACATTCTGTTACAAAGTTATGTCATTTGGGTTGAAGAACACCGGGGCGACCTATCATCGTGCCATGGTAGCTTTTTTTCACAACATGATCCATCAGGAGATAGAGGTCTATGTGGATGACATGATAGCTAGATCTCAAACTGAAGAGGGACACCTTGACCATCTCTATAAACTGTTTGAAAGTCTAAAGAAATACAAACTAAGGCTGAACCCGAATAAATACCCTTTTGGAGTGAGGTCTGACAAGCTCTTAGGCTTCGTTGTCAGCGGTAAAGGTATCAAAGTGGACCCTGCAAAGGGAAAAGCAATACAAGAAATGCCTGCCCCTCGCAATGAGAAGGAAGTTAGGGGATTCTTAGGACGGCTAAACTATATTTCCAGGTTCATTTCCCATCTAACGACTACTTATGAACCAATCTTCAAATTACTGAAGAAAGATCAAGTGGTGAAATGGAACAACGACTGCAAGGCTGCCTTTGATAGGATCAAAGAGTACCTTCAAGAGCCTCCCATTTTGATGCCTCCAGTTGAGGGAAGACCTCTGATCATGTATCTAATTGTCTTGAAAAATTCAATGGGGTGTGTGTTGGGGCAGCATGACGAGTCTGGCCGAAAAGAGCATGCATTATACTACCTGAGCAAAAAGTTTATCGACTGTGAAACCAGATATTCACTACTCGAGAAAACTTGTTGTGCTCTGGCATAAGCTGCTTTCCGGATAAGACAATATATGTTGACTCACACTACCTTATTGATATCCAAGATGGATCTAAATAAGTACATATTCGAGAAGCCCGCCCTCTCTGGGAGAATAGCAAGATGGTAGATGGTCCTGACTGAATACGACATTCAATACAATACCTAGAAAGCAATAAAGGGAAGTGGGCTAGCTAATCACCTGGCTCATCAGGCTGTGGATGACTATCAATCCATGAATTTCGAATTCCCAGATGAAGACATTAAGTTGGTAAGCAATGGTGAAGAACTCAGACCGTATGACGGACCTGAACAAGGATCCTGATGGAGCTTCTGACGCCCTCGGCAACGACATAGGCGCTGTGGTCGTATCCCCATAAGTCTGCCATACTCCTTTCAAGGCCAGAATGTGTTTCAATTGTACCAATAATATGGAAGAATATGAAGCGTGTATTATGGGTCTCAAAGCTGCCATAAATTTGGGAATCAAGTACTTAAGTGTATTTGGAGACTTAGCCTTAGTCATCAGTCAGATCAAAGGAGAATGGGACATGAAGAATCCTAATCTCATCCCCTACAAAGAACATGTGTTGACATTAATCCCACATATTAAGGAAATTACCTTCGAGCATTTTCCACGAGAGGAAAATCAACTAGCGGACGGGCTAGCCACTATGTCATCCATGTTTAAAATTAGGTGGGGTAATGAGGCTCCTCAAATCACCATAGAGAGGATGGACGAACCAACTTACTGTCACGATATTGATACTGAAGAAGTAGTGGACAATCCTTGGTTCCATGAAATTAAGGGATATCTCGAGGTCAAAGAATATTAGGAGGGAGCTTCAGTCAACGACAAGAAATTCCTGAGAAGATTCTCTGAGTTCTTCCTCATTAAAGGAGTTCTCTATAAGCACAACCATGACTCTACTTTACTTCGGTGCGTAGACAAGGGTGAGGCGGATAAGATCATGGCTGATTTACACGAAGGTACCTTTGGCACCCATTCTAGTGGGAACACGATGGCTAAAAGGATCCTACGGGCAAGATACTACTGGTCGACCATGGAAGCAGATTGTCATCAACATTCACGAACCCATCCTAAGTGTCAGATCTATGCTGACAAGGTACATGTGCTTCCAGTTCCTCTAAACGTCCTGACCGCTCCTTGGCCATTCTCAATGTGGGGAATTGACATGATTGGAGAGATCAAACCTATAGCTTCTAACAGACACGAGTTCATCTTGTTGCAATTGATTACTTCACGAAATGGGTCGATGTAGCTTCATTCACTTCTGTTACCAAGAACGTTGTGGCCCGATTCATCAAACAAAATCTTATCTATCGATATCGTATTCCGGAGAGAATCATTACAGATAATGGTACCAATCTCAACAATACTATGATCACATCACTATATGCGCAATTCAAGATCCAACATCATAACTCTTCTCCTTACTGGCCAAAGATGAATGGCGTTGTAGAAGCTGCTAATAAAAACATCAATAAGATCATACAAAAAATGACAGTGACATATAAGGACTAGCATGAGATGTTACCATTTCCTCTTCACGGTTAGCGTACCACGACGCACACGTTAATAGGGGAAACTCCTTTCTCCTTGGTATACGACATGGAAGATGTCCTACCAATTGAAGTCCAAATACCTTCTTTGAGAATCATAAAAGATGAGGAGTTGAATGGAGATGATTGGATTCAAACTCTATTTGACCAGTTGAACTTGATTGATGAGAAAAGGCTCACGGCTGTCTGCCATGGCCAGATGTACCAAAAATGCATGTTTAAAGATTTCATCAAGAAGGTCATACGTCAGGTGTATTAGGTTTGTGACTTGTTAATCAAGCGTATCATACTGCCACAAGGTGATCCCAGGGGCAAATAAAATCATACATATGAAGGACCATTTGTGATTAAAAACATATTTTCTAGTGGGGAAATGATCTTAACCACTTTGGACGACGACGACCTTCCGCACCCTGTAACTGCGAACATAGTTAAAAGATACTACGCATGAAAAAGACCCGCTAGGTCGACTGGCCTATGCAAAAATTAGGGATAAAACACAAAAAAATATGTACAACTGGCAAGCTGAAAACCTGAAAAGGTGGCTTGGGCAAAAAAGGGTATCCCGGTGGACTGAAAACTCGAAAGATCAGTCCAGGCAAAAGTTAGGGATTTAAAGCATATGACTATGTCCCGTTGGATCACCTTACAACCAATCTTCAGTATCAATTGTAAAACTCAAACGGTTCTAATCAATCCAATCAACTTAGGACAAAGCAACAAGTGGATGAGACGCTCAGAGACATGAAGGCTATAGCAGAATGGGAACCCCATGGGATTATTTTACATAGTTGCCTTTTGTTTGTATCAATTTTCATTTTTACGATGACATTCTCTTACTAGGATGTTCGTCCCTTTGTACAAAAATACTTATTCAAGTTAATACAAAGATATTCCTTTAAAAGTGTAAAACTATCTGTTTTTCTTTTACTGTTCTTGTTTCGTTTGCAAAAAATGTCCAGTGTTTATTTTTGAACATATGCATTTGAACGTAATTACTGTTTACAAATGAACGCATGAAAAAGGAAAACTAAACAGAAATGCAATTACTAATGGCTTTAAGAAACAAGATAATATCTATGGGCCATTCCATAAATTCCCCGTAGGTACTTTCCCTAACGGAACAGGAGCAAGGGCATCCTGCTATAAGATCATTACTATATCGCCAGTATGTAGCCTAATAATATTTGTTGCTTTCATGTCCCCGACGGAATGAAACTTCCTGTTACTGCTCCAAAGATTTCTCAATGAAAGTCACCCAACTGCTCAGGAATTCCCCAGTAGGATTTCACCAAGTCCGTAAGCAATGCAGGTCATTTATCTTCCCCACCAGAGTTTACTTCTCTATGATGGAAACCCAATCTAAACAGCAATGCAGCAGAACAACTGTACACAAATTGCATTCATACATCATAAACATCGACAACATAAATGCATATATCACAATCTCATTTACTTTGAGAAACATCATTACACCATGCATCTTTAAGCCCACTCTTTACACCTCAACCACGATATCGTCAAGTGCAAATTTCTGGGCACTCTAGTGTTCAATCATCTTCCACCTGCAAGTCACGAATGGCAGATTCACCAATCTAACTCTTCAGGTTTAAGAAGATTGAACAGGGGCAGCAGTTGTACCCCAAAATTTGCCTTCTCATTCCTCAAGACATTTCTCAAAGGGGCTCCCAAAATTCAAGCTTACACAAGTATATTTGGATTTTTCAGCATTAAGATTATGGGTGAAATTGCTAAAAAAGGAAAAAACAAATGAAAATTCCCTTTTCATAAAATTAAAGGAAAACCAAGTTCCTTTCGATTCTGCATCCTTTGATTGAATACTTTAGCCTTGGTTGCATCTTTCGTATGGGCGCTGCATTCCTTTGGGTAAAGTTCCTTTCGTGCTTTGATTGAGGCATTGGGCTCATTTTGCTAAGATCATTTCCTGTTTCATTTTTACGTTAGACTTTGTTTGAAGGTTTGTGAAAGTCTTTCGTTTGGCCACACAGCATCTTCCCTGCGTGTTAGCCAAGACAGGCAAAATTTCCTACCATAATAATGTACACAAGGACAAAGTCTCCTTTGAAGCATTTTGTTAGAAGCTTAGACTAGGAAACACTTCCCTTTAATATAGATTCAATTCACAAGGACAAAAGCTTCCTATGATGTCCTTCAATTCAGGAGCCCAAAACCCCCTTTTGCCCTCTTTCGACCATACATTTTCCCCTACAAGCCTCTTTAGTTTGGGGCAATGAATTTCCAAATGTTGCAAGCTTCGATTGAGCCTTCCATCCCTAGCACACATCCTTCGCTTAGGGGTGTGAAATATTTGAGCACAAGTCTTTTGTCATTCTTTCCTTTGGGCATCTGGCCCCTCTTTTACAAGCTTTTGTTTTAACATATTTGCATAAGGACACAACACATGAACCTCCTGCACACATTCTTTCGTTTGCCCATATGGCCCCATTTGCAGGGAAATTTGAGTGGGCAGGATTTCCTATAGAAATGGCTTGTTTTAAACATACAAACTCTTCACTACGGCATTGCCTCAGGCGAAGAAAGCATCACAGTGGTGCAATCGTAGAGCTTGCCAGGCATGTCTGGATGTTTCCAATCGAATGATATATTTTACTAACCCATTCCAAGAGCATGAATTTGGACCATTCGAAGGAACCCATGAAGGGTCTGATCGAAAGGCACTAATTTGTCCACTTCGAAGGAAATCCATATAAGCCATTCTAATGACACTTCAATTTGAAAAAATAAATGGTTGCTGAAGAGTCTGTTCGAAAGGCAAGGCTAGGGGGTCAAGACAAAAAGTTGATATGCCAAAGGTACTTGTTGACCAAGTCCCATGCGCTGCCAGGATCATGCCTGATACACTGGAAATAAAACTCCAAAATTGCTGCAATACAGTCCTGAAATGCTGCCTTATTCCTTGCACCAAAATAGCAATAAACACTGTCCCTCAAAAGCTACAAATACAGCACACCCTTTTTTTGTGAACTTTTTGTTTTCCCTCCCAAAGCATCAGCCCAAGCCATCTATAAATAGGAGGCATCACCACACATGTTAAGGACGCCTGAAGGATTGTAAGAAAACACTTGTGAAAATTCTCATAAATTCTCAAACACTTCCCAACATTCCTTTTTCAAACACTTCTATACACTAAGAAAAAAAACCTTCGATTCATCCTCCAAGTGACCATCAAACTACCTTTCGACCCACTCCCTCAGCTACCATACAGTAGGCCTTTGAATTACCCCATTACTTTTTATAAAAACTCTTTCGATCCACTCACACAACATCTTTCGCCAAATCACTGCTTTCACAAAGTAGCAACTAGACTAACCCTAAGAAGGTCCCATCGAACTCCAATTTTCTGTCAAAGAATGCACTTGCATCTCCTTTCGATTTAAGGACTTCAAGATGTAAGTTTTTTCTTTCAACTTGAGTCTATTCTATTTTAATATCATGTGCACATGCCAATAAAAAAATGTTGACATTTCTGGACCATGTTTCACCTTTCGGTTCTGACTGCCTATATGCTGAAAACTCAACCTTAGTTAGTTATGCTTTGGACTTTGAGACCCATCAGTTTTTATGCTAACCCCTGGACTGTAGTTATGTTTGGGTATTGCATTATTTAGAATTTAAGACAGGTTGTTATACCCTTCGATTGGCTAGTTGCACAAGCCTTTCGTTTCATAATATGAGGGCCCAATATGCTTACAAAGAGTCAACAAGGAGTCTGTGTCTAATCATGAGCTTTGTTTCTCCTAGGCCTCAAATGAAGGCCATAACCTTGCTGTCTCCAGGCCTCAAACGAAGTCCATAACGTTTCTATCTTCAAGTCTCAAGCGAAAGACAAAACTATACTGGCTTCTAGGCCCAGATGAAAGGCATGACTATCCTGATTCTAACCCCCAATCGAAGGAGACAGAGAGGCAAATTGAAGGGCATGAATCCACTGACTTCAGAACCCAAATCAAAGGAAACCAGGAAATGAAGAACCAAAGGGCCTTTCTACTTGGATAGAAAGACCCATTGTTTTGCTTTCCTTTTATTTTTTTCCTTTATATTTCCATACAATTCAATATGGTTATTGATCTGACCTGATCAGAAATGGACCGTCACGGCTGGCTCCGAGCAGAAAGCTTTTCGAACAAAGTGGGGGGGGGGGGGTACCTGCAAGGCACTCCGATGCTGAAGTAAGTAGGAGTACGAGCAGATAATAGTAAGTGTAAGGTTATAATGATCAATACCTGACCCTATGGAAGCAGAGGGTATTTATAGCCCCCAGCGCTGGGCCAAGGTTCCTTCATTGGGCCGGGCAGGTTTGGCCCAATGGAGGAACTGCCAGGTTCTACGTGCGTAGTGGAGACCCGCACGTGGTCCCCCTTCCTGGATATTCTGCGTGAAGTGCGGGCGGACGGAGACGCGGTCTTTTCGGAGTATCGTTGGGGGAATAGTGGACTGAGTCTGCCCTAGCTGGATTGCTCGAGGTAATGTCGAGCAGAACCTCAGGTTGTGGTGCTGGACTGCAGCATGTCGAGCAGGAGGTTTGCCGTCGAGCAGCATGTCGTGCTCTCTGGCCGGCGTGGTCCTTGTAATTCCATTTGGACTGGGCCTTTACAATGCTTTTGGGCCTGTCGGGCCCAGTCCAGAACAGGAGCCCCCCAAGTCGTGGCTCCTTTGTGAGGAGCCATGGCTTGAACTCAGGTTGCTTCCTCATCGAGGTCTCGTGCCCGGGACAGAGGTGTGGGCCCTCGAGGGCCTCCTCGTGTCGTGCTCGAAGACATCTTCCGCGGTGGATGCCTGGAGGATCCTCACCGGGCGCGTCTGTCGAGCATACGAGGTATCTTTCGGGAACTGTGCCGCCACCCTATGGGGATAGGGTCATCATTGCGTTGGGAGCAGCGTGTCGAGGAGAGAGACTCTGTGGTTGCCCGAGGTGACGTTTGGTATTCCACGTCATCACTATAAATAGGAACCTTGGGCCCTATAACACGTTTCTATTCTTTGTGCTCTCTCTGCTGTTGCTCTTCCAGATTTTTTCCAGTCGCGACCTTCTGCCACAGATTCTTCTACTCCGTAGCCAAATCCTACTTTTTGATTCAAGTAAGTGGCCTATCTTCTTCATTTTCCTGTTAAAATGCATGATTTTTGGCGTTTGTAGATGTTTTAGGGGCTGTGCGTGTGGGATTAGCCCGGTAAACTTATACTTAGCCCGACATATTCATGCCTAGGACCGGCAAACGCATGTTTGTGGTCGGCATATTCATAGTTTTAGGTGATAAACTTCAGTGCTGCCCGGGGTCTTCATGATCCAGGGCGCCTGATTCATGATCGCGCCCGATATGTTCATGGTCTTGGCCGTGGGCCTCATGGTGTGGCTCGCCATGTTCATACCTTGGGTCGACATGTTGTAGAGTGACCGCGTAGTTGGTTTGAGGAAGAGCACATCGAGTTTCAGGATGTCGGGGAGGCGACCATTCGTGGAAACGGACTATGTGGTCGTGAATGGGACGTCGTGATTTGTCGAGCGTATGGCTTCGTGCCCAATTGACTGGTTTCCCGTGCTCTGCAGGTAACCATGGCGGACGAGCCGAGCTCCTCCGGGCGCCACGATCGTGAAGAACAAAGCGCCGATGAGTCAGTTAACCTGTTTGATACTGTGACCGACCCTTTGCTGGACTGGGTGGGCGTCGAGCCCCGGGGGATCGCGTCGATCTACAGTCGGGGCGACCGAAATCCATATGCTGTCATCGAAACGGGCCAGGGCCAGCCCGACTTCCAAAAGAACTTTGTAGTCATGCGCCCGTCTTCCCTTTCAAGGATCTGTTCGGTGTATCCAGAATATAGTTTCGCGATGTACGAGATCACGTTCAAAGATCTTGGGTTGCGGCTGCCCTTCACTGATTTCCAGGTCGGGGTCTTCACTCACCTGGAGTTGGCCCCGTCCCAGCTACATCCAAACTCACTCGCCTTCATCCGGGCGTTTGAGCTGACGTGTCGCTATCTGAGGATTGGGGCGACCATACCGCTCTTCTTCCGGATTTTTCATCTGCAGCGCCAGTCCCGAGGAGGGAAACACAGCTGGGTCTCCTTGAAGCAGTCGAGGAGACTCTTCAAAATATATATGGACTCCGTACGGGGTTTTGAAGACAAGTGGTACATTGTGCGGCCAATTACCACCTCGGCTTTAGGAACCCTGTACGAGGAGGAGGAGGCTCTAAGCGATGATGACGGGGAGGCGATTTTGGGCGACGATGGGAGTCCTGTGATGGCACGTACGGCTAAGTTCCCTGTGCACGGGATATTCAGGCACTACGAGCATGGGACTGGATACTACCACACTACTGCCGGGGACATGTGCTCGGAGGACGAGGAGGCGTACGCCACCCTCTGTCGGCTTGTCGATAGCTTCCACCCTGCCCGGTGGGCTACGAGGGAAGGGGAAGACATCCTGGACGCAGAGGGTTACCCAACGTTCGAGTCTCGGCCGATCGACACCAAGGCACTCGTGGAGTGCGAGACGTACAGGCAGGCTGCCCGTCTGCTAGGTCGTTTATTGCTCGAATTTCTTTGCTCGTCATTTATTTATGAGCTTGCTCGATACTGACCCAACTTTTATTTTGTGCAGGTTCGATGGCCGGTCGACATGAAAGGCTTCTGAAATTGTCTTGCGACCAGAAGCGAGGCAGGAGGGTTGTGAAGGCCCCACAGGCGTCGAGGATGGGCCCACCACACAGTCCAAGTGCTCCTCAGCCGGTGAGGGTGGACTCGCCGTCAAGCTAGGGGGCCGCGTCGGATGGGACCCCAGAAGTTGAAGAGGTCGACCCTAGTGCCGTCCTGATACAGAGGAAGAGGACCCGCGTGGAAAGTGGTCCGACTGTTGGCGAGGACGCCAGTGCCGTTAAGTCTTTCGCGTTCCCCCCTTGCTTCAAAGAGGAGGGCTTCTTCGAGATATTCCCTCTGACAGTGATTGCCGACGAGATTGAAGCTATCAAAAGGATGAGCAAAGAGGACCGGAAGATGTATCTGGCCGCCAGCATGGACGGGCTGGTGAAAATGGCCGAGATGGCCTTGGTGCTATCCGAGGAAGGAGGGGACCCTGCCCTTGTCAAAGAACTCGAGCAGGAGAAGGCGGCCCTTACCTCGAGCTCGCGGAAGTTGAAGACCGCTCTGGAACGCTCCGAGGAGATGTTCCGCGAGCAGACGGCAATGCTGGATGCTGAGAGGGAGATGTTGACCCTGGAGAAGGAAAAGTCGGGAAAGTTGGCCGAGGAAGGGGAGCTTCTCCGGGCAGACAGGGATCGTCTGGGGGCCGAAGTCGGACGCTTGGCCCAGCAGATCGAGGAAACAAACGCTGCCATCCAACCTGCCGAGGACGAGCCGGAGGACATAGCGGCTTTGAAGAGTCGGTTGGAGCTGGTCGCCCATATCCGGCTCCTCGAGGCAGATTGCGTCGGTGCCCTGGAGGATGGGTTCAATTCTGCATTCGGTCAGCTCTCCCTGCTAAACCCAGGTCTGGTCACTGAGGGTATCGGCTACACACATCAGATCGTGGACGGCGTGATCGTGCCCCCGCCCGACTCTCCTAGCGTCGACAATGATGGTTCTGGGGAAACCTGACTAGGATAGCGGGCCTGCGTGCCTTTGACATTTTGTATTCTTTGGGCCTGCGTGCCCGTCTGTTGTACGTTATGAACATCGCCGACCTTCTTGGTCGGTTTATAATTTTTTTGTCTCCTTCGGGCGTTTTTATCTGAATTCTGTTTTACATTTTGAATGTTTTTCCCTTGCTTGAAATCTTATATATTTGCATGAATTTTTAGCCTAAGTCATGGGCCCGAGGCGTGCCCGTAAGCGGCTTTGATTTGGCGAGCGAGTCTGCTCGCCTCCCGTTTGTGTATGTGCCTGGCCCTATTTCGCTGGCCAGAGTCACCTAAGCGTTGTGCTCGAGGGGAGAGACTTCCCTTTGACCCTTTTAGATGGCCCGTCATTCTTGACGATTTGTCGGGCATTTGGAGCGAGGTTGCTCAGTCGGGCGCGAAGCCCGGTCGGGACTATTCGCCCTTGGCGTGAACTGCCCATCGCGAGCTGGGTATTCTACCTCATTGGTACAACGACGGTGGGGCTCGGTGTAGCTGTCCACATCGGGCACTATCGATCGTCAGCGTTTACCGCGCGATGCTGTGCAATTTAGCCGTAAGTCGGGCTTGTACCTTAGCCTTTATACGAAGTCGGATGTTTTTCCTCGTTGACCGAGCGCGGGTGCCGTTGGTCGAGGGTCCCAGGTGTTGGTAGTTTCTAACTGTAGTACTGCTTTAGCTTAGCAGCGTTCCAGGGTCGTGGTAATGGCTCTCCGTCTAATTGCTCGAGGTAGTACGCCCCGGTACCCGTGGTGCCGTGGACGCGGTAAGGTCCTTCCCAGTTCGCGGCCAACTTCCCTTCACGGGAATCTTTCTGGTTCCTGCGTAACACCAGACTGCCGATTTCGAACTCGCGCTTGACGACCTTGTCGTTGTGGCGTAGAGCCACTCGTTGTTTTAGGGTGGCTTCGCGCAGGGCTGCACCCGATCGGATTTCCTCGACTAGGTCGAGTTCATCCCTTAGTGCTTCGTCGTTCATTTCTTCGTCGAGGGGTTCCTCCGTTCGTCGGGACGGTTCCATGATTTCGACCGGGATGACAGCCTCGGTGCCATACGTCAGTCGAAATGGTGTCTCACCCGTCGTTGAGTGGGGTGTGGTGCGGTATGCCCACAAGATGCTGTGGAGCTCCTCAACCCATCCTCTTTTGGCTTCGCCGAGCCGACGTTTGAGCCCTCGGAGGATGACTCTGTTCGCGGCTTCGGCTTGCCCGTTGGTCTGAGGGTGCTCGACTGACGTGAAATGTTGTTTTGTCCCTAGTTTGGTGACGAAGTCCCGGAACCCGTGGTCGGTGAACTGGGTACCATTGTCGGTCACCAGGGCCTGCAGAATTTCAAACCTGGTGAGGACATTTCTTTTGTAGAAACGGAGGATATTGTGCGAGGTGATTTTTGCGAGTGCCTCGGCCTCGATCCACTTCGTGAAGTAATCGACGACGATGATAAGAAATTTGTTCTGGTAGGTTCCTTGCACGAAGGGCCCGAGGATGTCCATGCCCCACCAGGCGAACGACCATGGGGACGACAATGTGTTCAGCTCGTGCAGGGGGGCGAGGTGCATATCCCCGTGCTTCTGGCACTTATCACATTTTTTCACGTGTTCCTTGGCGTCTTGTTGCATCGTCAGCCAGTAGTATCCTGCTCGAAGGGCTTTCCTTGCCAAGGATTTACCGCCCATGTGCTGGGCGTTGATCCCTTCGTGTATCTCCCGCAGTACGTCGGGGATGGCGGACTCGTCGATGCATTTCAGGAGGGGAATGGAGAATCCTCTTCGGTATAGTTTCTGCTCGAGAACCACATAGGAACATGCTCGTCGCTTGATTATGGCCGCTTCGGCCTGGTTCGACGGGAGTTCTCCTTTTGTCAGGAAATTATAAATCGGGGTCATCCAGGACGTGGCATCCCCGATGGCATGGATCTCGACCGTAGTCGAGGGTGGTTCGATACTTGGACGTGCCAGAGATTCCTGGATGACGGATTTATTCCCGCCCTTCTTTCGTGTGCTCGCAAGTTTGAACAATATGTCCGCCCTCGTGTTTTGCTCGCGGGGAACATGAGAAATTTCTGCACGTACGAACTTTGTCATGTGTTTTTTGACTAAGTTCAAATACTCGATGAGGTTGTCATTTTTGGCCTGGTAGCTTCCCTATACTTGAGAGGCGACGAGCTGGGAGTCGGTGTAAATTTGAACCTCGCGGGCTCCCAGGTCCTCGGCTAGTCTCAGTCCTGCGAGCAGGGCTTCGTATTCTGCCTGGTTATTTGACGTCGGGAAGGAGAGAACTAAGGAATGCTCGATTACTACGCCTTCTTCGTTTTCCAGGAGGATCCCTGCGCCGCTACCGGACGAGCTGGACGCTCCATCGACGAAGATGGTCCACTTGTGTTCCTTCCCCGGGGGAAGGTCGTGAGTGGTCATCTCCGCGACAAAGTCGGCCAAGGCCTGTGCTTTCAGGGCTTTCCTGCTTTCGTACTGAATGTCGAATTCGGAGAGTTCCAAGGACCACTTCAGCATCCTGCCTGCCATATCTGGCCGACCTAGGAGTTGCCTCACCGGCTGATCGGTTCGCACGATGATGGTGTGGGCCAGAAAGTAGTGTCTGAGCCTCCTCGCAGCGTTAACGAGGGCCAGAGCGACCTTTTCTATCTGCTGATATCTGCTTTCAGGCCCTTGTAAGGCTTTGCTCATGAAGTAGATAGGTTTCTGCCTGTCAGGGGTCTCGCGGACAAGGGCTGCGCTGATGGCTTCGTTCGAAACGGCCAAGTATAAGTACAGTGATTCCCCGTCGTCTGGTCGAGACAGCACTGGCGGTTGAGACAGGCTCTGCTTCAGATGGCGAAGTGCGTGCTCGCATTCCTCGTTCCATTCGAAGACTGCTTCCTTTCGAAGGAGTTTGAAGAAGGGGAGGGCGTGCTGAGCGGACTTCGCGACGAAGCGGGATAGTGACGTCAGCATGCCGTTCATGATTTGTATCGACTTCTTCGACGTCGATGTTGGGAGGTCGGAGAATGCCCGACATTTGTCGGGGTTGGCTTTAATCCCTCGTTCTGTTAGATAGAATCCAAGGAATTTTCCTGCCTTAACCCCGAACGTGCACTTCTCGGGGTTGAACCTCATTTTGCACTGTCTTGCTTGGGCGAAGACTGTCTTGAGATGAGCTGCGTGATCGGTGTCTGCTCGGGATTTGACGATCATGTCGTCCATATATACCTCGAGCATGTCGCCAATCTGTTTGTTGAACACTCTGTTCATCATACGTTGGTAAGTTGCTCCGGCGTTTTTCAGTCCGAAGGGCATTACGTTGTAGTAATAGTTGCCCGAGCTGGTCATGAATGTCGTGCAGTGTTTGTCGCCCAGAGCCATTGGGATTTTGTTATATCCCGAGTAGGCGTCCATGAACGACAAAGTCTTGTAGCCGGCCGAGTTGTCGACCAGCATGTCTATGTTAGGTAAAGGAAAAGCATCCTTCGGGCAAGCCCGGTAGAGGTCGGTATAGTCAACACACATTCTCCATTTCCCATTATTCTTTTTAACAAGTACAACATTTGACAGCCAGGTGGAGTACCGGGCTTCAGAAATAAAATTTGCCTCTAGGAGGTCTTTTACAGCTTTTTCAGGAGCCTCCGTTTTTTCTGGAGACTGCCTACGCCTACGTTGTACTACGGCCTTGGCGGCTGGATCAATGGCGAGGTGGTGACAGGCGACCTCAGGGTCGAGTCCGGGCATCTCTGCAGCGCTCCAGGCGAAGAGATCAACATTCTCGCGCAGAAAGGCCTTGATTTGCTTCCTGGCCAAGTCGGGGAGGTCTTTGCCAATCTTCACTCCCTTGGTCGGGTCTGTGCCGAGGGGAACGAGCTCAAAATCACCGTCCGAAATAGGTCAGAGTGGGATTTGCTCGCTGCTGGATGGCTCGTCCTGATCGAAGCGAGCGTCGAGGGCTATGGAGTCGACCTTTGGTGGGGCCTTCTGGACTTCTTCCTCGGGGGATGCTTTTCTGTCGGGCTCCTGCTTTGTCCTCTTGGTGGGTCTGGTCCCTACGTCGACGGTATCCCGTCCCTTTGAAGCAGCGTTGAAGCACCTGCGGGCAGCAGCGAGGTCTCCTTGGATGGTGGCTACCCGTGCCCTTTTGGTGTAGAACTTCATCTTCAGATGGACAGTCGAGGGCACCGCTGTCAGCTCCGCCAGAGTCGGTCTCCCCAAGATGCAATTGTATAGAGACGGGCAGTCAATGACGAGGAAGCGGACCTTAACCTGTCTCGTAGCCGTTCCTACGCCGAACGTAACCAGTAGCTCGACATAACCCCAAGGTTTGGAAGTCGAGCCGTTGAATCCTTGTAGATCCGAACCCACATACGGAGAGAGATGTGAGTCGTCCAGTTGTAAGGTCCGGAACAACTGGTTGTACATCACGTCGACGGAACTCCCTTCGTCGACCAGGATGCGATGCACGTCAAAATTGCCATTTTTGCCCTTATCAGTAAGGGGATGACCGCGTTCGGGGCTCCGCCGGGGAGTTCTTCCAGGTAGAAGGTGATGGGCTCTGACCTGCCCTTCACCCTTTCGAACGTTACAGTTTGAGGAGGAGCTATGTCGACCAGTTCGTCCAACTTCCTCTTAGCTGAATTGATGGTGAGGTCGTTGAACCCGCCCCCGTTCATGACCATGGCGGAGGGGAAGTATTCCCACCTGCTGTGTGTTGTCAGGGGCTCCTGCAGGAGCTCGGAAATGTCGAAATCCTCGGGCCTGGTTACCAAGAAGGCGGTCTGGATAGGCACCGACTCGTCTGATGGTCGAGCGTCCTCTTTGGGCTCCTTGGGTTCATGGGCGTCACGACGGGGAGCGTCGTTTCGCCTGTACTATGCGAGCCTCCCTCCCTTGATAAGGGTTTCAATGGCGTCCTTGAGGTGGATGCAGTCCTCTGTCAGATGACCATGACTCCTATGGTATTGACAGTATTTATTTTTATCTGCCCCTGGCTTGGCGGGAGCAGGTCGGGGACGCTTGACGCCGCCGTCTCTGAAATCTGTACTGGCACACTCCGCCAAAATACACTCGCGGGAAGCTGTGAGCGGAGTGTACTCGGTGAAACGGCCCGAGGGCCCCCTCTGTTCCCGGGCTTCCCGGGGTCGATCTTCTTTCCTTTTCTCCCCAGTGCGTCGGGGAGGAGCCTCTTATCGTGAGTTGCTGCTGTTGTTGGGACCGCGAGCCCTGGAGTCTCGGGCCCTGTTGGCAGCTTCCCTCTCCTCGTAGTCCATGTATGCTCGGGCCTTGTCGAGGAGGGCATCAAAAGTTGGAGGTGGCTCAATACCCACAGCCTTTCTGAATTCTGTGCCGGGGAGGAGACCCCTCTCCAGCAAGTATCTTTTCATATGGTCCGCGTAGGGGACCTGTATCGCTTCTCGGTTAAAGCGGTTGATGAATTCCCTCAAGGTTTCATCCTATCTTTGGATAATGGCCTCGAGGGCCGCCTCGGTCTTCGGATGGCGCCGAGAAGCTGTGAAGGAACTGATGAATTGGTTCTTCAGGTTCCGCCACGACGTGATTGAGCCCGGGGCGAGTCCTTTATACCAGTCCATGGCCGCCTTCCTGAGAGTCATGGGGAAGAGACGGCACTTGATGGGCCCCCCGACATTATGATAGTGGAGCATGGCTTCGAACCCGTCAATGTGGTCGACCGGGTCTGCCACTCCTTCATACTCCTTCAGATGTGGGGGCTTCTCCATGCCCGGGGGGATTGGTGCATCCATGATGGCCTGCGACAGGGGACCGCGGGGGTCGTCCTCGTCGCTCCTCTCCGGAGAAAGAGACGGGGATCTGTAATTTTGTCTGGCACGGTGGTCGTGCTGAGTTTCCCTCGAGCGTGATGCTCGGTGGTTGAAGGTTACACGCCCGTCCCCGGCGTGCCTCTTGTTGTGCCTTGACGGGTCGCGACTGGGTTCTCCGGCAGGGTTGGCGGGCTGTCTCTCATAGTAGGGCCGCCTCTGCTTTGGCCGGGGAGAGGGGCTCCTGGAGTTCTCCCTGTAGTGTCTCCGCGGGGGAGAAGGGTGTCGAACTTCTGTGACCCGAGGAGGTGGAGAATATGGCCTCCGATGCCTCCTCGGGGGTCGTCGATCATCTTCAAGTGCCCTTAATCTTTCTCCTTGGGCGAAGATGAGATAATTTGTCTGATTAATGGCCGCGAGCAGTGCCTGGGTCGTGGCATCTGCCCCGGCGTGGGCTGGGACTTCCTGGAACCGGGCAGCTCTGTAATGAGCGAGAGCTACCGGGTCGTCTTCGAGTGCTGGAGGGGTCGAAGAGGATGATGCAGTAGCTCCGTCCCTGTAGGAGGAAGGTCCAGGGGCGTTCGTCACAGGGATGGTACTGTGGCCGGGATCACCGGGGTTATTGAGGTGTCCATTCTTGTCCGCGATACCGTTATTAGTGTCGGCGACACGGACGAGCTGCTCGTCACGAGCTGGATCAGCCATGACAGGTAGTTGAATTGAGCTTTGGTCTTTAGAGTTGTTCGTTAGACGGGGAAGCTAGTTTCCCACAGACGGCGCCACAGATCTGACCTGATCAGAAATGGACCGTCACGGCTGGCTCCAAGCAGAAAGCTTTTCGAACGAAGTGGGGGGGTAGGGGGGGTACCTGCAAGGCACTCCGATGCTGAAGTAAGTAGGAGTACGAGCAGATAATAGTAAGTGTAAGGTTAGAATGATCAATACCTGACCCTCTGGAAGCAAAGGGTATTTATAGCCCCCAGCGCTGGGCCAAGGTTCCTTCATTGGGCCGGGCAGGTTTTGCCCAATGGAGGAACTGCCAGGTTCTACGTGCGTAGTGGGGACCCGCACGTGGTCCCCCTTCCTGGATGTTCTGCGTGAAGTGCGGGCGGACGGAGACGCGGTCTTTTCGGAGTATCGTTGGGGGAACAGTGGACTGAGTCTGCCCTAGTTGGATTGCTCGAGGTAATGTCGAGCAGGACCTCAGGTTGTGGTGCTGGACCGCAGCATGTCGAGCAGGAGGTTTGCCGTCGAGCAGCATGTCGTGCTCTCTGGCCGGCGTGGTCCTTGTAATTCCATTTGGACTGGGCCTTTACAATGCTTTTGGGCCTGTCGGGCCCAGTCCAGAACAGTTGTAATAGTGTAGGATTTTATCTTTTTGCATTTTATTATTTTTGTATCAATGGAGTAACTAGGATGTATGGAAAGATAAAAGGAACAAGTAGATAACCAAAAATTAAAAACATAAAATGCATGCAATCAAACAAATTTGCACACTAGCACCTCTAGGGTAATCCCTCTTTGTTGCCTTTTGGAAAATAGTCATGTCCCTCGAACATGGGAGTTTTAGCAAAGACCCTCTATAAAAGACCGTAGTCCCTTGATGACCCTCGATGTTGCCTTCGGTAAACAATATAGATCCTAAACAACATTGCTAAAACGTCCCAAAGGTTTCCTTATATGACTATACAAACGTCCCACGCTCGTCCCTTCACATCCAACAATGGGGATTCTTACCAAAACAATGGTAAGATAGCTACATCTAAAGGAGGAGGAAAAGAACATTTACGACCTTTTGAGTAGGTAGGACGCTCTAGTTGCTCGCTTGCTCACAACAAAAGCATCTTATCCACCAACACTTTAATTTTGAAACATTTTTAAAAATGACAAACACTTTATACACGTTCTTATAGAAACAAGATCCATTACAAAGACACCTTTTCAAAATCCCTTTCAAAAACACATTTCACAAACACTTCTTTAAACTATTTTCCAAACAACACTTTGTAGGCGCTCTATAGAAACGAGAACCATTACAAAGACGTTTTCAAAATACTTTCAAAACCCACACCACAAGCCCACATTAAAACAAAAGCAAGTGATCTAGCAAGCAACTAAGAGCCCATAAATAACTACGGATGAAAAAGGTGTTAATACCTTCCCTTTTCATAACCTACCCCTCAAACTCAAGAAAATAATCTCGAAGGTCATTTCTGTTCTTTTCAACCTTTCTTTATTGGATGAAAGAAAAGTCAGTGGCGACTCTTCTTATCCGCAACAATTTCGATAAAACACAAAACAACCAAGTCAGTTCTCCTAACGCGTTAATGTTTACCGTGAAAAATGGTAAACAACCGCTGATCTTCCAAAAGGTAACTTGTTTGGTGACTCGCAGGATCGATCAGATTGATCCTAAGACATGGTTGATTTTTAGAGAGTTTAAATGCTTTAAAATAGAGAGTTTCGACTAATCCTAATGGTGATTAACGCAAGTAAGGTAGAGATACTTTAAGTAAATTGCATGGAGAAAAGCTTGATAAAGTAAATAAAAGCATTAAAGGCTTGTTAAATAAATGACATCGACTGAGATAAATAAGTGAAAGCGATAAATTTCTCGAATGTAAAAGACTTCGATTAAGGTAAATGGTGTTTCACACATACATTCTCAATGATTCTTTCTCTCACGCTGGGTACTTGAATCTAAATGAGTGACTTGTATACAATGGTGAACACATACAATAACTACGTGAACGCTTAGTATTTATACTAAAAATTCTAAGTAAATGCTAGGCAGTTTCATCGCTTCGAGGTGACACCACATGGCACGCTCACAACCCTCGACGCCTACTTCCACGCCACGTTGCGCTTGGTAACTACTGGGAACCATTTTCCCTCCAACAATTCAAAATTCAAACCTTTTGATCTTGGGCATCAGGGACCTTGATCGAAAGGTTGCTCCTTCAGCGTTGAAAACAACATGATTCCAACTTAGAGAAATTTCTCTAAGTATCTTATCATTCTTTGACAAGCCTTCTATGTGATCAGCTGATCGAAGCCTTCTTGTGTAGGAAACTCTTCTAACTCATAATTAATGATCTATATGATAATAGAACGTGGGTGTCGAATTTAGGAGCCAACAAATTTCCCCCCAAGAATGTCTTATTTCAACGCTTAGAAGAAAGAGGCATTATTTGATCTTCCATTCGACATCTGTCCTTCACTCTCAGCCACAAATTAGTTTGTGCGCTTTTTGTCTCCTACCAACCATCTGACAATCTCAAAAAATCATCATTTCAACTTTTCCCAAGATGTCACTTCAGTAAGGCACTTTGCACGCACGATGGCCTTTGATACGCTGTCATTATGACCATTCTCTGAAATTGAGGAAGCATGCTGCAACGTTTCCGTTTTCCAGAATGGTTACAACGCTAATGCGTTCCACGTGCCCCACTCCCGTCTGTGGCATTAAATGACCTCTAGCTCTGTGATTTCCCAATCACTATAAATAACACTAAGTGCTTCATTTGGATTCTTTACGCTTTCTTGCATCCAAACCTTCGATTGAACGAAATCTTATGCAAACGGCCCTTTGCTTCTTCCTCTCCAAACCCAGTAATCTTTATTCTTCATTCACCCTCCTTTAAACCAAAAATTGCTTCACGTACTCGTGCTCCCAATGCCCCAAGAGCTAGCATTCTCTCCAAGACTGCTCAACCAGAAACCTTCTCAACTGCTCCGGTAGTTAATTTTATGGGAATGCGAAGGGTTCCTGAACCCATGGGTGATGCTGAGCGCAAAACCTATGGCTCTCAACTGTTGATTCCCGTTGGATATTCCAACCAGGTTTTTGCCATGTCAGGCCCTCTCTCAACATGCATTACTGACCCCACAAAAATTGAGGGTTTCTTCCCCGCACATGAGGCACTCAGACCCATTGGGTGCTCAAAGAAGGCGAAAGATGATACTGAAGATCCTGCGAAAGAGAAAATAGATCTTCGGTTTTTTAACAGGGGGGTTAGGGCTTTTTGATCTAGCCCTAGCCTTACACCAGAATATACCGCTTGGCTCAACAAGATGGAGGAGTTCCAGGCTTCGATTTGGAAAGGCATGGGCATATATGACCTGGTCATGTTGTCCAAAACTGATCTTAACTATTGTCCCGACATGCTGGTAGCTTCATTGCTGTTTTGGGACTACACTCATTATACCTTCCACTTGCATTGTGGAATGGTTACACCCACTCTCTTCGATGTGGCCGCAATTGCTGGTCTTCGACCAACTGGGGACTACTTCGACCCAGAGGAAATGTCTGAAGACCATATTGGGTTTTCTGCTACCAAACCCACCTACACCACTTACACCAGTCATTACCACGACAAATCAACGACTACGGTGACTGATGTGGAGCACATCGCGTTTCTAGCCCTTTGGCTGTCGCGCTTCGTGTTCTGCACGAAATCCCTCTAGGTGACGAAGAAGATGGCCACCCTCACTACTCAGCTTCATCATGGCCAAAACATCTGTTTGGCCGAATTAATATTGGCGAACTTGTACGAGTCGATAAGCAATGGAGCGACTCAATTAAAAGTAATCTAAAATAGAGCCAGCCTGCTGCTTGCTGGTCCCTTCTGGTTACTCCAACTCTGGCTGAATGCCACTTTCGAGTCTTTTCTACCCCAGAAGACTCAAATAAATGAAAAGGCTCCTGAGATAGACAGGAGGAGCGTTGAAGGAACCAGGCTCGCCTTATTGACTCCTACTGAGGATGGGATGGAACTACAAAAGACCTTCACAAACTTCGTTCAGATGTTTGCGGGGAGGAAGGAATTCACTTCGACCATGGCCCCTTTCGCCGGTCGAAAGTGTGGTCCAAGATGGTTTACCAGGCCCCATCCTAAATCACCAGAGGATCCTCACTTCTAAGAACATACAACAATGTGGGAAGCGTTTCTCACCCCAAGGATAATGCCGTTGCGTTTCAAGAGTTCGAAAAATCAGCTGAGCCTGATTGCCTACCAGCCGAATCTTGTCTCTCGACAATTTGGAATTATTCAATCGCTTCCTTCTCCGAGTTATCCTCGGGAGAAATCATTGTTGTTATTTTCTAATGACTACTCTGAAGACACCGCTACTAGGCATATTAGTAGGTACGTTGGTCGGACCATACTATCATTGTTAGACTACCAACTCAACTTCCTCTGTTCACCAGCCTTTGAAGACTGGTGGAAGAGATATTACGTCAAAGAGTTCTTCGAAGAGAAGGACTTTGCCGACGAACTCAAGAAGTCCTTCGTCATGGTCCTTGATAAAATAAAGAAATGTACGTTCCCTCTTCAAATTATATTTGTCTTTTCATTTCGACTTATATCTGTCAATTATAACTTGTGAACGTTTCTCTTTCAGTTGTTCGAAAACCTATGGCTAAGAAGGCCACAAACAACAATCAGGGTGGAGGTCCCTCTGCAAACCCTCCAGTATAGGTAACAATTTTTCCTTGTTTCCTTATAGTTTTAAACATCCTGGTTTTCGATGTTGTGTTTTAAATCGGCTCCGTTTGGGATTTTCAGAAACCTGCGCCTAAGAAGTGACCCATATTAACGGTCGAAACTTCAAGTGGCGACGAGGAGGAATCTCCTCCTGTTCCTCTCAACCGGAGAAAGCTGAAAAAGGCTGCTCCTGCTCCTGAACCTCGACCTGTGATAAGAACTAAAGTCACAGGGAATAAACCCAGGCCACCCCCTTTTATTATCGAAGAACCCACGGAGGATGAGCTAAATGTCTTTCTCAGTAATCCTGTTGAGAGCGACAACTCTAGCCCTGGGGCTGAGGTTCCTTTACAGGTAATGTCTCCGACCACTTTTAACTTAAGTGTCGATGATCACCTTCGATTGTGCATCTCTCTAATCAGAGTTTTTTTTTCGACATTCAGGAAACGGCTGGCACTTCAGCGCCAGCTGGGCATCCTGTCGAAGGTTCCGGTTCCTTCGTAAACAGCGCAGGGGAACCCACCTACAATCCTTCTTCTTTCGTCAGTTCTGATAACGAAGTGAATCAAACTTTGGAGATGCAGGACTCTGCTGACCATAGCAGACAACGCGAAGAGGAACTAGTGGATGATTAGTTACCTGGTGATACAGGGGGTGCCCCTGAAGAGCATCACCAGGAGGAGGTTCAAGTAGTCAACGCGACAGAAGAGCAACATGATGAAGAGGGTCATGTTGACGCTGATGCTGCTGAAAATGTTTAGCCCCAAGCCAACATTGTCGAAACAGAAACGGTTACCTCGACAAAGCCCAGGTCTAAAGAGGACTTGGCTCTCTTGAAGAAGAATGATCCAATCGGCTATCTGAACGCCATCGTCGAGAGCAGGGAAAATTCATCTGACCCTAGTCATGATGCTTCTACTGCATCAGGGAAGTCTACTTCGACTTCTCCTCTCGATGAGGTCTTGAAGAAAGTTAAGGCTCAATTCTTCTAGAGGGACCTAATGAAGGCTTTGGAAGGGGATCCTACTGCCCAATCTTGTTTAGGGGTTGTCTTGGGTGCAGTCGATTTGCTTGCTAATTCTCCATAGATTTTCGGCTTCTTCTTGGAGCTATACTCTATTATTGACCAAGCCTCTACGGATTACAATCGTCGAAGGGGGTTCAACAACCAACTCGAAATGCTGCATGGCAAGAGTTCTGCTGCTTGGACTGAAGTAGCTGAATCGATCTCTAGAATTAAAGAGTTGTCGAATCAGAGAACTTCCAAGCAACAGGAAATCGAAGCCATCGATCAGGATAATGCCTCTATACGGGCGCAGATCGAGGAGTTGGAAGCCAGGTTAAACGCTAATACTAAGCGCAAGGAAGAACTTTTTTCGACTGTTTCAGACGCGGAGAGCAAAGATGAAGTTGCTCGAGGCCTAGAGTTCGCTGAAAGGGCCCAGGCTCTATATGACCAGATTGCCAAAATCTCTCAGGCGAATGCCTTGTGCAACAAACGACTGGAGTTACAGCGAGCAAAATATCTTCGTCTCAAAGCTTCCGTCCCTTTTTAATTTGCTCTGTACTTCATTGACCATGTACTCAAATATTTTGTAATTTTTGTAGCCATTTTGGCTTATCAATGTTATTTTCCATTTTGGCTTTATTGTTATTTATTTTGATCTCTTGGAGCATAGGTTTATATTTTTTCAAATATTTTCCGTTTACTCTCAAGAGTCTTTTATCTTCGCTTAACTCTTCGACCTCATATGCTCCACCAGAAAAAGTTTGAATAGTTTTGAAGGGTCCTTCCCATTTGGGTGACCATTTTCCCATGCTTCGATCTTTTCGATCCATGGGAAGAATTAACTTCCAAACTAGTTCTTCAGGCGAGAATGCCTTAGGTTTTACTTTCTTATTGTAAGAGTCTTCCACTCTTTTCTTTTGAATTCTCAGTAGGTCGAGAGCTCGTAGTCTTTCTTCGTCTAAATCTACCAATTCGTCTAACATCATATCCCAATAAACCTCAGGGGGAATATCTTGATGTCTTTAAACCCTTACTGATTGGAGACAAATTTCTGCTGGCAGTACTGCGTCATGACCGTAAGTTAGCCGATATGGTGTTGTACCTGTGGCTTCCTTTGTGGATGTTCGACAAGCGCACAAGATCTGGTCTAACGTTTTATGCCAATTTTTTGGCTTCTTGCCTACATGCTTTTTTATCAGGCCAATCACTATTTTATTCGCCGCTTCGACTTGACCATTTGCCTGCATGTAATAAGGCGTTGATGTTAGGAGTCTGAAGCCTGTTTCTTGCGCGAATTCCTGCATCTTTCGACCAGTGAACACTAACCCTTGATCAGTTGTTATAGTCTCATGGATTCCAAATATGTAGATAATGTTCTTTTGAATAAATTCAATGACATTTTCTTGGTCTGCGTTGACTAAAGGGATAGCTTCGATCCATTTAGTGAAATAATCAATGCCTACCTGTATATACTTCTGGCTCTTCGACAATGCTGGTCGAATCTCTCCAATAAGATCCAACGCCCATCCTCTAAAAGGCCAAGGTTTCACTATTGAGTGAAGCTCGCTTGCTGGTACATGTTGGATACCAGTATGGACTTGGCATTCTTGGCAACCCTTCGCGAACTTGACACAATCTTTCAAGATAGTGGGCTAATATAGTCCTTGTCGAAACAACAACCATTTCATCTTATGACCTACTTGGTGAGCCCCACATGCTCTAGCATGCATAGTCGAAAGGGCTATGTATGCTTTGGTTTCGCTTAAGCATTTTAATAATACCCCTTCAGGCGTCTTTTTAAACAACTCATTCCCCATGAGTACGTAACTTAACGCACTATATTTTATTTTTCGTTCTGTCAAAGCTGCTGGATTTTGTAGATAATCTACAATGGGTTTCCTCCAATCTTGCTCCGATAAATTGTCTATGAACGAAATTTCGAAATTCCTTTGATCGACATATCCTAGTCTTGTCGATTCCAAATCAGTTGGAGACAATCTGGTTGATATCATTTTTTCTCGGGCTTCGATTGCTCTTTGTAATCTCGTTTTTGAAATCCTATACCCAGATGCAATTTGTGCCAAATCATTGGCTATTTGGTTTTCCAATCTAGGTATGTGTCGAATATTAACCAATTCGAATTTTTTCAATAAACGATTTGCTATCACAAAGTACATAATGAGATTTTCTCTTATACATTTGTACTCTTTTGTGATTTGCTTAATGAATAACTCTGAGTCTCCCATTATTTCGACTCGAGTTGCCCCCAATTCCAACAATATTTCAAGGCCAATAATTAGAGCTTCATACTCAACCTCATTGTTCGAACAAGTACCTTCTATCTTGTACTTGAATGTTGTTGGAATTTTTTCTGGAGAAATAATTAAGACCCCTACTCCCGTTCCATATTTATGGCTGGAACCATCGAAGTAAAATTTCCAGGGTTCTATCTCCAAGTAATTTATATTTTGTACCTGAATTGAGTGGTCGACTATAAAGTCTGCTACCACTTGTCCTTTTACTGCCTTGAGAGGCATAAAGGTTAACGAATACTCAGTTAATGCTAGCGCCCACTTGCCAATTCGACTGTGCAAGACGGGTTTCGACAACATGTATTTGAAAACATCAGAATGGGACGAAACATACACATTAACTGGTTTTATATATTGTTTGAGCTTTGTACAAGAGAAATAAATACATAGACATAATTTTTCAACTTCGCTATATCTAGTTTCTGCGTCGTTCAAAACTCTGCTAAGGTAGTAAATGGGTCTTTCGACTCCATTTTCATCCTCTTGGGCTAACATGCTTCCCAAAGTTTTGTCGGATGCAGCTATGTACAATCTCATACTCCTATTTCTACAAGGAGGCACCAAAATAGGTGGCTTGGTGAGGTACCCTTTGATCTTGTCGAAGGCTTCTTGTTGCTCTTGCCCCCACTCGAACCCTTCCTTATTCAATCGAAGTAAGGGTGAGAAGGCTTGCGCTTTTCCATTTAGGTTAGATATAAATCTCCTTAAGAAGTTTATCTTGCGCAGCAGAGATTGCAGTTCCTTTTTGTTCGTTGGCGCTTTCGCTTCCAAGATTGCCTTCGTCTTGTTCTGGTTGATTTCGATTCCTTTCTTGTGGACGACGAAGCCCAAGAAATCTCTATCTTTCACACAGAACGCACACTTCAAAGGGTTCATCTTCATACCATGCTTTCTCATTCTTTCGAATGATTGTCGAAGGTGGTCTATATGGGTCTTCCTGGAAACAAATTTTACAACAATATCGTCAATATATACTTGCATGAAAGTGTTAATAAAATCATGGAAGTTAGAGTTCATTGCTCGCTGATATGTTGCCCCAGCGTTTTTTAGGCCAAAAGGCATTACTACCCATTCGTAAGTTCCTAAGGCCCCATGGCATCGAAAAGCTGTTTTCGACACATCTTCTTCAGCAATGAAAATTTTATTGTATCCTGAGTAATCGTCGAGCATGCTCAGGTACTCGTAGCCAGTGGCAGAGTCGACAAGCATTTCTGCCACAGGCATAGGATATTCATCTTTGGGTGTTGCAGCATTCAGATCTCTGAAATATATGCACACCCTCAATGTACCATTTTTCTTAATAACTGGCACAATGTTTGCAATCCATTCGACGTACCTCGTAGTTCATATGAATTTGCACTTCAGCAGTCTTTCGACTTCCATTTTGATCTTCGACAGTATTTCTTGAGCGAAGCGTCTTGGAGTTTGTTTGACAGGCTTTTTCCCAAGTTTGATTGGCAACTGAAGTTCTACCAATCTTCTATCGAGACCAGGCATCTCGTCGTAATCCCATGCAAAGTAGTCCTTGAACTCCTTAAGTAATTGGATCACTTCGACCCTGAGCTCTGGGTCTATTTTGGCACTGATGTAAGTGGGTCTTTTATCTAACCCTTCGCCCAAGTCGATTTCTTCTAAAGGATCCTGTGCTAACATTTTGATGTTGTTCGCCAGGGGGTCCTTTTCGAAACCCAAAGGCTCATCGTTGTAGATGGCGTCGAGCCTCTGTTCCAGCATTCCTTCTGTCGAGATATCGGGAGGTTTTGGGTCGAAATCTTCTCCAGGACCTATATCTGGTGGCTCTGGGTCGAAATCTTTTCCAGGACCTGCAGAAGGTAGCACTTGGTTATTGGCCTTGGTGGCCATATATTTTACTTCGGCTTCGAGAGCCGCTATCATTCTTGTTTCGGCTACGTAGGCCGAAATTCGCTGTAACGCTTGCGACTCAGTCATTATCACTGAATTAGCTTCCCCAGCCAGTTGCCTGGATGTCAGTTAGCCCACTGAAATCAATGTGAGACAAGTCTTCTTTATCCCATTGAAACCCATGATCAGGATGCAGGTACAAGGAATAAAAAGCATTTGGCATTGGCGCCATGTCGAAGTCAGGTGCTGGACATGGCCCAATGTGAGCCAAATTTTTGTCGAAGTCAGCTCTCCCTAGGTGATTAACTTCGCCTAAGTAGTAGCTCTGACCTGCTTCTATATTCTCGACAATCCCATCGGGACGCCATAATATCACCCTTTGGTGCATCGACGATGGTACTGCTCCGACACCATGTATCCATTCTCGGCCTAACAGTAGGTTGTAATTTGGTTTAGCCGATATGACCATGAACATGGTTGGTCGAAGGATGGATCCCACTTTGAGGTCTAGTTGAATCACACCCATGGTGGTCCCTATTCCGCCTTCATAGTTCGATAGGACCATATTATGAGGCTTAATGTCTTCATCATTCTTGCCTACTTTTCTTAGCATGAAGTGGGGAATTATGTTGATAGTCGCCACACAGTCCACCAAGATTTTGTTTACAGTGGCCTCTTCGAGCTTTGCCCTTATGAATAAAGGCTTGAGGTGACTTTTCATCGCCTCAGTTGGTGGTTTGAAGAAACCATTTTTCTCTTCAGTGCATCCCTTACCCATGACAAAGTAGCATACTGGCTTATGCTTGGCCATCTCTTGTTCGACTTCCCAGTCATTTGCTTCGACTTCCATTTGGCGGTCGAATTCTCTTGGCAAGACCGAAACTACATTTACCATGGTGTCTAATGTGTCGTCGGACTCGGAGCTATCTTCGTCACCAGCTTCGTCTTGATCAGGCCATACCAATCTATTGGCCACTGGTTCCCTCTCCAAAGGCTTTCTTTGCTTTCGCTGGGGGACATTTGAGCTCGACTCTGGCTTTGGTTCGTTGGCAGCCTCTCTCTCAGCCTTGCGCCGCCTTTGGTACCTTCTCCAATGGGATCGAGACATTGGGTTCTTTCCCTTGTAGTTACTCGATACTTGAGAAATTTTGGTGGCCCCTACATGAGGTTCTTTCTTGAGTGTCAAAGATGAACCTCTTGGCACTTCAAAGGAATGCCACCTTTATTCATTGGGTCTCTTTTAACTCGATGTTTTGAGCCATGTATCGACTGGCACATTGGCTGGAGGCCTGAAAGTTAGTGGCCTCTTTTCCTGACTTGAACCCTTTTGATAGGTTCTTCTAGGATCGTGTCGAACATCAGAGCCTGCACTTGTTTGGGCATTTCTGCTCCATTTTTTGTTTGCGGCTCTCACACCTTCGATGTGTTCAGCAGCTTTCTTGTCAAAAATAGAGCTGCATCGAGGACACAACATTACTTCTAATTTTTTCTTCTGGCATCGTTGCAAGAATTTTGCCAGATTTTCGTTCTCTTGGGGGAACGCTGTTCTGTTTTCTTGCTCTTGCTTTATGGCTTCCTCTGAAACTTTTGATTCATAGATTTCGACCATGTTGACATTCATGTTCTCTTTAGTAGCAAGAGTCATTTGCTTCATTTGAGCCTCCAGGTATTTTGTTTGGCCTTGCACCGCAGCCAAGTAGGAAGTGGGTTTATTTCCACATTTTGAGACTCCACCTGTTTCCAGTTTTGGGCCCTCATCGGCCTTTTGGACTGCTTCGATTGTTTTTCTAGAAAGGTTCCCAGAAAAACTGCCAAATATTGGCATATTGATATGATCTTTGGTGACCTCGACCATGGTTATTCCTGGCCTTTTCACCTGACTCCTGGAAGCTTCGATCACATTTACCCCTGAGGGTTCAGCATAGTGGGCTTCCGCCTGCAAAGGGCTCTAATCCACATTCACGGGGGCCTTGTCAGCGAACTTCAGCCTCCCTTCTTTGATAGCATTTTGCACGAGATCCCTGAAAAGAAAACATTGAGATGTTTTATGGCCCAGAAAGTTATGATATTTACAATAGCCTCATTTCTTTATTTGATCAAGAGGAGGCACTTTTACCAATGGGGGTATTATCATTTGGCCATCTTTTACAAGTAAATCAAAAATTTCATCATATTTCGTAATATCGAAACTGTAAGTCTTTTTAGGGAACCTATCATTGGCCTTTTCAGACTCAGTGGGGTTTTTTCCACTTGAGGGGACTAGTAATTTGCAAGAGTATGGTGGCCCTCATTTTAACTCAGCTAAATTGACCTCACTCTCCTCGACGGCTATAAGTTCGTCGAATGTTTCTGGATCTTCATCATCCATTTCAACATATGCTATCTTTTCTCTTTTATGAGTTTTCGTCGTCCTAGCTTTTTCAGCTTTAAGGAGTTCTACCTGTCGAACACTATCGGCCAATTGGGCCATGTCCCTCAGGTACTGAGTGTCTAATTTCTTCCTAATGGAGTAATCTAGACCTCCAGCGGCTATTTCGACTAACTCGTGTTCTGGAACTTGCGTAAAGCATCTTGCCTTGAGCAATCTAAACCAATTTAGGTATTCGTCTATAGGCTCAGTGAATCTCCTCTTTACACTAGCCAACTCTTTCAAGCTTATCTTGGTTTGTCCCATGTAGAATTGCTCATGGAACAATCTCTTCAACTGGGTCCAATGGTGGATCGAATTGGGGGGGAGAGTTGTAAACCAAGTAAACGCATTCTTTGTTAGGGAACTTGGGAAATACTTAATCCTTAGGTTCTCATTGTTTGAGATTTCTCCCGCTTCGATTAAATATCTTGCCACATGTTCGACAGTGGATTCTGTCATGTCCCCTGAAAACTTAGTGAACTTAGGGACTTTGCATCTAGGAGGCAAGTCCGTTTGCAACACATATTCCGACAGCGGGGATGTGAAGTTGGGCTTACGAAAGCCCGTATTCATCCCGTTTTGCATCATGATTCTTTCAATCATGGCTGTCAAGTTATTCTCCAAACCAATATTCTGGTATTGGATCTGCTGAACTACTTCGTCAGTGTTTTGGTTTCTATTAACCATCCTTATTTCCAGGGCTACGACTCTCGGCTCTTCGACCCCGGGTTGTTCCATTTGTACCCTAAGGTTCTCTTCGATAGGCTACTGGACTTGGTTAATAGTGGTTTCTTCCTCTAGAATTATGCCTTGGTTTCCCCTTATCTGTGCCCTTTAGGGCTGTCGAATGGGTTGGGGTACCCCAAAAAAGTCAGCCAGACGCGACATTTGCGCTGTCATTTGCTGATTCGACTGGGTGGTATTCTGTATTAGAGGATTTAGCACTATACTTAAAGTTTGCACAACCATTTGAACCATGTCGTGGTTGCTTTCGCCCATTTGCTACCTCAAGACTGCTGTCGAGGCATTCGTAAGGCCAGGCATTATGTGGGACGTTCCTCCTAAGAGTTGGTTCCTACCCATGTTCACCATACCAACTCTAGAGCCTTGGAGTGGCGAAGAGGCGCTCACTAAAGGTTCTGAAAAGGTGGACGTAGCGTTCGTCAGGCTAGTCAATTCAGAAGTTGGCATGCCGTAGGGTGGTTCTCGATTTATCCATGTTGTCGAAAAACCTAGGGGAACATATGGTCTAGTTCCTTGGTTTCCCCTTGGTGGGGGAGTTCCCAAAGGCATTATGGGGCCTGTAAATGAAGGCATTGGCCCGTTTGTGTAACCGTTACTGTTGGCGCTGAACCAGCGGTTACCACTTCGCTTACGGTTGGGATAACCGTCGCTCCCACGTTTGTTGGTGGGTTTTCTCCATTATTTGGCGGATTCACCATTTCTCTACTTTTTCTCCTAGTATTGGTTTCATTGGTGTATATTCTACCACTTCTCAATAACATGCAATACTCTCGAGGAAAGAGTATATTTTATAAAAAACGATTAAACTCATAAAATCAACCCAAGGTCCCACTGGACGTGCCAATTTGTTTACCGTGAAAAATGGTAAACAACCGCTGATCTTCCAAAAGGTAACTTGTTTGGTGACTCGCAGGATCGATCAGATTGATCCTAAGACATGGTTGATTTTTAGAGAGTTTAAATGCTTTAAAATAGAGAGTTTCGACTAATCCTAATGGTGATTAACGCAAGTAAGGTAGAGATACTTTAATTAAATTGGATGGAGAAAAGCTTGATAAATTAAATAAAATCATTAAAGGCTTGTTAAATAAATGACTTCGACTGAGATAAATAAGTGAAAGCAATAAATTGCTTGAATGTAAAAGACTTCGATTAAGGTAAATGGTGTTTCACACATACATTATCAATGATTCTTTCTCTCACGCTGGGTACTTGAATCTAAATGAGTGACTTGTATACAATGATGAACACACACAATAACTACGTGAACGCTTAGTATTTATACTAAAAATCCTAAGTAACTGCTGGGCAGTTTCATCGCTTCGAGGTGACACCACATGGCACACTCACAACCCTCGACGCCTACTTCCACGCCACGTTGCGCTTGGTAACTGCTGGGAACCGTTTTCCCTCCAACAATTCAAAATTCAAAACATTCGATCTTGGGCATCAGGGACCTTGGTCGAAAGGTTTCTCCTTCGACGTTGAAAATAACATGATTCTAACTTAGAGAAATTTCTCTAAGTATCTTGTCATTCTTTGACAAGCCTTCGATGTGATCAGCTGATCGAAGCCTTCTTGTGTAGGAAACTCTTCTAACTCATAATTAATGATCTATATGATAATAGAACGTGGGTGTCGAATTTAGGAGCCAACAGTTACACATGCCAATGCTACCACTAGTCGAACAATCTCTAATCTTGCTATTAGAGAAAATACTTCAGAGTAGTCGAGTCCTACTCTTTAAAGAAAACCTCGAGGTACTAATCTTGATTTTTTGTCTTGATATTGACCCATATGCATTGTGTTTTAACTTGAACACCCACTTTACTTCCATAACTTTTGTATGTGTTGGCAATTCGACTAACTCTAATGTGTTATTTATTTTGATTGCCTGATACTCTTCAACCATAGATAACTTCCACTTGTTAATCTTTAAAGCTTCGCTATAGTTGATTGGTTCAGCACCTACAAGTAAAGAAAAATGAACTAATTTTCCATCTGGTGTGATTTCATCATCACCCACCACTTTATAACCATGAAGTCTTGTTGTAAGAACTCTATTTATTTGAGGTCTTTGGCATGTTTCAGCCAAAACCTCTTTGACTTCGATTGTGTCGTGAGTTTCAATAACTGCTTCTTATTCGACATCGATTGGATTCTCAACAATTCCTTCGACTGGATTCTCAACACTTCCTATGACCTCTACTTTATTAGTTTCTTCGTTGAAATCAAAGTTCATTAATGTCTTGTTGCTAGAATTCCAATCCCAGGCAGAATTTTCATTAATCACAATATCTCGACTAAACACAATCTTCTCAATAACTGGATTGAATAGTATGTATGCACCTGTTTTATGATATCCTACCAGAATCATAGGTTCACTCTTGTCATCAAGCTTCCTACTCCTTGCATCTAGAACATGCTTGTAACACATAGAGCCAAACACCTTCAAATGACTTACTGATGGTCGTTTTCCATGCCACACTTCTTCATGAACCTTGTTCTTTATCTTAGTAGGACACCTATTCAAAATATAAATTGCAGTATATTGTATCCCAAACTTTGCCCTCTCATTTTACTCAACACATGCCCATTGAGATCCTCAACTTGCTCAAGGATGCCCAAGAGTTAACCAGACAAACTCTCTCCTAAGGCAATGTACCTCAAACTAGGGTTTCCATTTTCATCAAGATGATTGAACTCCAAAGACCTCATATTCTCTCCATGGTCCTAATATGTTCTCAATACCCACCAAGTAAAATTTCAAGCCTTGCACAAGAAGTTTTCTCAGTCAACTGTTCAGATGCTTGAGAATCGACTATATTAGGTCAATAGTGGCCCACATACAGCCAAACTTCAAGATTTTTGGTCAACATCAACATTTTGAAGTGATATCCATCATTTGATCAAGGGTTGATCATGATTCTTCAAGGAATGCCCCAAATTCATCAAAACCCAAAAGTTTCTAAATTAGGGTTTCATAGGAAAAGTCAACCAAACTTTGAACAAGCATAACTTCTCCATACTTTATCAGAAATTTTCCATCCAAGGCTCATTTTGAAGAGGATGAAATTCCCCACAACTCATCTTCATCCCACAAGTTCAAAATATGCACTCATAAAAAGATAGGAATTTCTACATTATAGGTCATTTTGAAAAGTCAACAAAAACACTTTTTGGGTCAAAGCTTCTTACATGAACATGGAAGACCCAATTGAGATGAGACAAAAAGGGTTGTTTAGGGGACATCCTAAGATTTCTAAAAAGTCCAAGAATACCTCTCTAGGGATAAAATTGGAAGAGTTATGCCTTGTAAAAGTTGAACATTTTTGTAAAATTGCCAAAAGTCAAATGTGCTAAAGATGCATTTTTTGCCAAATGGGCCTAACTTTTTATGCTTGCACCTTACTTATAACATGTTCCATGACCCAAATATTCACTCACACATTATTTTTTTCATTTTCCATTTTATATTTATTTTTTATTAATTAAAAATTGAATTAAATAAAATAAATAACAAATAATAGCAAAGATTGATTTTTATCTGATTTTTGGACAGGATCACAAGCTAATTATGTTGACATATCAGAACCAAATCGAATCAAGGTGGATTGGTACAAGAATGGCATGATTAGGCCTAATTTGGAAACAAATCATACAAGGAAGGAATGAGATCAAATCTTCAAAGTTTTCAAAGATACATGTAGTTGTTATAACCCTTATTCATTCAGGGTTATATATTGAGCAAGGCCAGGAACGAAAATGGAGGTTGGCATTAGAGAAAACACAAGAACAAATTCCAAAATTTCCAAAGAAAAGTGTAGGTCGGATTTTCATTTGTAGTCCGATTCAAGCAATTCCAAAGCCATTAATTTGTTCTTGGACATACTCTAAAGTGATTCCAATCATTCTCAAGCCACAAAACGTCCCAAAACTGTAAGATATAGATCACTGTTGGCACGGTTGTAACTCAAATTCGTTTTCAGGGTTTTACGCATTTTACATTCGATTTGCTTGCATAAATGTATTCATAATCCTGTTTGTGACCTTTTGGATAACCTGGATTTGATTTCTAGTGCAGGAACACGCTTACGCCATTATTAGGGTTTGGAAGCTTCAAATTAGGGATTCCTCGTAGAGGCAAAATTAGGACTGATTAATGATACCAATGAACTTAGGACAAGATTATTAGTGGATCTATGTTCTTAGCTCTGATTAATATTGCTTACTTAGCGTTTTGAGATACTGTAGGTCTATAGCAACGCACAAAAACCGTCACTAAAGCCCATAGTGACAGAAATTGTTGTGGGTAAAGGGTCGTTGTCTAAAATGATGGAACATGGAGGAGGATGAAGGCGTGTCAAGATCTGACTGGCCATTTTAAATTTTGCACGCGTTTCTGACTCAGTTACCATGATTTATATATTATATATTATTATTATTATGTTAACAAATAAAACATGTGGCCCAGTTGGTGAAGCGTGCATTGCAATGAGTGGGAGGACCTGGGTTAGATCCCAGGTCCCAACAATTCTCTTTGTTTTAGTTCTTCTTTGCAGGTCCTATACACCAATTGTCTAAGCGTCCACCATGCACCATACATATCCAACCAGCGGATTCATGATCAACCAGATCCAATGCCTATCATTGAAGGATCATGGTGTACTCTCAAGTCATCACTACATGGGATCAAGCGTTGACTGGGCTGACTAGCTTCATGGGCCTGGATATTTTCAGCAATACACCCCCTTTCATTCAGCAAACAGGCCCATTCTATCTTTTTTATTTTATTTCTTTTTAATTATTTCCTAATTATTTTTTCTTTTTGAAATAACATCAAAATTATTTCTTTTTAATCAAAAATCATAAAAAACATCAAAAAATCATTTTTTCATAAAATACTTTATTTCTTTGAATTAATTAATTAAATTAAATTAAGGCAATTAAATCTTATTTTTCATGATTAAAAATAATTATAATTAGGGTTTAATTTGGTACATAACCTAATTAATTTTTCTTCAAAAATAACTTAAATATTTTTCTCAATTAGATTTCTTAGGTTTTCTAATCGTTCTAGCATTTAATTCGCCGCACATTTTTAATTACTTTTTATTATTATTGTAATTTCTCCTAGGTTGTAATATCTTTAATTAGGTTTTAATTCTGCCTTTTATTTTACAGTAAAAAATAATTCTGTATCTGCGAAAGCCATGTAATAGATAGAACTTTAGACTTTCCGCATTTTAATTTCCGTAATTATAAACTGTTAGATGTATGCTAATAGGATTGTATGGAAAGAATACTTGAAAATTAAAACGGTAGAAAACCCTAAATGTGCAAAGACAAATTAACTGTAAAAATTACACTCGCACATGCTCACTCCTAGGGTTTACTCCATTTAGGTTGCCTTTGGTTAAACGATCATGAAGTGTAGGATTTGTTAGTGGTCGTCCTCTAGCCCCGAAAGATCTCAAATGAGCCATTCCAATGTTGCCTCGAAAAAAGATCTTTAAGGCTTTAGGATGATTACTAACACTTCTTAACATTGCTTTTGTGACCGTACATGTCCCTTCGAATGTCCCTAAAAACTCCAACGACGGTGCTACCTATTTCTCAATAATGGAATAATGTTATCTAAAAAAGGAAAACAAACAATATTTTTCAAGTAGGTAGATTAGTTCTTAAGTACTTGCTCAAACAAATAACCTTTTTCACACCAAACACTTTTCAAACAATGTTTTCAAAAACAACTTTGTAACACTCTTGAGGATAGAAACAAGGGTTAAAACGAAGTAAACAGAACTTTTCAAAACAAGCACACACACAAGCAATTTTAAAATGAGCAAGTACCTAAGAGCCCATAAAAAACTACTGATAGAAAAGGTGCTAACACCTTCCCTTTCTATAATCTACCCTCCATACTCAGAAATATTCTCGAAAAAGGTTTTTTTTGTTCTTTTTCCCTTTTCCTTAGTTGGATGAAATAAAAGTCGGTGGCAACTCTTGCTTACCGCACATTTGCAAATATAAAACGCAAACCAGTATAACAGGCGATTCTTCCACCGTATCACAGAACTGGAAACTCGGCTGGGGATTTAAAAAATAAAGTGGGGTTTACCTTAGGATCTAGGTCATTTTAAAATTGCTTTCTTGATTGTTTGCTTTATTCTTAAAGGGTTTTGCTTGGGTTACTATAGATCCTACACCCGGATCTCAGGGCACTTTTTAGTTAAATAACAATAGATCGTGGAGACTGTACATTGTAGACCGATATGGTTTAAGCGATGGCTGTGTTGGTGTGGCACTTTGGTTGGTACTGGTATCCTTCGTGTGGAAACGAGGAGAATACGGGGCCACCACGTGGTGTCGTGAAGCACTAACGAACCTTAGAACCTTAGTTTAACAAAATTGGCCATTAGAAAGTAGTGAGATAGCCGGCCTTGGTATAGAGCTAAGGATTGGTTGATACTCGATGCTACACTCATTGAGATCAGACTTTCATGATATTTAAGCCGCAAGAAAAGATTGCTTGAGCTGAAACAATGCCCGATAAAGGATGATCAGTGATATTGAGAATCTTTAGAACCCGATTACTTTTCTAAGATAGGTTTGAAACCAACTAAACTTCAAGAGGGTACTTACCTTTAACCTCATGCAAACCTTAAACCTAAGAGCTTGGTGTGATTTGTATGTGTTTTCTATACCTGTGATTTATCATGATATCATGCATAATAACATAACATCCATTCTTATTGCATTAACCATTTCAAGGGACAAGGGAATTTATCTTTGTTCTATTTTGCTGATCATGGCTTCCGTTCATAGAAACACTATCCGAGTCAGCTTTGTGAAGATACCTGCCCAACTCAAAGAGCTAGTATCAAAGGTTTCTGAAACTTCTGCATTCACTAAGAGACATGGTCGAATTATCAACTTGGTTACTTAAAACTTTGATGAAAAGATGATGAGTGTACTCTTTCAGTTCTTTGATCCCAAGAACCACTGCTTCACATTTCCAGACTATCTGTTGGTACCTACCATGGAAGAATTCTCTAAATTGTTGGATATACCCATTCTTGAACAGTTGCCCTTCACAGGTCTGGAAGAGGTTCCTAAGCCAGAAGTCATTTCCTCAACTTTGCATCTGAAACGGACCGATGTGGTATCTAATTGGGAAACAAGAAGCGAAGTCAAGGGTTTTCTAGCCAAATTCCTGATAGACAAGGCCCACCTGTTTTGGGATGATATGGATTTTCAGGCTTTTGAAGAAGTCTTGGCCCTTCTAATCTATGGGTTAGTACTATTCCCTAATCCAGACTTATTCATAGATGTGAATGCTATCAAGATCTTCCTCTCTCGCAACCATGTGCCTACCTTGCTCGGAGATACTTTGCACACTCACCATACTCGTACCATAAAGGGAAGAGGGGTTCTTATGTGCTGCATGCCATTGTTGTTGAGGTGGTTTATTTCTCACCTCCCTAAGTCTGCACTGAAGAATGAAGAAGGTGTGGGTTGGTCACAGAGGATAATGTTACTCTCTCACATGGATATTCTCTTGTGTGTCCCAAGCTATGGGAAACACTATTATTATTGACCGTTGCGGGGAATACCCTAATGTTCCGTTACTTGGAACCAGAGGGGGTATAACCTATAATCCTTGTTTAGCTCTGCGACAATTTGGTTAGGCTCGAAGATATGGTCCCCATGAGTTACTTATCGAGGGCATTGTATTCAACTATGAGGACGATGTTCAAGAGTATCGCCGGAGGTGCATACGAGCTTAGGGCATGGTAAACAGATCTGGCGCCAAGGCTTTGGGGCCAAAGGCTTCCATTCCTATGGAACCTTACCTCCAATGGGTACGAGCTCGCGCCAAGAAACTTATGATGCCCTATATGGCCGTTTTGCCAGTGATTGTGGAACCCACTACTGAAGGGGGTATTCCTTACACATTTCTCTATCCTGATATGCCCACTGATCTTGGAGAATTACAAAGGTCTTGGATTTAGTTGAATAAAGAGCGGGATACTTATATGGATCAGTTCTATGCCCATGAGAGGAAGGTTTTAGAGCTCACAAAGCAGCTCCATGAGGAAAGAGGACTCAATGTCTATCTCGGCACGAAGAGGAAGCATCCATGGGAATTTTGATTTTTTTCTAATTTTAGATTTGTTTTTAATTGTAACACCTAAAAAGCATTTGAACTTTGAATTCAACTAATAAAATATTTGTTTCATTTTGGTTCACAAATTTAAAATATCCAAAGTTTTGAAATCATTGCATACACACCCCATCCATAGCATTGCATAAACAGGTACCATTACAAGTTTCTCATATTCTTCACTGTTTATTTCAGCATAAAATGTCTTCCGAACAAAGCATCAAAGATCTTCAGGCACAAAACGCCCAATTCCAACAAATATTCATAAATTTGGCGAAAGGGAAGGAGGATCTGAAAGCCCTCGTCCTGAAGGAGAAAAAGAAAAAGAAGAAGGTTGCCGGTATTATGAATATGGGAAGAAGGTTTAGAGGGCCATTGAAGCAATACGTAGATCTGACCTCTTCATCCAAGGAAGGGGAGAATCAAGAAGAAGAGACAAGGGAGAAGGATCCCAGTCCTGAAGTTTCTGACAATGATACCGACTACAATGATAAGCAGTATCCTCCCAATGAGGATAGATACAAGTTGTTGGAAGATCGATTGAGTGCTATGGAGGTCTAGAGGATACCTGGGTCGGATTTCGAAGAATTGGGATTGGTGTCGGGAGTGGTTATCCCGCAAAAGTTTAAAGCTCTAATTTTTGCAAAGTATGATGGGGTGTCCTGCCCAAAACTCCATCTCCGCTCTTATGTCAGAAAGATCCAGCCCCACACCGCTAATAGAAATTTGTGGGTTCATTTCTTTCAAGATAGTCTGTCAGGGACTCGGCTTGAATGGTTCTACCAACTAGAGAGAGCCAATGTCCGAAATTGGGAAGATCTGGCTGCTGCTTTCTATAAGCAGTATCAATATAACGCCGACCTTGCTCTTACTCATACTCAACTCCCGAGTATGTCCATGGGTGCGAGTGACAACTTTAAGAACTATGCACAGAAGTGGAGAGACTTGGATGGAAGAGTCCAACCCCCATTGTCTGATAGGGAGTTGGTTGATATGTTTCTTGGGACGCTATCTGGTCCATTCTTCAATCATTTTATTGGCAGCTCGTCAGCTGGTTTCACCGAGCTGATTCTGACTGGAGAGAGAGAGTAGAAGTTGGGATTCAGAGGAGCAAGACACACAAGGATTCCTCTTCGAGTTTGGTAAAGAAGCCTTTTGCTGGTAAGAAGGAAGCCAGTGCCATCTATAGCCCGAGGGGACAAAATAGAGCTGAACATCGTTAGACAGTAAGTGCCATAATGATACCTAGGCCTACAGTTGCTCCACAACAAAACAATCAACAAAGAGTGGAAAGACCACAATAGAAGTTCACCCGAATCAATTTGAAATTGGCTGAAGTTCTACCTCATCTACTGAGATCCAAGTTGGCGACCTTGAAAGAGGCTCCCAAGAATCCGAACACCACATCTCCATGATATAATCCAAATTCCAGCTGTGCCTATCATTATGAGAGTCCCGACCACGATACCAATGACTGCTGGGCTCTAAGAAATAAGGTGTAATATCTGATTGAAGCTAAGGAAATTGAGTTCGATGCTCCAGAAAAGCCCAATGTCATAACTGCTCCCATGCCTAAGCATGATCGTGGAATTAATGTTGTTGATATCGACTTGTTTGTGTCCTTGGTGGATGAAGTTTCTACTCCTCTCATGACTGTGAAGAAGAATTTGCTGTTGGCCGGTTTATTTCCGGGTTGTGGTGAAGGTTTCCACATGTGTTCATTTATCCCTTCTGGTTGCCATTTGCTGAAGTCAGGTGTTCAACGTCTGATGGACAACAAAGAAATTTTGTTTGAGAAAACTTTGGTTCCCGTTGTTCCATCTGAAGACATTTCCATTATAACCATTTCCGCAAATCCTTCCAAGGTCTCCTTGAGAAGACCTGCTAGGATTACATCTGCTCCAAGAATCGCTGCGGTAATAATCATTGTGCCTGGTCCTGTCCTGTATGTCTCGGACAAAGTTGTCCCCTGGAATTATGGTGCCGATGTGTACTATCATGGCATCAAATAAGATTTGAAAAATGAAGAGGCTGATCCTGATATTGGTAACATTGTTGGGACCAACAAGGTTACCCGAAGTGGAAGGGTCTTCTCTCCCGAGATTTCCCCTAAGACTGTCAACAGGCTTATTGTCATTCCGTCTGCTGTTCCTACTGGTACATCAACTACGACTCCTGTTCTTACTCCAATTGTTACCCCTGTCGGCGAATCGTCTGATACCCGCGGCAAAGAAATCATAGGTGAGCCTGCCTAGACGGAGACGTCTAAAAAATTGTTGTGGAAGCCGCTAAGAAAGAGATAGAGTAAATACTGAAAATAATTAAAAAAAGCGACTACAATGTGGTCGAGCAGCTGGGGCAGACCCCCTCAAAGATATCCATGTTATCCCCACTATTATGCTCTAAGGCCCATGCGAAGGTTTTGATCGCATTCCTCAAAATTACACATGTGCCACAAGAGACTTCAGCTGATCAATTTAAAGATTGCGTGGCCAGCCTGACTGCCGACAATGGGCTGGGTTTTTCAGATGCAAACTTGACACCGAAGGGAAGGAAGCATAATGATGCTCTACATGTCTCGATTGAAAGCAGGGGAACCACTATGGCTCATGTGTTGGTAGATATTGGGTCTTCATTGAATGTTCTGCCTAAGAAGGCATTGGACCGGTTAGATTGCGAGGGTTTGACTTTAAAGCCTAGAAACATTGTGGTAAGGGATTTTGATTGGTCGAAAAGAATGGTGCACGGGGAGGTGGACATCCCTGTCAAAGTGGGTTCTCAGACCTTTGGGTCCACCTTCTATGTGATGGACATCAGGCCGTCGTATTCCTGTTTGTTGGGTCAAACTTGGATCCACGAGGCTGCGGCTGTTACTTCCACACTACACCAAATGCTGAAGTATCCGGTAAAAGGGAAGATTGTCATTGTGTAGGGTGAAGAGGAGTATATGGTGAGCCACCTCAATTCCATCCGCTACATAGAGATGGACAGAGAATTCATATAATCTCCTTGTTAGAACTTCTAAGAGGTCCCTCAGATGGCTTCTCTCAAGGATGCCAGGGTCGTAGTTGAAGAAGGTGGGTGTACCAATTGGGGTAAGCTCCCTGATTTCAGTCACAAAACTGACAAATTTGGTTTGAGCTTTACTACAGGGGCTCAAAGGGTTGTTCGACACGCTCGGGCTGGAGGACCTCCCATACACATCAGTAATCAGGGAATTAATGCCATTGAAGACAGTGGGGAAGACTCAGACAATGACAGCTGGATCTACCCAACTACCAACGGTGGACCGAGTAACTGGACAACTAGGGACTTTATACTAGTTTCTTTTATTCCGCAGTAATTGTCTTACTTGTTTTGAGATTTGTAATAAACAATTTAAAACTTTACGGCCTTGTGCCTTTCCCGAGGCACATTGGCATTGATTGTGAAGGCTATTATTTGTCATTTAATATATCATTAATAAAGCATTGGACGTTTCTTACATACAAATCTTGCGCTCTCTATTTTCTTTTCTGTTTCCACTTCAAAAATCTGATCAACAAAGCCGAAGACGAAGGTGAGGATGATTGTGAGGTGCCTAGATAACTTGCTAGACTATTACAACAAGGAGAAAGGGCCATCTAGCCTCATGAAGAGCCAATTGAGACAGTGAAATTGGGTACAAAGGAAGACAAAAAAGAGGTTAAAATAGGTGCAACTCTGGAGCTTAACATCAAACAGAGGTTTATACAGATGTTACACGACTATGTTGAGATCTTCGCTTGGTTCTATGAAGACATGCCGGATTTAGACACTGATATTATGGTACATCGCCTACCGACTAAAGAAGATTTCACTCCGATAAAGTAGAAGGTCCGCCGTATGCATCCCGAAATGTCAGAGAAGATCAAGGAAGAGGTCATGAAATAGTTCGACGTAGGATTCTTAGCTGTCACTTCATATCCGCAGTGGGTTGCTAATGTTGTTCAGGTACCTAAGAAGGATGGTAAGGTACGGATGTCTGTGGATTACAGAGATCTGAACAGGGCAAGCCCCAAGGATGACTTCCCACTTCCTCACATTGAAGTTCTGCTTGACAACACCGTGCAACACAAAGTCTTCTCCTTTATGGATGGTTTCTCTGGCTATAACCAGATCAAGATGGCTCATGAATACATGGAGAAGACAACCTTCATCATGCAGTGGGGCACCTTCTGCTACAAGGTGATTCCTTTTGGGTTGAAGAATGCTGAGGAAACTTATCAGCGCGCCATGGTCGCTTTGTTCCATGATATGATCCACCACGAGATCGAAGTCTATGTTGATGACATGATAGCCAGGTCTCAAACTGAGGAAGAGCACCTTGATCATCTGCAAAAGTTGTTCGACAAATTGAAGATATATTAGCCGAGGTAGAATCCAAACAAGTGAACCTTCGGGGTAAGGTCTGGTAAACTTCTGGGTTTCATTGTCAGCAACAAAGGCATCCAAGTAGATCCTGCAAAGGTAAAGGCTATATAGGAAATGCCAGTTCCCCGTACAGAGAAGGAAGTTATAGGTTTCTTGGGACGCCTAAATTACATTACCCGATTCATTTCACATATGACTGCTACTTGTGAAACGATCTTCAACCTCCTTAAGAAAGATCAAGTGGTAAAGTGGAATGACGAATGCCAGGTAGCCTTTGACAGAATTAAACAATATCTCCAATAGCCTCCTATTCTGATGCCTCCGACTGAAGGAAGACCTTTGATAATGTGGTTAACAGTGCTAGACAATTCAATGGGGTGTGTGCTGGGGCAGTATGACGAGTCTGGTCGAAAAGAGCATGCAATATACTACCTTAGAAAAAAGTTTACCGACTGTGAGACAAGATACTCACTACTCGAGAAAACTGGATGCGCTTTGGCATGGGCTGCTCGCCGACTAAGACAGTATATGTTGACCCACACTACCTTGTTCATATCGAAGACGGATCTAATCAAGTATATTTTTGAGAAGCATGCACTCTCTTGAAGAATAGCAAGATGGAAGATGATTTTAACTGAGTACGACATACAATATACAACCCAGAAAGAAATAAAAGGGAGTGTATTGGCAGATCATTTGGCTCATCAGGCCGTGGATGACTACAAGTCCATGAATTTTGAATTCCCAGATGAGAATATTATGCTGGTGACTGACTATGAAGAACTTGGACCAGATGAAGGACCCAAGGAGGGATCCCGATGAACTATGGTATTTGACGGTGCTTCAAACACACTGGGTAATGGTATCGGTGTTGTAATCATATCTCCTAAGGGCTGTCATACTCCTTTCACTACCCGAGTATGTTTCAACTGCACTAACAACATGGAGAAGTATGAAGCTTGTATCATGGGATTCAAGGCTGCTATTGACCTCAGGATAAAATTATTGGACGTGTTCGGGGATTCAGCCTTGGCAATAAGTCAGATCAAAGGCAAATGGGATATGAAGCATCCGAATCTCATCCCATACAAAGAGTACGTGTTGACATTGCTCCCACACTTTGAGGAGGTAACTTTTGAACATTTCCCACGAGAAGAGAACCAGTTAGCGGACGTGCTAGCTACCATGTCTTCTATGTTCAAAGTTAGGTGGGACAATGAATCTCTCCAAATCACCATTGAGAGGCTGGATGAACCAGCACACTGCTATGAAATCAATACCAAAGAAGTGGCAGACAAACCCTGGTTTCACGAAGTCAAGAGGTATCTCGAGTCTCAAGAATACCCCGAGAGGGCATCTGTCAATGATAAGAAATTTTTGAGAAGGTTTGTTGCAAAGTTCTTCCTCAGCAATAGAATCCTCTATAAGCGCAACCATGACTCTACCTTACTGTTGTGTGTAGACAAGAGCGAGGCAGAGAGGATCATGGCAGACCTACACGAAGGTACCTTTGGCACTCATTCCAGTGGACATACCATGGAAAAGAAGATCCTACGGGTAGGATATTATTGTTCCACTATGGAAGCCAACTGTAATCAGTATTCTCGAACCCGTCATAAGTGTCAAATCTACGCTGATAAGGTGCATGTACCTCCAGTTCCTTTGAATGTTTTGACAGCAGCCCGGCCCTTTGCAACGTGGGGCATTGACATGATCATAGAAATCAGACCTACCACCTCCAACGGGCATCGCTTCATTCTAGTGGCCATTAATTACTTCACAAAGTGGGTTGAGATGACCTCTTTTGCTACCGTGAACAAGAACGTTGTTGCACGGTTTATCAGGCATAACTTGATGTGTAGGTATGAAGTGCCAGAGATAATTATTATGGACAATGGTAAAAATATCAATAACACGGTGATCATTGAGCTCTGCAAGCAATTCAAGATACAACATCATAATTCTTCTCCCTACCGGCCAAAGATGAATGGCACTGTTGAAGCAGCTAACAAGAACATCAAGAAAATTGTATAGAAGATGACGGTGACATACAAAGACTAGCATGGGATGTTACCATTTGCTCTTCATGGGTACCGTACCTCAGCACAAATGTCGACAGGGGAAACACCCTACTCTCTGGTATATGGCATGGAAGCAATCCTAACCATCAGTTGTACCCCAAAATTTTCCCTCTCATTTCTCAAAGGATCAACCTGGACCCTCAGGTTTGCTTCCATCCAATTGCAAATCTTGAATTACAAATTTTCAAAGAATATTGTTCACAAGGGCAAAATGGTCATTTGCAAACCAAAGGAGTCAAACTATGACTTTTGAATCAAAAATCAAGTTCCAAGAATCATATTTTCTTAAGGCATGAAATTGGTTCGTCAAAAATCAAAAGTCAGAAGTTACTTTGAAAATCAAATTTTCTAAACATTTAGAAAATTTTCTAAGTGTCTAGAGAATATGATACTTCAGAACTTCTGAGCCAGCCTCTATGCAAGTGCAGTAAGAAGTTGAAAACACGGTTCAGAACATGAAGCTTCAATCAGAACATGCAGAAGTGATGCTTTTTGGTCAGAACATGATGCTTCAGTCAAAACATGATTCTTCAGCATATGGAGGCTATGTTCAAACGCTCCGGTCAGAACATGCCCCTTCAGCATTTAGAGGTTACGTTTCTGATCTTCTGCAATCAGAACATCACCAGATCCCAAAACCTTGTTTAAACAACCTGCTGCACTGCTATAGTACAGTACTCTAACCAGCAGTTAATCCAGTCCACGCCTTCATTTTCCTAAATCTTGTATTTGCACCAAATACAAAAGGTTGTGATCAAAAAGCAATGTAACAAAGTGCCAAATATTCAAATCCCATTTGTTTTCCCCCCAAAACCACAATAAATTCATCTATAAATAAGTTGCTCCATCACACTTGCAAGGGGTTGGTTTTTGGAGAGAGAATCGTCAAAAAGAGTGAAAAGAAAGCTGTGATACCTTCACAAAAAAATCCAGAATTCCTAAACAGAAAACCAAAACCTTTGTTCTTCCTTTTAAATCAAAGAGCTTGGAATTTCCTCCTACGTTTCTCTTTTTGACTCCAAAATATCTGAAGGCAGCAAATCAAGTCCCAAACACACGTTCCGGGTTCAAGGTAAGTCTCTCTGACTCTGCATCTTCTCGTTCAGAACATCATTAAACATGTAAATGTCATAGTATTGATGTTGTCCATATCACTGCGTAAGTAGAAAAACTGTGGATCAGAACTTCCTGATTAAGGCTAGACTCAGGACCAGGACAAAACTTCCAGAAACTGTTATGTTTTTTTTATCCTTCTGATTTGTTGTTTGCTGAAAACTGAATAAGTTATCAGTGTGCTAATTGATATAAGGAAAGAGTTGAAACGTAACACAAAACTTCTGTTTTTCACTCACCATTCTAACACATATAATTTCCATGATTTACTCACTATACTAACACAACACAAAACTTCTGAGTTCTCCCTACATGTCGAACATACTGAATTTTTGATGTTTCCATTCGCAGTTTTCTTACACACTCAGAGTTTATGATTTTTACATGCTGACAATACACTGAATTTCTGGGGTTTACTCACTGTTTTAGTGTAATACAGAACCTCTTGACATGTGGTCCACTTTATGAATACCACCCAGAACTTTTGTGTTTCCCCTCTAATGTTCCTTGCAGGACCTCAGAGTTTACCAACTCAGAACTTCTGATATCCACTGACGTCTCCTGCTGAGTCACAACGCTCTTGGCTTAAGAACTTTTGATTCCGTTTGTTTTTCTTGTAACTGCTCGCTGGTCTTATATCTCATTTATTTTCCTTTTTATCACTTTTAACGTTAAAACTCTTTTCATCAAAATAAAAAGGCATACAAATATTTCCTTTTTTTACTAAGCTAATTCATTCCTTTTTTAGAATTATCAACACAAAAAAACACTTTTTTAAACAAGATCCCTTTTCTTTCTTGCATTATTATTTCAATATGGTTGTAATAAATATTTAGGATTTATTTTCTTGCAAACCCCCATTCGTAAATTTGTACACCCCATCCCCCCTAATGATTGTAATAGCGTAGAATCCTTACTTTCCTCACTTTTATTGCTTTCATATATTCGATAGTAACTAGGGCGTGTATGGAAAGATATGAAGTCAACAAATAGACAACCTAAAAAACAAGACTAAATGCATGTAATCAAACACACTTTGCACACACGCACCCTTAGGGTAATCTCACTTTTCGCCTATCGAAAAATAGTCATGTCCCTCGAACATTGGAGTTTTAGCAAAGACCCTCGATAAATAATCGTTGTCCCTCGATGTTTCCTTCGATACACGATCTAGTCCCTAGACAACATTGCTAAAACGTCCCATATGTTGCCTTCTATGACTATACAAAAATTATCCCAACATCTGTCCCTCCATATCCAACGATTGGGCTTCTTACAAAAACAATGGTAAGATAGCAACATCTAAAGGAGGAGGAAAAGAACATCTAAGACCTTTTGAGTAGGTAGATTCGGTCCTAGTTGCTCGCTTGCGCACAACAAAAACATTTTTATACACCAACTATCTCATTTTGAAACATTTTCAAAAGACAACACTTTGTACGCGTTCTTATAGAGACGAGAACCGTTACAAAGACACCTTTTTAAAATCTCTTTCGAAAAACACACATCTTTGAACTATTTTCCAAACAAACACTTTGTACGCGTTCTTATAGAGACGAGAACCATTACAAAGAATTTTTTAAAATACTTTCAAAACCACGAAAGCACATATTCAAACAAAAGCAAGTGATCTAATAAGCAACTAAGAGCCCATGGAAAACCATGGATGAAAAGGGTGCTAATACCTTCCCTTTTCATAATCTACCCCCCGAACTCAAGAAAACATATCCAAAGGTCTTTCCTGTGCTTTTTCACCTTTCCTTATTGGATAAAAGAAAATTCAGTGGTGACTCTTGCTAAACCGCAACATTTGCAAACACAAACGCAAAACAACCAAGTCAGTTCTCCCACCGTATCACAGAACTGGCGACTCTGTTGGGAAATATACTTAAAAGTGGGGTTACCTTAGGGTTAGATCATATTTACTTGCCTTCATTTGTTTGAATTGCTTGCTTTACATTATTGGGTCTTTGTTTGGGTTTGTTTTGATCCTCTACCTGGATTTGGGGCACCTTTTTAGATAAGTATCAATAGATTGTGGAAACTGTACGACGTAAACCGATATGGTTGAAACAATGGCTACATTAGTGTGACGCATTTGTGGGTGCTGGTATCCCTCGTGGTGAATCAAGGAGAATACAGGGCCGCTGAGTGGCTTCATGAAGCACTAGATGACTTTAGAACCCTAATTGAACAACTTGGCCATTATGATGTAGTGAGATAACCAGTTTTGGTGTAGAGCTGAAAATTGATTGATACTCGATACTACACTCATTGAGGCCGGAATTTTGGGATATCTCGGTGGCAAGAAAAGATTGATTGTGCTGAGACAATGCCTAACAGAAAGGTCGATGACATTGAGATCCTTTAGAACCCGGTCATTATTACTAGGACAGGTTGAGCCAACTAAACTTCAAGAGGTTACTTACCTATAAAGCCCTATGCAAGCCTAAAACATAGGGACTTGTCTGCTTTGTGTGTATATCTACTTATACATAACATCATAAACATCATAAGCATCATACGCATGCTCACTAACTATTTGAAGGATTTAGAAATTTATCTTTGCTTTTGTTTTGTAGGTCATGGATTCCGTACAAAGAAACACCATCCGAATCAACTTTGTAAAAGCACACCCTCAGCTTCAAGAGTTAGCCTCAAGAGTGCCTGGGGATTCTCCCTTTTCCAAGAAATACGGTCGACTCCTTAGCTTGGCTACATTCGATTTCCATGAAGAGATGATGTGTGTGTTGTTCCAATTCTTTGATCCCGTACATCATTGTTTCACTTTCCCGGACTATCAGTTAGTACCTACACTGGAAGAGTTTTCTCTACTCTTAGGGGTGCCAGTGATTAATCAAATACCGTTCACCGGTCTAGAAGGGATTCCAAAGCCTGAAGTCATCGCCGAGGCTTTGCATCTGAAAAGAGCTGACATCATAGCTAATTGGGAGACAAGAAGCAGGGTTAAAGGTTTCCTAGCCAAGTTTCTATTGGAAAAGGCTTGTTCATTCTGGGACGACATGGATTTCCAAGATTTTGATAACATACTGGCTCTTCTCATTTACGGCTTGGATTTGTTCCCCAACTCGGACCAATTCATAGATATTAACACCATCAAAGTCTTTCTCTCTTGCAATCTCGTACCTACCTTACCGGGAGACATCTTGAATTGTCTTCATACCCGCACCATGAAGAAGAGAGGTACTCTTTTGTGTTGTATTCCCCTACTCTCTAAATGGTTCACTTTACACCTACCTCAATCTGTATTGAAGAACGAGCAAAGACTGACATGGTCTCAAAGGATGATGTCCCTCGCCCACTTTGATATCCATTGGTGTTCTAGATCCTTGGAAGATGTCTCTATCATTGACCGCTGTGGGGAATTCCCTAACGTCCCTTTGCTTGGTATTAGGGGAGGTATCACGAACAATCCCTGCTTAGCTCTCCAACAGTTTGGGTATGCCCGAAGAGACGTCCCTCATGAGATGCTCATTTAAGGTCTGGTGTTCGACTATGACAAGGAAGACCAAGGTTATCATCAGAGGTTTACACGAGCTTGGAGAATGGTGAACAAGGTGGATAGTAGGATTTTGGGACACAAAAACTCTATCCGACTCAAGCCTTACCTTAGGTGGGTACGGGCTCGTGCTCAAAGTCTCTTAATGCCTTACCCTTCTATCTTCCCTGTTATCATAGAGCCTGTTGTTGAAAGGGACGTCCCATACACTATCCTTTATCCTGACATGCCTACCTCCCTCGAAGAATTGCAGAAAGCTTAGGTTCAGTTGAAGGAAGAGCGAGACACCTTTGAAGCCCAATTTTACGCCAGTGAGAAGAAGGTTCTGGAACTCACCAAGCAACTTCATGAAGAATGGAATCTGAACACCTACATTGCGCCAAACAGGATGCGTTCAACCTTTTTGTCTTAGGAGTTTTGTTGTATGTTTGTTTCTCTCATTGTAAGCCCAAAGAGGCATAATGTACTCAAACTTGGATTATTAATATGACGTGTGTTCCTTTTTTGGTCTGAACAAATTTAAATCTCTAAATTCCTTGAAATAATTGCATACGCATACCATCCATGGCATTACATAAACAGGTTATGCTACGGGTTTCTCATCTCCTCCGCTATTTATTTCAAGCTGATATGTCTTCTGAACAAAGCACCAAAGATCTTCAGGCACAAAATGCCCAATTTTAGCAGATGTTCGTAACTCTGGTAAAAGGGGAAGAGGATATGAAGGCCCTCATCCTGAAAGAGAAAGAGAGGAAGAAATAGAAGAAACGCATTGGTGCCCTCAATATGTGTAGAAGATTCGGGGGGCCACTAAAGCAATTAGTTGACGTGACTTCCTCATTCAAAGAGGGGGAAAATCAAGAGGGGCAGGCAAGGGAAGAGGACCCCAGTCCTGAGGTCTCTGAAAATGATACCGACTATAATAATGAGCAGTATCCTCGCCCTGAGGATAGGTACAAGCAGATACACAATCGGTTAAGTGCTATGGAGATCCAGAGAATACCAGGGCTGGATTTTGAAGAACTAGGGTTGGTGTCCGGAGTAGTCATCCCACATAAATTTAAGGCTCAAGTTTTCACAAAGTACGATGGGGTGTCTTGCCCAAAGTGTCATCTCCGTTCCTATGTAAGGAAGATCCATCCCCACACCGCTGATAGAAACTTGTGGGTTCACATATTTCAAGACAGTACATCGGGGACTCAGCTTGATTGGTTCTACCAATTGGAGGGAATCAATGTCCGAAACTGGGAGGATCTAGTTGCCGCTTTTTACAAGCAGTATCAATACAATGCCGACTTGGCCCCTACTCGTACTCAACTCTAGAGTATGTCCATGGGTGCAGGTGAAGGATTCAAGGACTACACGCAAAAGTGGAGAGATTTGGCCGGGAGTGTCCAACCCCCTTTGTCTATAGGGATTTGGTTGACATGTTTCTTGGGATGCTATCTGGTCCATTCTTCAACCATTTAATCAGTAGCTCATCAGTTGGTTTTACGGAGCTGGTATTAACTAGAGAAAGGGTGGAAGCTGGAATCCGGAGCAGCAAAATACAGAAAGATGTCTCTTCAAGCTCATTAAAGAAGCCATTTGCTGGTAAGAAGGAATCCAGTGCAATCTATAGCCCGAGGGGCCAAAGTAGGGCTGAACATCGCCAGACAGTAAGTGTCGTGTTGATACCTAGACCTGCAGTTGCTCCACAGCACAATAATCAACAAAGGGTGGAAAGACCACAACGGCAGTTTACCCGCATCAACATGACATTAGCTGAAGTTCTACCTCACCTGCTGAGATCCAACTTGACAACTTTGAAAGAGGCTCTCAAGAATCCTAATACCTCATCTCCTTGGTACAATCCTAACGCTCGGTGTGCCTACCATTCTTAGAGTCCTAGTCACGACAAAAATGACTATTGAGCTCTAAAAAATAGAGTACAAGATCTAATTGAAGCCAAGGAGATTGAGTTCGACGCTCCGGAGAAGCCCAATGTCATAACTGCTCCCATGCCTAAGCAAAACCATGGAGTTAATGTCGTTGATACCGATCTGTTCGTGACCTTAATTGATGAGGTTTCTACTCCTCTTATGACTTTTAAAAAGAATTTGTTGTTGGCTGGTTTATTTCCAGGTTGTGATGAAAGTTTCCACATATGTTCATCCCTGCCTTCTGGTTGCCATTTATTGAAAACAGGTGTCCAACGCTTGATACACAACAGAGAAATTTTGTTTGAAAAGACTTTGATTCTAACTGTTCCATGTGAAGATATCGCTATTATAACCATTTCCACCAATCCTTCCAAGGCCTCCTCGAGAAGACCTATTAGGATTACACCCACTACAAGAGTCGCTCCATTGATAATCACATGTCCTGGTCCTGTCCCGTACACCTCAGACAAAGCTGCCCCTTGGCATTATGGCACCGATGTATACTATCATGGCGTTAAACAGAACTTGAATACCAAAGAAGCTGATCTTGATTCGATAACATTGTGGGGACTAGCAAGATTACTAGAAGTGGAAGGGTTTTCTCTCCTGAGATCTCCCCAAAGACTATCACTAAGCCTATCGTTATTTCATCTTCTGCTCCCGCTAGTACTTCAGTTGCTACTCCAGTTGTTACCCCTGCTGATAAGTCATCTGGGATGCGAGGTAAATAAGCTGTAGGTGAGCCTGCTCGGACGGAGGCACCTAGAAAAATTGTTGTGGAAACCGATAATAAAGAGATAGAGGAAATTTTGAAAATAATTAAAAAAAGTGACTACAATGTGGTCGAGAAGCTGGGGCAGACCCCCTCAAAGATATCCCTGTTATCCCTGTTGTTGTGCTATGAGGCCCATGTGAAGGCTTTGATTGCATTCCTCAAAACTGTGCATGTGTCGCAAGAGACTTCAGCTGATCAATTTAAATATTACATGGCTAGCCTGACTACTGACTATGGGCTGGATTTTTCAGATGCAGACTTAACACCGAAAGGAAGGAAACACAATGATGTTGTGCATGTCTCGATCGAATGCAGTGGCACTACCATGGCCCATGTGCTGGTAGATATTGGGTCTTTGCTGAATGTTCTGCCCAAGAAGGCGTTGGACCGTTTGGATTGCGAGGGTTTGATTTTAAAGCCTAGTAACATTGTGGTAAGGGCCTTTGACGGGTCGAAAAGAATGGTGCATGGGGAAGTGGACCTCCCAGTAAAGATAGGCTCTCAGACATTCAAGTCCACTTTCTATGTGATGGACATCAGGCCGTTGTATTCTTGTTTGCTGGGTCGTCCTTTGATCCATGAGGCTGGGGCAGTTACTTTCAAACTCCACCAAATGTTGAAATATTCGGTGAAAGGGAAGATTGTCATTATACGAGATGAAGAGGAGTATATGGTGAGCCATCTCAATTCCTTCCGTTACATAGAGATGAACGGAGAATTTATCGAAACTCCTTGTCAGAATTTTGAAGAGTTCCCTCAGATCTTAACATTAACTGAAACTGCTAGCAACAAACCTCCTTTGAAGATGGCTTCTCTCAAAGATGCCAGGGATGTGGTTGAAGAAGGTGGGTGTGCCAATTGAGGTCAACTCCTTGATTTCACTCGCAAAACTGACAAATTTGGTTTGGGATTTACTTCAGGGGCTCAAAGGGCTGTTCGACGCGCTCGGGCTGGAGGACCTCCCCTACGCATCAATAATTATGAGGTCAACTCTATTGAATACAATGAGGAAGACCCTGACATCGACAGCTGGATCTACCCGACTACCAATGGTGGAACGAATAACTGGACGACTAGAGATTTTGTTCTAGTTTCTTTTATTCTACAGTAATTGTCTTACGTATTTTCTGAGTTTGTATTGGACAATTTAAACTTTTTGGGCTTGTGTCTTACCAGAGGCACGATGGTTCTATCTGTGAGGGTTATTATATATCATTTGATATTTCATCAATGAAGCATTGGACGTTCTTTGCATAAAAATTTTGCACTCTCTGTTTTTCTTTTCCGCCTTTACTTTATCAAATACAGCTATGCTTTTACACACACTCACGTATCACACTGCAGATCCATATCCACTTTGGATCCCATTGATTACAGCTCTGCTATTTCTAGTTATGACTTCGAAAATCCGATCAACCAAGTCGAGGACGAAGGTGAGGACGATTGGGAGGTGCTTGGAGAACTGGCTAGATTACTACAACAGGAAGAAAGGGTCATACAGCCTCATGAAGAGCCAGTTGAGACAATGAATTTGGGTACTGGGGAGGACAGAAAAAAGGTTAAAATAGGTGCAAATCTGGAGCTCAGCGTCAAACAGAGGTGGATACAGATACTGCACAACTATGTTGAGATCTTCTCCTGGTCCTATAATGACATGCCGGATTTAGACACTGATATTGTGGTACATCGTCGGCCGACTAAAGAAGATTTCCCTCCGATAAAGTAGAAGGTCCGCCGTATGCGTCCCGAAATGTCAGAGAAGATCAAGGCAGAGGTCATGAAACCGTTCGACGCAGGATTCTTAGTTGTCACTTCATATCCGCAGTGGGTTGATAACATTGTTCTGGTACCTAAGAAGGACGACAAGGTACTGATGTGTGTGGATTATAGATATTTGAACAGGGCAAGCCTCAAGGATGACTTCCCGCTTCCCCACATTGATTTTCTAGTTGACAACACCGCGTAGCACAAAATCTTATCCTTCATGGATGGTTTCTCTGGCTACAACCAGATCAAGATGGCTCCTGAAGACATGGAGAAAACAACCTTCGTTATACAATGGGGCATCTTCTGTTACAAGGTGATGCCTTTTGGGTTGAAGAATGCTGGGGCAACCTATCAGCGAGCCATGGTCGCTTTGTTCCACGATATGATTCACCATGAGATCGAGGTTTATGTTGATGACATGATAGCCAGGTCTCAAACCGAAGAGGAACATCTCGATCATCTACAAAAGTTGTTCGACAGGCTGAAGATATACAAGCTAAGGTTGAATCCGAACAAATGCACCTTCGGGGTAAGGTCTAGTAAGCTTCTGGGTTTCATCATCAATGACAAAGGTATTCAGGTAGACCCTGCAAAGGTAAAGGCCATACAAGAAATTCCAGCTCCCTATACGAAGAAGGAAGTTAGAGGTTTCTTGGGACGCTTGAATTATATCGCCAAGTTCATTTCACATTTAATCACCACTTGTGAGCCAATCTTCAAGCTTCTGAAGAAAGATCAAGTGGTAAAGTGGAATGATGAATTCCAGACTTCTTTTGAAAGAATCAAGGAATACCTGCAAGAAACACCAATTCTGATGCCTCCAGTTGAAGGGAGACCTTTGATTTTGTACCTGACAGTGCTAGACAATTCGATGGGGTGTGTGATGGCGCAACATGACGAGTCTGGTCGAAAAGAGCACGCAATATACTACCTTAGCCAAAAGTTTACTGATTGTGAGACAAGATACTCACTGCTCGAGAAAACTTGTTGCGCTTTGCCATGGGCTGCTCACCGACTAAGACAGTATATGCTGACTCACACTACCTTGTTGATATAAAAGATGGATCCGATCAAGTACATTTTCGAGAAGCCCGCTCACTCCGGAAGGATAGCAAGGTGGAAAATGGTCTTAACTGAATACGAATCACAATATACGACCCAAAAAGCAATCAAGCGGAGTGTATTGGCTGATCATTTGGCTCATCAAGTCGTGGATGACTATCAGTCCATGAATTTTGAGTTCCCGGATGAGAACATTATGCTGGTGATTATCTACGAAGAACCTGGACCGGATGAAGGACTTGAGGAAGGATCTCGATGGTCTATGTATTTTTATGGAGCCTCGAACGCACTGGGTAACAACATTGGCGCTGTAACCATATCTCCCGAAGGCTGTCATACTCCATTCACTGCCCGATTATGTTTCAATTGCACCAACAACATGGCGGAGTGTGAAGCCTGCATCATGGGTCTCAAAGCCGCTATTGACCTCAGGATCAAGTTCCTAAATGTCTTCGGGGATTCATCCTTGGTGATAAGTTAGAGCAAAGGCGAGTGGGATACAAAGCACCTGAATCTCATTCCTTACAAAGAACACGTACTGACATTGCTCCTTCACTTTGAGGAGGTAACTTTTGAACATTTCCCGCGAGAGGAGAATCAGTTAGAGGACGCACTAGCTACCATGTCTTCCATTTTCAAAGTTAGGTTGGACTACGAAGCTCCCCGAATAACCATTGAGAGGTTAGATGAACCAGCACACTATTGTGAAATCGATACCGAAGAAGTGGCAGACAAACCCTAGTTTCATGAAGTCAAAAGGTATCTCGAGACTCAAGAGTATCCCGAAGGGGCATCTGTCAATGATAAGAAGTTTCTGAGAAGGATCATCGCAAAGTTCTTCCTTAGTAACAGAATCCTCTATAAGCCCAATCATGACTCCACACTACTACGGTGTGTTTACAAGAGCGAAGCAGAAAGGATCATGACAGATCTACATGAAGGCACTTTCGGAACCCATTCCAGCGGACATACCAAGGCTAAGAAGATCCTACGGGCAGGATATTACTGGTCCACCATGGAAGCCGATTGTTATCATCACTCTCGAACTTGTTATTAATGCCAAATTTACACTGATAAGGTGCATGTGCCTCCGTTTCACTTGAACATGTTGATAGCTTCGTGGCCCTTTGTAATGTGGGGCATTGACATGATTGGCGAAATCAGGCCAACCGCTTCCAATGGAAATCACTTAATCTTAGTGGCCATTGAGTATTTCACAAAGTGGGTTGAGGCAACTTCTTTTGCTACAATAACCAAGAATGTTGTGGCGCGGTTTATCCGACACAATCTGATCTGTCAATATGGTGTATAAGAGAGGATTATTACCGATAATGGTACAAATCTTAACAACACAATGATCACCGAGCTCTGTAAACATTTCAAGATACAACATCATAACTCTTCTCCCTACCAGCCGAAGATGAATGGCGTTGTTGAACCAACTAACAAGAACATCAAGAAGATTGTACAGAAGATGACGGTGACATATAAAGACAGGCATAAGATGTTACCGTTTGCTCTTCATGGGTACCGTACCTCAGCACGAACGTCGACAGGGGAACCACCCTACTCTCTGATATATGGCATGGAGGAAGTCCTACCGATTGAGGTCCAGATCCCTTCCTTGCGAATCATGAAGGATACGGGTTTGAACAAAGACGACTGGATCCGAACGCGACTTGATCAGCTAAATCTAATCGATGAAAAGAGACTTATTGCTATCTGCCATGGTCAGACGTATCAAAAGTGAATGATCAGGGCTTTTAACAAGAAAGTCAGGCGTCAAGATTATCAAGTCGGGGATCTAGTAATCAAACGCATCATACTGCTGCAAGGTTATCCCAAGGGAAAATGGACCCCCATGTACGAAGGGCCATTTGTGGTTAAGAACATTTTCTCGGGAGGAGCTATGATTCTAACCAACATGGATGGTGACGACCTTCCTCACCCTGTCAAAGCAGACATAGTGAAAAGATACTACGCATAATCAATGACCCACTAGGTCGACTGGCCTAGGCAAAAATAAGGGCTTCCCGGTGAGCCAAAAGGATTCGGGCAAAAGGAAGGGATGAAAATAGAAAAATCTGTACACCCGGCAAGTCGAAAACCTGAAAAGGCGACTTGGGCAAAAAGGGGTATCCCGGTGGACCAAAAACCCGAAAGGGCGGTTCAGGAATAAGTTAGGGATGAAAAACGTATCACTATGTCCCATTGGATCACCCTGCGATATGACCTCAATATCAACTGTCAAACTCAAACGACATCAATCGATCTAATCAGTTTCAGACAAGTAGCAAAGTGAGGAGGTGCTCGAAGGCATAATGGCAATAACAGACGTGAAACCCAATGGTATTGTTGCACATAATTATTTTCTTTTTGTCGTACACAATATTGTATATCTTTCATTTTTATAGCGGCATTCTTTTACTAGAGCGTCAACTTCCTTGTACAAAACGCTTATTATAGGCCAACTTCAACAATTAATACAAGTCATTTTACAAAACTATTTGTTTTCCTTTTTGTTTTGTTTTTGCAAGAACATCCAATGATTTATTCTTGACATATGCACTTGAATATGATTGTCGTTCGCAAATATTTGCATATGGAAAGAAAGACAATTGCTCATAATTTAGGAAACAGGGACGAAAAACTAGAATGTCAAATTCGACAGTTATCCTGTCCAGCAGGTACCAGGGCATAGACAGTTTTGGAGCACAGTCATCAATACATATGACCTTGTAACATCTACATCCCCAACAGAGCTCAACATCTCAAGCACCAAAATTTCATCCCCAGCTGATTTTATTCCTCCAGTTCAGCAGATCTACAAACAAAGTATCCCTTCCTCTAAATTGGTCCCCTGTAGAGTTATCCTCCAGCATCTCGTCTCGACAAAATATTTATTCTCCAACAGCAGTCAGGGATTTATTTTCCCAGACTCGAATGTGTCACAACTAGCATTTCATGAACATACATCATGACATACGCACACGTACCATGCGCAGGATAATCTAGTTTTTTCTGAGAACATCATCTCACCCTATATTTCATGCATCGCATATAACTAACCTTGATATCCTTTCAGGAAAATAGGATTAGCTTCAACAAATTAGACAGTTATACAAATTACATCTACAAACGACTTAACGGAAACTCGGTTCCCGAAACCAAACGGGACAACTAATCTACACTTTCATCACGAAGTAGGCCTACTATCCAGGCTTTCATTTCAAAGTAACCCTACTACCCAGGTTCCTTCACCAAGCCCTACTATCCAAGATTTCATTTTGAAGTAACCCTACTACCCAGGTTCCTTCCCACAAGCCCTACTATCCAGGCTTTCATTTCGAAGTAACCCTACTACCCAGGTTCCTTCTCACAAGCCCTACTATATAGGCTTTCATTTCAAAGTAACCCTTCTACCCAGGTTCCTTCTCACAAGCCCTACTATATAGGCTTTCATTTCAAAGTAACCCTTCTACCCAGGTTCCTTCTCACAAGCCCTAATATCCAGCCTTTCATTTCGAAGTAACCCTACTACCCAGGTTCCTTCTCACAAGCCCTACTATCCAGGCTTTCATTTCGAAGTAACCCTAATACCCAGGTTCCTTCACCAAGCCCTACTATCCAGGCTTTCATTTCGAAGTAACCCTACTACCCAGGTTCCTTCTCACAAGCCCTACTATTCAGGCTTTCATTTCGAAGTAACCCTACTACCCAGGTTCCTTTTCACAAGCCCTACTATCCAGGCTTTCATTTCGAAGTAACCCTACCACCCAGGTTCCTTCTCACAAGCCCTACTATCCAGGCTTTCATTTCGAAGTAACCCTACTACCCAAGTTCCTTCTCACAATCCCTACTATCCAGGCTTTCATTTCGAAGTAACCTTACTACCCAGGTTCCTTCTCATAAGCCCTACTATCCAGGCTTTCATTTCGAAGTAACCCTACTACCCAGGTTCCTTCCCACAAGCCTTACTACCCAGGCTTTCATTTCAATGTAACCCTACTACCCAGGTTCCTTCCCACAAGCCCTACTACCCAGGATTTCATTTCGAAGTAACCCTACTATCTAGGTTCCTTCTCCCTTATCTCCAGACAACAGTTTACAACATTGAAGGCCTGGACTCAACCAGATACGGTCGATTTCACATTTCCCCAGCGAGTCGCTGTACAGCCTGGACCCTGACCAAGTATATGTTCTACTTTCACATCCTCAGTCAGGATATAATTCCCCAGTAGAGTAATAGACAATCGAAGCTCGTAGACTTTACTCCCCAGTGCATAAGTCAACATTTCCCGACAAAGTTCCCCCCTCGACAGCAGGTACAAGAATTCTCACCCAGGAATCCCTTATGCAACCAATATTTTCTGGATGGCATCTTGAAGCCCGTCTCCAATGATTTCCCGTCGCCTTCCAAATGGCATCTGTAGGCCCATTCCCGACATCACCGTTCGGTATTACTTCATGCGAGTGCAACTTTCTGGGCACTCTAGTGTTCAATCATCTTCCACCTTTAAATCACAAAAGGCAGACCAGCCAATCTACATCCTTAGTGTGGTACGGTGGGAGAACTGACTTGAGGTTTTGCGTTTTGTATTCGCACTTGTTCAGTTTAGCAAGATTCGCCACCGACTTTTTATTTTATCCTAAGGAAAGGTTAAAAAGCACAGGAAAAACCTTTTGAGATGTTTCGTGGGTTCGGGGGGTAGATTATGAAAAGGGAAGGTATTAGCACCCTTTTCATCCATGGTTATCCATGGGCTCTTAGTTACTTGTTTTAGATCACTTGCCTTGATTTTCAATTGCTTAAAATGGTTGTGTATGTGTGTGTTTTGAAAATGTTTTGAAAAAGATGCCTTATCTAGGCAACCGTTGTAACAATTCTTTACTCGAATGTTTTACAAAGGTGTGTGTCTTTTCGAAAAGATATTTCAATGTTTTTGAAAGTTTGTTTTTGAAAGTGTATTGTGAAGTGGGTTTTGAAAAGTAGGCAAGTGTGTTTTGCAAGTTTGATCAAGTAACTAAGAGTTTTCTACCCCTAAATTTCTCAAAGATCTTTCCTATGTTTTAACCCTTTTAACAGTATTGTTCCACCATTGTATTTGGTGGACAATCTTGTGTTAGGATGTTAACGGGACAGGCGCGGGTCATCGTATGGACCATGAATGCAATGGTGCCAAGTGTCTTTGGCAATTTGCTTGAAGGGACTATGATCATTTTGTTTAGGCAACTTTCGAAAGCGTCATCGAGGGACTATGATCATTTGAATCATTTTGTTTTGCCAAAGAAACTCAACGTGCAAGCATGGCCCATTTTGGAAGGCAACGAGTGGGATTACCCTAGGGGTCCAAGTGTGAATTGTGTATTGATTGTCATGCATTTGTCTTGTATTAGGTTATCTAGCGGTTGGTTTTATTTACATACAAACCCTAGGTCTAAACATGGTATAATTGGAAGCGATAAATTGCGGGAATTTAAAGTCTATGCTATTACAAATAAGTATCCGGGAATGGGGGTACAAATATTTACAAATGGGGATGAGACTTTAATAGGAGAGTAGTGTCCAAATATTTACAACCAAATCGAATCAATCGCAATGTAAAATGTAGCAATGTACAAGAATAAAAGCAATGTATCAAAGTATTTGTGTAACTGCATATGATTTATTTACAAGTAATGAAAAATAATGTTAACCTAATACAATATTAAGTATTTTATTTATTCTTTTTGTATTTTTGTTAATATGTACAAAAGATTTTAAGAAAAGGAAATGTTTAAGAAATTCTATTTTTATGTATTAATGTTTTTATGTACAAGGTTTTAATTAAAAGAAGAAAAAAAAAGTTTGAAGTTTAATCATCCTATTGTCTAGGTATTTAGTTAATGTTTTATATACAACAAAAAAAAAAGTTATTTAATCACCAAATTTAATTCTTATGTATTTTTAGCTAACTAAAATAAAAAAAGTAATTAAGAAAGTTTTTTTATAAAAAAAAAGAGTTAACAAAAATAAAATATGTTAGTTTAAATTGTATAAAAAAAAGGAAAAATAAAATGAAAGGTAAAAAATAATAGTTTGAATAAATAGAAAACAAATCGAAAAAAGAGTTTAAAGATTAAATGGGCTTAAAGATCTTGTTCTGACCCAAATAAAACAAAAAGACAAAGACCCAAAAGGGGGGGTGTACGCCTGGAGATCAAATGGGCTTATACATTAGGAAGGGAAAGGCCTAGACGGGTTTGGAACAAAGTTTGTAAGAGTTTCGTTAGTTTGTCTCATTACTGGATTTAGGGTTACAGTCTTGAGTGCTAGGAGCGGAGCCATTCATCTTCTTCGCTTCCTTCGTTCTCATGCCAAGCTTCTGACTTTTCTCTCCGTCTATGGCCACCAAGCGCCATCATCCCTCCTTCTCCCTCCATGGACCACTCAGGTAATAGTTGTAAGGTTCGATTTCTGTCTTTAACGCGTTAGGGTTTCGTACTTTATATCTTGCATGTTTTAATTCTTTGTGTGCTGATTTTAAGTGTTGTTGTTGTTTCTGTTTGAGGTGCGTGAAAGGAAAAAAGGAAGGGATACTACCTTTGTTGGAGACGGAGGAGGACGGTGGTGTCCTAGGGCGGCCGGAGGCGAGGGGAGATGATGCGTTGGCTTTTGCTATGTGGCCTTCCCTGGTACTCGTATTTGCTTTTGTGTTGTTTTATGATGATAGCTCTGAAAACCCTAGCACAACTTTCTTTTCCTCTTCTCTTTTGCTTGCTTCTGTATGCTTGTATGCTTGCCCCTGAAATGCTAGTATGCTTGCCCCTGAAATGCTTGTATGCTTGCCCTGTATGATTATGATGTTTGGAATCTGAGTGTTTTCTTGGATATGTTGGTTCTGGACGAGGTTGTCTCTGAGGGCTTTGGTTGGTTTGAATGTTGTTTGGACAAAGGGCTTATGCAGGTGGATGTTTGGTATTTTGAATTTGTGCAATTGTAACTTTGTGCATTTCATACTTTTTTTGCAAGCATATTTCTATCCCTCTTTGTGAACCAAGAGCAATCTTGTGATTTGCAGAGAGGGCAAACTGATTCCGGCCAGTTACTTTTAATGATGAACTTTTTTTGATTAACTGTCTGCTTTTAATTTTATCTGCATTTGACCATTCTTCTTTTACTTTTTTGCAGGTAAAAATTAATTGATCAATGGGGAGCGTCAGTAGAAGATGAAGTTGCTCCCCCCAAAACCACAACAAATTCATCTATAAATAAGTTGCTCCATCACACTTGCAAGGGGTTGGTTTTTGGAGAGAGAATCGTCAAAAAGAGAGAAAAGAAAGCTATGATACCTTCACAAAAAAATCCAGAATTCCTAAACAAAAAACCAAAACCTTTGTTCTTCCTTTTGAATCAATGAGCTTGGCATTTCCTCCTTCATTGCTCTTGCTGACTCCAGAATATCTAAAGGCAGCAGCTCATGTCCCAAACACACGTTCCAGGTTCAAGGTAAGTCTCTCTGACTCTGCACCTTCTCGTTCTGAACATCATTAAACATGTAGATGTCATAGTATTAATGTTGTCCATATCACTGCGTAAGTAGAAAAAATGTTGATCAAAACTTCCTGATTAAGGCTGGACTCAGGACCAGGATCAGAACTTCCATAAACTGTTGTTTTTTTTTTATCCTTCTGATTTGCTGTTTGCTGAAAACTGAATAAGTTATATTTGTGCTGATTGATATAAGGAAAGAGTTGAAACGTAACACAAAACTTCTGTTTTTCACTCACCATTCTAACACATAGAATTTCCATGATTTACTCACTATTCTAACACAGCACAGAACTTTTGAGTTCTCCCTACATGTCGAACATATTGAACTTCTGATGTTTCCATTCGTTGTTTTCTTACACACTCAGAGTTTATGATTTTTACATGCTGACAATACACTGAATTTATGGAGTTTACTCACTGTTTTAGTGTAATACAGAACTTCTGACTTATGGTCCACTATCTAAATACCATTCAGAACATTTGTGTTTCCTCTCTAATGTTCCTTGCATAACCTCAGAGTTTACCAACTCAGAACTTTTGAAACCCACTGACGTCTCCTGCGGAGTCACAATGCTCTTAGCTTCAGAACTTCTGATTCCGTTTATTTTGCTTGTAGCAGCTCGATGGTCTTATATCTCATTTATTTTCCTTTATTATCACTTTCAATGTTAAAACTCTTTTCATAAATATAAAAAGGCATAAAAATATTTCCTTTGTTTTACTAAGCTAATTTATTCCTTTTTTATAATCATCAACACAAAAAAACATTTTTTTAAACAAGATCCGTTTTCTTTCTTGCATTATTATTTCAATATGGTTGTAATAAATAATTAGGATTTATTTTCTTGCAAACCCCCATTCTCAAATTTGTACACCCCATCCCCCTAATGATTGTAATAGCGTAGAATCCTTACTTTTCGCACTTTTATTGCTTTCATATATTCGTTAGTAACTAGGGCGTGTATGGAAAGATATGAAATCAACAAATAGACAACCTAAAAAACCAGACTAAATGCATGTAATCAAACACACTTTGCACACATGCCCCCTTAGGGTAATCTCACTTGTCGCCTATCAAAAAATAGTCATGTCCCTCGAACATGGGATTTTTAGCAAAGACCCTCGATAAAAAATCGTAGTCCCTCGACGACCCTCGATGTTGCCTTCGATAAACGATCTAGTCCCTAGAAGAAATTGCTAAAATGTCCCATATGTTGCCTTCTATGACTATACAAACATCCCAACATCTGTCCCTCCACATCCAACGATGGGGATTCTTACCAAAACAATGGTAAGATAGCAACATCTAAAGGAGGAGGAAAAGAACATCTAAGACCTTTTGAGTAGGTAGATTCGCTCCTAGTTGCTCGCTTGCTCACAAAAAAACATTTTTATACACCCAAACTCTCATTTTGAAACATTTTCAAAAGACAACACTTTGTACTTGTTCTTATAGAGACGGAATTGTTACAAAGACACCTTTTTAAAATCACTTTCAAAAAACACACATCTTTGAACTATTTTCCAAACAAACACTTTGTACGCGTTCTTATAGAGACGAGAACCATTACAAAGACGTTTTCAAAATACTTTCAAAACCATGAAAGTACATATTCAAATAAAAACAAGTGATCTAGCAAGCAACTAAGAGCCCATGGAAAACCATGGATGACAAGGGTGCTAATACATTCCCTTTTCATAATCTACCCCCCGAACTCAAGAAAACATCTCTAAAGGTATTTCCTGTGCTTTTTCACCTTTCCTTATTGGATAAAAGAAAATTCGGTGGTGACTCTTGCTAAACCGCAACATTTGCCAACACAAACGCAAAACAACCAAGCCAGTTCTCCCACCGTATCACACTATTGAAGTCCAAATACCTTCTCTCAAGATTATGAAGGATGCGGGTTTGAACAAAGATGACTGGATCCGAACCCGACTTGATCAGGTAAATCTAATCGATGAAAAGAGACTTACTGCTATCTGCCATGGTTAGACATATCAAAAGCGAATGATCAAGGCTTTTAACAAGAAAGTCAGGCGTCAAGAATATCAAGTCAGGGATCTAGTGATCAAACGCATCATACTGCCGCAAGGTGATCCCAGGGGAAAATGGACTCCCACCTATGAAGGACCATTTGTGGTTAAGAACATTTTCTCAGGTGGAGCTATGATTCTAACCACCACAGTTAGTGACGACCTTCCTCACCCTGTCAATGCAGACATAGTGAAAAGATACTACGCCTAATCAAAAGACCCGCTAGGTTGACTGGCTTAGGCAAAAATAAGGGCCTCCTGGAAAACCAAAAGGGTTCGGGCAAAAGTAAGGGATGAAAATGAAAAATCTGTACACCCGGCAAGTCGAAAACCTAAAAGGGAGGCTTGGGCAAAAAAGGGTATCCCGGTGGACTGAAAACCCAAAAGGGCGGTCCAGGAAAAAGTTATGGATATAAAGCGTACCACTATGTATCATTGGATCATTTTGTGACCAGATTTACATATCGGCTATCAAGCTCGGACAACGCCAATCAATCTGATCAACTTTCGGCCAAGAAGCAAAGTGATGAGACGCTTGAAGATATAAAGGCAATAGTTAAGTTGGAACCCAATGGGGTTGTTTCACATAACTGTTTTTTTTATTTTACACAAATTGTATAGTTTCTATTTTTCAGAGGCGTTCTCTTACTAGAGCGTCAACCTCTTTATAGAGAAACGCCTATTACAGGCCAACTTCAAAAATCAATACAAATCATTTGCACAAGAAACTTTGATCTATTTTTCTTTTTCTGTTTTGTTTTGCAAGAACGTCCAATGACTTATTTTTGATATATGCATTTGAAAATGATTGCTACACATAAATATTTACATAAGAAACAAAAGACAATTACTCGTAATTCCAAAAACAGGGGCAAAAAACAAGCAGTGCCAAACCCGACGGTTACTCCGCCCAGCAGGTGCCGGGATAAAGCTAGCTTTGGAACACCATCATTGGTACATACACTCCCCACAGAGTTAAAGTATTCAAAAGAATTGATGTCAGCTTTCCTGAAACAGGACGTAACCTCCCTAGCCAGGGTCATTCAGAAATCTGACAGCTATATCCCCCAACTGAATTTCATAATTGCGGGCGGGTCACTAAATTTCATCCCCCAAGCAGAGTTTATTTCTCTGGATGAAGAGGCTCAATCCCCGACAAAGCTCATTACTTCATCTATAAAGATTCAATTTCTTAGTTTGTCCCCTGCAAAGTTATTCTCAAGTAGAATCTCTTCCTGACAGAATATTCATAAATCTCCAGCAGTAGTCAGAGATTTATTTTTCCAAACCCGGACATACTCCGATAGCATTTCATGTACATACATCATGACAAGCGCATAAATACCATATACAACATTATCACATTTATTTTGAGAATATCATTCCACCATGCATTTCATGCATCACACATAATTAACCCTGTTATCTTTTCAGGAAAGACGATTAGCTTCAACAAATCCAGCAGTTATGCGGGTCACGTATGTAGACGACTAATGGAAACTCAGTTCCCGAAACCAAACGGGTCAACTAATCTACACTATCGCTTTGAAGTAACCCTAGTATCCAGGTTCCTTCTCACAGCCCTACTATCCAGGCTTTCATTCTGAAGCAGCCATATTATCCAGGCTTTCATTTTGAAGTAACCCTACTATCCAGGTTCCTTCCCATAGCCCTACTATCCAGGATTTCATTCCGAAGCAGCCCTATTATCCAGGCTTTCATTTCGAAGTAACCCTACTATCCAGGTTCCTTCTTACAGCCCTACTATCCAGGCTTTCATTCCGAAGCAACCATACTATCCAGGATTTCATTTCGAAGTAACCTTACTATCCAGGTTCCTTCTTGTAGCCCTACTATCCAGGCTTTCATTTCGAAGGGACCCTACTGTCCAGGTTCCTTCCCATAGCCCTACTATCCAGGCTTTCATTCCAAAGTAGCCCTACTATCCAGGCTTTCATTTCGAAGTAACCCTACTATCCAGGTTCCTTCTCGTAGCCCTACTATCCAGGCTTTCATTTCGAAGTAACCCTACTATCTAGGTTCCTTCTCATAGCCCTACTATCCAGGCTTTCATTTCGAAGTAACCCTACTATCCAGGTTCCTTCTCGTAGCCCTACTATCTAGGATTTCATTTCGATGTAACCATACTATCCAGGTTCCTTCTCATAACCTTACCATCCGTTTTCTTCTCTCTTATCTTCAGACAATAGTTCACAACACTGTAAGACCTGGACCTGATCAAACACGATCGATTTCAGATTTCCCCAGTAAGCCGCTGGGAAAACTGGACCCTAACTAGATATGCCTGTCACTTCCACTTCCTCGATCATTCCCCAGTAGAGTAATGGACAATCAAAGCTTCTAGACTCTATCAACATTCACCGACAAATTCCTCCTCAACGGCAGGTACATGGATGCTCCCAAAGGAATCTCTTACGCGATCGATAACTTATCTGGATGGCATCTTTAAGCCCATCTCCAACGATTCTCCGTCAACTTCCAAATGGAATCTATAAGCCCATTCCCGATACCACTGATTGACACTCACTTCATACGAGTATAAATTTCTAGGCACTCTAGTATTTAATCATCTTCCACCTTCAGATCACGAAAGGCAGATAGGCCAATCTACATCCTCAAGTTTAAAAATATTGAACAGGGGCAGCTGTTTTACCCCAAAATATTCTCTCTCATTTTACTCAACACATGTCCATTGAGATCCTCCACTTGCTTAAGGATGTCCAAGAGTTGACCAGACAAACTCTCTCCTAAGGCAATGTACCTCAAACTAGGGTTTCCATTTTCATCAAGATGGGTGAAATCCAAAGACATCATATGCTCTCCATGGTCTTAATATGTTCGCAAGACCCACCATGTCGAATTTCAATCATTTCACAAGAAGTTTGCTCAGTCAATTGCTCAGATGCTTGAGAATCGACTATATTAGGTCAAAAGTCAATTGTGGGCAACATACAGCCAAACTTAAAGATTTTTGGTCAAAATCAACATTTTGAAGTGAAATCCATCATTTGATCAAGGGTTGATCATGATTACTCAAGGAATGCCCCAAATTAATCAAAACCCACAAGTTGCTAAATTAGGGTTTCATAGGAAAAGTCAACCAAACTTTGACCAAGCATAACTTCTCCATACTTTATCATAAATTTTACATCCAAGGCTCATTTTGAAGAGGATGAAATGCCCCACAACTCATCTTCATCCCACAAGTTCAAAATATGCACTCATCAAAAGATATAAATTTCTACATTATAGGTCCTTTGGAAAAGTCAACAAAAACACTTTTTGGGTCAAAGCTTCTTACATGAACATGGAAGACCCAATTGAGATGAGACCAAAAGGGTTGTTTAGGGAACATCCTAAGATTTCTAAAAAGTCCAAGAATACCTATCTAGGGTTAAATTATAAGAGTTATGCCTTGTCAAAGTTGACCATTTTTGCAAAATTGCCAAAAGTCAAATGTGCTCAAAGATGCATTTTTTTGCCAAAATAGGCCTAACTTTTTATGCTTGCACCTCACTCATAACATGGTCCACGACCCAAATATTCACCTACACATTATTTGCTTCATTTTGAATTTTATTTTTATTTTTTATTTATTAAAATTTGAATTAAATCAAATAAATAACAAATAATAGCAAAGATTGGTTTTAATCTGATTTTTGGACAGGATCACAAGATAATTATGTTGACATATCAGAATCAAATCGAATCATGGTGGATTGGTATAAGAATGGCATGATTAGGCCTAATTTGGAAACAAATCATACAAAGAAGGAATGCAATCAAATCTTTAAAGTTTTCAAAGATACATGTAGTTTTTATAACCCTAATTCATTCAGGGTTATATATTGAGCAAGGCCATGCACGAAAACAGAGGTTGGCATTAGTGAAAACACAAGAACAAATTCCAAAATTTTCAAAGAAAAGTGTAGGTCGGATTTTCATTTGCAGTTCAATTCAAGCAATTCCAAAGCCATTAATCTGTTCCTGAACCTGCTCTAAAGTAATTCCAATCATTCTCAAGCCACAAAACATCCCAAACTGTAAGATACAAATCACATTCAGCACCCTTGTAACTCCAATTCGTTTTCAGGGTTGATCATAATCATGTTTCTGACCTTTTGGATAGCCTAGATTTGATTTCTAGTGCAGGAATAAGCTTATGCCATTATTAGGGCTTGGAAGCTTCAAATTAGGGATTCCTCGTAGAGGCAAAATCAGGACTGATTAATGATACCAATGAGCTCAGGACAAGATTCTTAGTGGATCTATGTTCTTAGCTCTGATTAATATTGCTTGCTTTGAGTTTTGAGATACTGCAGGTCCATAGCAACGCACAAAATTCGTCACTAAAGCCTATAGTGACGGAAATTGCTATGGGTAAGGGGTCATTGTCTAAAACGATGGAACATGGATGAGGATGAAGGCGTGTCAAGATCTGATTGGCCATTTTGAGTTTCGCACGCGTTTGTGACTCAGTTACCTTGATTTATATATTATATATTATTTTTATTATGTTAACAAACAAAACATGTGGCCCAGTTGGTGAAGCATGCATTGAAATGAGTGGGAGGACCTGGGTTCGATCCCAGGTCCCAACATTTCTCTTTGTTTTAATTCTTCTTTGCAGATCCTATATACCACTTGTCTAAGCATCCACCGTGCACCACACATATCCAACCAGCGAATTCACGATCAACCAGATCCAACGCCTATCACCAAAGGATCACAGTGTACTCTCAGGTCAGCACCACATGGGATCAAGCATTGACTGGGTGGACTAGCTTCATGGGCCTGGATATTTTCAGCAATTCACCCCCTTTCATTCAACAAACAGGCCCATTCTATTTTTTTTATTTTATTTCTTTTTAATTATTTCCTAATTATTTTTTCTTTTTAAAATAACTTCAAAATTATTTCTTTTTAATCAAAAATCGCAAAAAACATCAAAAAATCATTTTTTCATAAAATATTTTATTTATTTTAATTAATTAATTTAATTAAATTAAGGCAATTGAATCTTATTTTTCATGATTAAAAATAATTATAATTAGGGTTTAATTTGGTACATAACCTAATTAATATTTCTTCAAAAATAACATAAATAATTTTCTCAATTAGATTTCTTAGGTTTTCTAATTGTACTCGCATTTAATTCTCCGCGCCTTTTTAATTACTTTTTATTATTATTGTAATTGCTCCGAGGTTGTAATAGCTTTAATTATGTTTTAATTCCGCCTTTTATTTTACAGTCAAAAATTATTTTGTATCTGCGAAAGCCATGTAATAGCTAGAACTTTAAACATTCCGCATTTTAATTTCCGCAATTATAAACTGTTAGATGTATGCAAATAGGATTGTATGGAAAAAATACTTGAAAATTAAAACGGTAGAAAACCCTAAATGTGCAAAGACAAATTAACTGAAAAATTTACACTCGCACATGCTCACTCCTAGGGTTTACTCCATTTTGGTTACCTTCGGTTAAACGGTCATGAAGTATAGGGTTTGTTAGTGGTTGTCCTCTAGCCCTGAAAGATCTCAAATGACCCATTCGGATGTTGCCTCGGAAAAAGATATTTATGGCTTTAGGATGATTACTAACACTTCCTAACATTACTTTTGTGACCGTACATGTCCCTTCGAATGTCCCTAAAAACTCCAACGACAGTGCTACCTATTTTTCAATAATGGAATAGCATTGTCTAAAAAAGGAAAACGAACAGTCTTTTTTGAGTAGCTAGATTAGTTCTTAAGTACTTGCTCAAACAAACAACCTTTTTCACACCAAAAACTTTTCAAACAAAGTTTTCAAAAACAACTTCGTAACACTCTTGAGGACATAAACAAGGGTTAAAACGAAGTAAACGAAACTTTTCAAAACAAGCACACACACAAGCAATTTTAAATTGAGTAAGTACTTAAGAGCCCGTAGAAAAATACGGATAGAAAGGGTGCTAACACCTTCCCTTACTATAATCTACCCTCCGTACGAAGAAATGTTCTTGAAAAAGGTTTTTTCTGTTCTTTTTTCCTTTTCCTTAGTTGGATGAAATAAAAGTCGGTGGCGACTCTTGCTTACCGCACATTTGTGAATACAAAATGCAAACCAGTATAACAGTCGGTTCTGCCACCGTATCACACAGTCGAAATAACTTTTCCCCATAAAGACTTTGGAAAATTCTTTTGCTTCATCATGCATCTCGCCATATCTAATACGGTTTTGTTTCTTCTTTCAGCAATTCCATTATGTTGAGGTGTATAAGGAGTAGTTACCTCATGATTAACACCATGTTCTACACAGAAATCTTCAAACATCTTAGATGTGTATTCGCCACCTCTATCTAATCGCAGAATTTTGATCTTCTTCTCACTCTGGTTTTCGACAAGTATCTTGAATCTCTTAAGGATTTCGAATACTTTGTCCTTTCGTTTGATCACATAGATCCATAAATTTCGACTAAACTCATCAACAAACGAAACAAAATATCTATTTCCACCGATTGTATGTTCTTTAAATGAACCATATACATCTGAATGCACCACTTCGAGAATGCAGGATGATCTCATTGACATAGTCAAAACGAAAGCATTTCGCGATTGCTTTCCCACTAAACAACTGTAATCCAGTGGGATAAATGACTTGGGGGTTTTGCGTTTAATCTCAATCATTACAGATATCAAGAGTCCCCACCGACTTTTCTTTTATCAAATAAGGAAAGGGTGAAAAGAACATGAAAGACCTTTGAGATGTTTTCTTGAGTTCGGGGGGTAGGTTATGAAAAGGGAAGGTGTTAGCACCCTTTTCATCCGTAGTTATATACGGGATCTTAGTTTCTTTCTAGATCATTTAAAAATGCTTTTGTTTTAAAATGTGTTTTGTGGTGTAAATTTGAAAATATTTTGCAAAATGCCTTTGTTGCGGCTAACTTTGTAATAACTCTCGTCTCTATAAGAATGCATACAAAGTGTTGGTTTTAAAAATAGTTCAAAGAGATGTTTGTTTTTAAAATATGTATCGAAAGTGTAAGTGTGGATATGATTTTATTTGGCAACCAAGCAACTATGAGCATCCTACCTACTCAAAAGGTCTTATGTTCTTTTCCTCCTTCTTTAGATGTTGATACCTTACCATTGATTGGTAAGAAGCCCCGTTGTGGGATGTGAAGGGACGTGCGTGGGTCAATTGTATAGTCATAGAAGGAAACTTATGAGACGTTTTAGAAATTACGTAAGGGATTAGATCGTTTACTGAAGGTAACATTGAAGGACATCGAGGGCTACGACATTTTTTCGAGGGTATTTGCTAAAATGCCCATATTCGAAGGACATGACTATTTTCCGAGGCAACAAGTGAGATTACCCTAGAGGTGCACGTGTGAATAGTGTGTTTAATTGCATTCATTTTTGTATTTGATTAGGGTTGTCTACGTATTGGTTTTAACTCTTTTCCATACACAACCTAATTACTAGTATTTTATATAAAAGCGGTAAATTGCGGGAAAAAATAAATGTCCTACGCTATTACATATTTTGGGGATGGGGTATACACATTTACAAATGGGGTTTGCAAAGAAATAAAAGTCCTAATTATTACAACCATATTGAATATCAACGAAAGTAAAAATATAGAAAAATATAAAAACAAAAATAGTGCAAAAGATAGAAAGAAAAGAAATTCTAGATCGAAGCATGTGTCCTTCGATTCACACCCTTTTTTTCCTTCTTTCGTTTGGGATTGCAAGTCAGTGTGTATCGAAGCATACACCTTTTGATTCATACACCCTTTACATTCGTTTGGGCCTGCAAAAATGTGTGGATCGAAGCATACACCCTTCGATTCACACACCTTTTTCTGTTTTCTTTTGTTTGGGACTGGATAACAGTATGGGTCGAAGCCATGCTAATATTGTTTCATGGTCTGTACAAGTTAGTCACTAAAACATATTTTGACAAGAAAATAAAACAAACGAAAGGGTAGAATCCAAAAATAAGAAAAAGTTTATTTACATGATTAAAACGAAAGGTTTAAAGTCAGGAAGACTTACCTTGAATATGGAGTTGGTGTTTTGAACTTTGAGTGATTACCCTGGATATCCTTGAATTCGAAAGCAAAGAACAGGGGTATTGTGTTTCTCTGATTCTAGATTCGAAAGCAAAGAAAAGAATTGTTGTGTTTCTTTGATTTTGGATTCGAAAGAAAAGAAACACGTGTTGGGTTTCTTTGGTTCTTGATTCGAAAGAATATAAACAAAGGTTTGGGTTTTTTAGTTATGGATTCGAAAGAACAGAGACAAAGGTGCGGGATTTTTAGTTTTGGGTTTAAGAGTGTTTAAGTGTTCTGTCCTCTCTTTTCCTTGCCAACAAATCTCTCTCCCACCACTCAAAAGCCCCCTTTAGATGTGTTGTGAAACATCTTATTTATAGAAGAGTTTGGCTGAGATTTGGGGGGGAAAACAAATGAAATTTGAACAATTTGGGTATGATGTTTTCATAGCTTTCAAGGTGCAGCTCTCATATGCTAGTTTTGTGCAAATTAGGAGCAGCATAGCAGGACAACCTTGCAGCAGTTTTAGAGTGTTATGGTAGCTTGGTGCAGGACTGTTTCATAGCAGTACATCAGACTTGGGCTTGGCAGCATATAGGACTTTGCTCAGCAGCCTTCAACCAGACTCATCAAAAGAAAAAACAAAAATTGTTTGTTCTTTAAATGGACCCATTGTATATCCTTTGAATGGACCAATGCTATGTCCTTCGAATGGACCATCAAATGTAGGTTCTTCGAATCCACCAAATTCATGTTCTTTGAATGGGCCTTTTGTATGTTCTTCGAATCCACCAGTTGTGTGTCATAGTGTATAAACTATGTGTGTTGAAAAGTTTAAAGGTGGAATCTAAGCGAGCATGAAGGAAGCCAAAGTCATGTGCATTCTAGCATGAGGGGAGCCAAAGTCCTATGGATGCTAGCATGAGGGAAGCCCTTGCCTTGTGGATACTAGCAGGAAGGAATCCATTGCCTTGTGGATGCTAGCATGAGGGAAGTCATTGCCTTGTGGATGCTAGCATGAGGGAAGCCCTTGCCTTGTGAATTGAAGCAAGCATGAAGATAGCCAATTCCGAGTCAAAGCTTTGTGAAATCGAAGCAAGTTTGAAGGAAGCCAAATTCCATTCAAAGCTCGGGAAATTGAACAAGCTTGAAGGAGGCAAAGTCCAGCCGATTCTTGGGAAATCAAAGAAAGCTTAAAGGAGGTCAATGTCCAGTAGAAGTTTGGGAAATCAAAGCAAACTTGAAGGAGGCCAAAGTCTAGTCGAAGCTTGGGGAATTGAAGCAAACTTGAAGGAAGCCAAAGTCCAGTCGAAGCTTGGGAAATCGAAGCAAATTTGAAGGAGGCCAAAGTCCAATCAAAGCTTGGGAAATCGAAGCAAGCTTGCTTTTCTTTGATTTGATGCTTGAAAGCCCAATATGATCCATGGAAACTATATGGGGAATCAATAATCCAATTGTACTTGTGCAAACTTGAACTTTTGAAAATCCTTGTGAGAAAATGACTTGAGAAAAGAGAGGGTGAATTTTGGGGTACAACAACTGCCCCTGTTCAATCTTCTTAAAGCTGAAGAGTTAGATTGGCGTGTCCGCCATTCGTGACTTGAAAGTGGAAGATGATTGAACACTAGAGTGCCTAGAAATTTGCACTCGATGATGTGTTAGTTGATTGTGTAGGGAATAGGCTTAAAGATGCCATTTGGAGTTATGATGAAGAGTTTTCGGAGATAGCCTTATAGATGTCATCCATAGGTGATTGTTGATAGGAATATAGACTAAGTCTAAACTTGACTGTAACTGGGAGTAGTATAAGAATAAAACTTTTGGTTGATTTGTACTGAAACATCAGATGTCCTTTTCTTGTTTTTAACTGGAGGAAATAAATCTAACCAAAAGAGGTCCTTGATTCGACTGTCTTCAACTGGAAGAAATAAATCTAACCAGAAAAGGTCTTTGATTCGCCTATCTTTAACTGCAAGAAATAAATCTAACCAGAAGAGGTCTTTGATTCGCCTGTCCTTAAGTGGAAGAAATAAATCTAACCAGAAGAGGTCTTTGATTCGCCTTTCTTTAACTAGAAGAAATAAATATAACCAGAAAAGGTCTTTGATTCGCTTGTCTTTAACTGGAAGAAATAAATATAACCAGGAGAGGTCTTTGATTCGCCTGTCTTTAACTAGAAGAAATAAATCTAACCATAAGAGGTCTTTAATTCGACTGTCTTTAACTGGAAGAAATAAATCTAACTAGAAGAGGTATTTGATTCGCCTGTCTTTAATTGGAAGAAATAAATCTAGCCAAAAGAGGTTTTTTTTTCTCCTGTCTTTAAATGGAAGAAATAAATCTAACAAGAAAAGGTCTTTGATTCGCCTTTCTTTAACTGGAAGGAATAAATCTAACCAGAAGAGGTCTTTAATTTGCCTGTCTTTAACTGGAAGAAATAAATCTAACCTGAAGAGGTCTTTGATTCGACTGTCTTTAACTGGAAGAAATAAATCTAACCAGAAGAGGTCTTTGATTCACCTTTCTTTAACTGGAAGAAATAAATCTATCCAGAAGAGGTCTTTGATTCGCCTGTCTTTAACTAGAAGAAATAAATCTAACCGGAAGAGGTCTTTGATTTGATTGACTTTTCCTGCAAGAAAGAGGGTTTATTTGATGCAGAAGTATGCATGGCGTGATGATGTTCTCAAAATAAATGAGATTAAGTTGTATGTGTATGTTATATGATGTATGAATGTGAAATGTTATTGAAGTGTATCTTTGTTTGGGAAAATAAATCCTTGACAAATGCTGGTGAGCCTTGGGAAATGAAATCCTGGACTGCTTCTGGGGATGAAGAGTATGCTCCTCTTCAGACATTGTTTTAGGATGTTTCTGCTGGGGATTCCTATTGTTTAAGGAGAACTCCGCTAGGGAATGTTGACTTTGCTTGAAGGAAACTCCATGGAGAGTGTTGATTTTTGCTTGGGGAAAAGAGTTCAAGAGTTTTAGTTGTCTGTTGCTCTACTAGGGAGTTATCTCTTGAAAGTTAGTTGTTATTCGGTCGGATTCCATGCTTCACAACAACTTGCTGGGGATAAAGAAGTTAACTGTTATCTGGTCGGATTCCAGGCTTTGCAGCAACTTGTTGGAACAATGGAAAAATCTACTAGGGAAGAGGAGTTTTGTTAGTGATTTGTAAAAATCAAACTGTTATCTGGTCGGGTCCAGGTTTCAGCAATTGAAGAAGTTAAACTATTATTTGGTCGGGTCAAGGCTTTAGTAACTTAAAATTGAGATTAATTGTTATCCGGTAGGGTCTAGGTTTCAGAAACTCAAATTGTTATCTGGTCGGGTCTAGGTTTCAGAAATTGAAGAATTTAAACTATTATCTGGTCGGGTTAAGGCTTTAGTAACTTAAAATTGAGATTAACTGTTATCCGGTCGGGTCCAGGTTTCAGAAACTCAAATTGTTATCTGGTCGGGTCCAGGTTTCAGAAATTGAAGAAGTTAAACTATTATCTAGTCTGGTCTAGGCTTTAGTAACTTAAAATTGAGATTAACTGTTATATGGTCGGGTCCAGGTTTCAGAAACTCAAACTATTATCTGGTCGGGTCCAGGTTTTAGCAATTGAAGAAGTTAAACTATTATCTGGTTTGGTCCAGGCTTTAGTAACTTGGAGTTGTGATTTACTGTTATCTGGTCGGGTCTAGGTTTTAGAAAATCAAACTATTATCTGGTCGGGTCCAGTCTTTCATCAATTGAAGAAGTTTTATCTGGTCGGGTCCAGTCTTTAGTAACTTAAAATTGAGATTAACTATTATCCGGATGGGTCGAGGTTTCAGAAACTCAAACTATTATTTGGTCGGGTCCAGTCTTCACAGTAAGTTGAGAGTAGGATGAAGTTGAACTAGTATCTGGTCGGGTCCAGGCTTTAGTAACTTTCAGAGATAACAATGACTCTATTGGAGACTTCACTAGGGATTAGGGGTTGTGGTCCCTTGATTTGTAATTGTCTGAGAGGCAAACTCAAACCGGGGAGCCTGTAGTTTGTTGGGGGAAAAACCCTGTTGAAAAGGATATTGGATGAACTGCTGGGGAGGAGTTTTCTTTTGGCAGAACTCCTCGTGGATTCTTCTTGAACCCAACTCAGATGGAGAGAGGTTTTCCGAAGGCTGAAACTCTGGTTGGGGGATTAAATGAATCCAACTTTGTAGGGATAATTCTGTGGGGATATCCTTATAGAGATTTATCTAGCGACTTCACTGGGGATCTCCTTATGAAAGGGATTTTGTAAGTGTTATAGAAATAATAGAAAATGTTTGCTTTGTCGTACGTGACCCTTTACTGGAATACATGTTCAATGCCCCAAGTGATTTAGATGAAGAACTGCCCCTGGCTATTTAGGACCTTATGAGAGGTTTCTTGGAACCTTGACTTGACTTCCCCATATGTGCTAGACAATGATCATGTCATTCCCCTTGACGATGAAAGATTTCTTGTGATTTTGACTATACTTCCCCAGATGAGTTGGACAGTAACCTGTCATGCCCCTTTGGTTATGGAGATTTTGTCATTGGAATTGTTTTTCCATTTGAAGTGATTCTGTTTCTATGAGAGAATTTTCGTTTATTGGATATTCGCCATGTGAATTTCATTGTTGTCAAACAAATAGCCTTGTGCAAACAGCGATATTCAAACAATGCAAAGTTTATGTTTGTCTTGAAGTTTTGAAAATGTATTTTTAGAAAATAGAAGAATTTTGTAAAAAGATAAATTCAACTCAGGATTTACAGTAAGCCTTACAGGAGTCAGGATACCTTTTGTAATAGTATGCTTTCGAACTAACCCACACTTCAATTAGGACTTTTGAAGGGGAGTAGCGTAGCCTGGTTCATGGTTTAAGAAACAAAGGATAAGGCTCAAATTTTATTTTTACCCAGCTATTCTTCATGATGTTCTCCAATCCTAAACTCAGTTAATTGTGCATTTTGAATCCCAATTGAGTATGGAATGACGTTTTGGTGATGGTTCATAAAATTGGAAGTTTATTTGAGAAGACAGTCGTTCTTGCAATATTTTTTCATGTTGTTGAGGATTTATAGTGACCTCTTTTTTGATTTATTGTCCCTAATTTTGCCTGACTGCTTTTTTTAGGCTACAATCAATGGGATGCCCCAACTTTTCTTAAGTCTCCTTCGTAGGTTTTGACTCAGTGGGCTTTTCTTGTAAGAGATATTGACTGCCTATTTATGGGGAACCATCAACGTCTTTTGATTCGGACGGATGTTTTTTGATTTCATTCATTATGCATGAAGTATAGCTTTGCGACCGAACTCGCATTTGAATTAACTGAGAAGCTAACCTTGCCCCAGGTTTTGATTAAAGGTTTCAATTCGTGTGAAAAAGAAAACTACTAATTCTTAGGATCAAAGGGGTTGACTAGGGATTATCTTCCTTATAACTCCATTGTTTAGAAATTGAAAGAATGCCTGTACATCGTCAGCAAGGTCTGTCTAAAAGCATATTGTATGAGATTATGGTATTATTTTTGTCATCCTCCCTCTAACGGCTTACAATTTTTAAAGAGAGTTGAATATCACAAAAGGGAGTAAAAAGGACAGTTTAAATATAGTGAAAACGAATGGATTAACTTAAGACAACCATATGCAATGCAATAGCGAGAATAACCAAAGTTTGACATAAGGACAAATGTTTAAACTAACAAAGAAATTACAACTGAAAATTCAAATAAACAAAGATTTCTCCATCTAAATTTGTCACTTTAGATGGTGTGTCTTTGAGGGATGACAAAAAAACTTAATCTGACCATCTTGTGCGAATTCCAACGCTCCCTCATCGACCAGGTCTTGAATCTTATATTTCAACATCCAACAACTATTAGTATTATGCCCTAGACTATTGGAGTGATATGCACACCTTTCATTAGGATAGTAACTAGGAGGGAAAGTATTAGGGTTTTGAGGAGGATTCTTCAATGTGACTAAATTCAACTTCAACATGTGTTGCAAGACTTGCGATATTGGCATATTGAGTTTGGTATATTTCCTATTGGATGTATCCTGCTTACGCTGATTACCCTGTCGTTATTGGCGAGGTTGTTGTTGGGCTTGTGATATAGCAGCATTTTGGAAAGGTCTACTCTCCACCAAGCCAACTTCTTGTCTCTTCGGGGGCTGATTAATGACTTGATCCCCAGCCTCGACTGTTTGTTTCATACGGTTGCATCTGTCTTGATGAAGCTTGTTGACAAGAGTTCTCAAATCTTCTTGTCCCCGAGCTAATTTTTGGATAATAGCCATTTGTCCCAATATCTGGATTCTCATTGTTGCTATCTCCGCTTGCAATTGTCTTATCTGACCTTCCTTGTCGTCTTCAGGGTTATCATTGGTCATGCATTCAATGAAAAGTGTTTTCACCACTTCTTGCCCCTTGGATAGATTCAGGAACATTTCTTCAAACTGAGCACTTTGGGTATGAAGATCCTTGATAGTCTGTTTTAGAGCCATTTTTACTGAAATAAACAGTAAGCGGATGAGGAAACCTGTATGCAGAAAACCTATTATGATGTCATGCATGTTAATGCGTATGCAAATGCTTTCAAGGACTTAGAAGATTTAAATTTGTTTAGACAAAAGGAACAAACATCAATTGCATTAATAAGTTCAAATTTATTACAACCATGCCTCTTGGGCTTACAATGGAGGAAATAAACACAAAATAAACTCCTAATATAAAAAGGTCGAGTGCACCCTTTTTGGCGCAACGTAGGCGTTCAAACTTCTCTCTTCATGAAGTTGTCTTGTAAGCTCCAAAACCTTCTTTTCACTTGCGTAGAACTGGGTTTCAAAGGTGTATCGATCTTCCTTTAGCTTAATCCAAGCTCTTTGCAAATCTTCAAGAGAAGTAGGCATGTTAGGATAAAGGATAATATATGAAACATCTCCTTCGGCGACAGGCTCCATGATGATAGGTAGGATGGCTTCATAAGGCATCATGAGGTTTTTGATGCGATTTCGTACCCACTTGAGATAAGGCTCCAACAGAATGGAGTTCTTATGCCCCAACGTCTTGCTATCAACCTTTTTAACGATGCCCCAAGCTCGTATGAATCTCTGACGATGACCTTGGACATTGCTCTCATAGTTAAATGCAATTCCTTGGACAAGTGTATCATGAGGGCCATCCCTCATAGCATACCCAAACCGTCATAGAGCGAAACAAGGATCGTTGATGATACCCCCCTAATTCCAAGTAGACGGACATTAGGTAGTTCCCCACAATGGTCATTAATAGTAATGTCCTCTATAGATCGAGCACACCAATAAATATAAGAATGTGTGAGTTACATCAACCTACTAGACCATCTTAAACCTTTCTCATTCTTCACAACAGATCGGGAAAGGTTCGGAATAAACCACCTAGCTAACAGATGAGTGCAACAAATAAGAAGTCCTCTTCTCTTCATGGTGTGAGTGTGAAGAGAATGCAAGATATCCCCAAGTAAATTGGGCACCGGATTGCGAGATATAAATATTTTGACTGTGTTCACATCTATAAGTTGGTCCGAATTGGGAAACAGTGCCATCCCATAGATGAGAAGAGAAAACACTTCTTCAAAGGCTTGTAGGTCTAGAGCATCAAAAAAAATCTTGAGCCTTCTCCAACAAAAACATGTCTAGGAACCCTTTGACACCACTTCTCATTTCCCAATTGGCCACAATGTCAAATCTTTACATATGTAGAGCTCAATACCATTGAAGGGTACTTGATCAAGGATAGGGATTCCCAAGAGTTGAGAAAATTCTTCCATGGTGGGCACAAGTTGATAATCAGGAAAAGTAAAACAATGGTGCAAAGGGTCAAAGAATTGGAATAGAACTTTCACCATATCCTCTTCAAAGCTTGTTGTAACCAAGTTGATGAGACAGCCGGATTTCTTGGTGAAAGGAGAATCATTGGGGACCCTTGATGCCAATTCCTTGAGCTGAGGAGGCACTCTTACAAAGTTGACTTGGATAGTATTCTGTGAGTGGAAGTCATATCCTACAAAACAGAATAAAAGTAAATCTCTAGGTCCTTGAAATGGTTAGTGCAAAAATGCCATGGCATGATGTTATGATGTTATGTACAGGTAAACGAAGCAAACAAGTATTTATGTACAAATAATCATATACACACAAAGCAGACAAGTCCTTAGGTTTAGGCTTGCATGGAGTCATAGGTAAGTACCCTCTTGAAGTTTAGTTGGCTCAACCTGTCCTAGAAAGTAACTGGGTTCTAGGGGATCTCTATATCATTGATCTTTCTTCAATGGACATTGTTTCATCGCAAGCCTCTTTATTGGTGACCTAAATATCCCAAAAGTTAGATCTTAATGAGTGTAGCATCGAGTATCAACCAACTTTGGACCGCACCAAAGTCGGCTATCTCACTACTTCCTAATGTCCAAGTTGTTCAATTAAAGGTTCTAAGGTCAGTTAGTGCTTCATGACACCACACATTGGCCCCGTATTCTCCTTGACTATTCATGGGCTACAGATAACAACAAATGTGTCACACTAACGTAGCTATTGCTTAACCATATCGGTATACCCTGCACAATTCCCACGATCTATTGCTACTTAACTAAAATGTGCCCCAGATCCAGATAGAGGATCAATACAAACCCAAACAAGGACCCATAAGTGTAAAGCAATAAAGTCAAACAAAGAAAGCATTATAAAGGTGATCTAGCACTAAGGTAACCCTACTTTTAAGTTTTTCTTCCCCAGTAGAGTCTCCAGTTCTGTAATACGGTGGGAGAACTAACTTGGATGTTTTGCGTTTGATCGCAATTATTGCGGATAGCAAGAGTCGTCATCGGTTTTTCTTTTATCCAATAGGGAAAGGGTGAAAAGAAAAGGAAATACCTTTGAGATGTTTTCTTGAGTTCGGGGGGTAGATTATGAAAAGGGAAGGTGTTAGCACCCTTTTCATCCGTAGTTATCTACGGGCTCTTAGTTGTTTGCTAGATCATTTGAAAATGCTTTAGTTTGAAAATGTGTTTTGTGGTGTAAATTTGAAAATATTTTGCAAAATTCCTTTGTGGCGGATAACTTTGTAATGATTCTCGTCTCTATAAGAATGCATACAAAGTGTTGGTTTTGAAAATAGTTCAAAGAAATGTTTGTTTTTGAAAGTGTAAGTGTGGAAATGGTTTTGTTTTGTGAGAAAGCAACTATGAGAATCCTACCTACTCAAAAGGTCTTATGTTCTTTTCCTCATTCTTTAGATGTTTCTACCTTACCATTGATTGGTAAGAAGCCCCATAGTTGGATGTGAAGGGATAGGTGTGGGTCAATTGTATAGTCATAAAAGGCAACTTATGAGATGTTTTAACAATTTTGTAAGGGACTAGATCATTTATCGAAGGCAACATCAACGGACATCGAGGGACTACAATATTGTTTTGAGGGTCTTTGCTAAAACGCCCATATTCAAGGGATATGACTATTTTCCGAGGCAACAAGTGAGATTACCCTAGAGGTGCACGTGTGAATAATGTGATTGATTGCATGCATTTTTGTCTTTGATTAGGGTTATCTACGTGTTGATTTTAATTCTTGCCATACATAACCTAATAACTAGCATTTTATATAAAAGCGGTAAATTGAAGGAAAAAATAAATGTCCTACGCTATTACATATTTTGGTGATAGGGTATACAAATTTACAAATGGGGTTTGGAAAGCCATAAAAGTCGTAATTATTACAACTATATTGAATAGCAACGAAATAAAACATATAGAAAAATATAAGAACAAAAATAGTGCAAAAGAGAGAAAGAAAAGAAATTTTGGACCGAAGCATGTGTCCTTCGATTCACACCCTTTTTTTTCCTTCTTTCGTTTGGGATTGTAAGTCAGTGTGTATCGAAGTATACACCCTTCGATTAACACACCCTTTCTTTTCGTTTGGGCCTACAAATCAGTATGCATCGAAGCATACACCCTTCCATTCACACACCTTTTTCTATTTTCTTTCGTTTGGGAATGGATAGCAGTATGGGTCGAAGACATGCTAATATTGTTTCATGGTCTGTACAGGTTAGTCTATAACATATATTTGGACAAGAAAATAAAACAAACGAAAGGGTACAAATCAAAAATAAGAAAAAGGTTATTTACATGCTTGAAACGAAAGGTTTAAAGTCAGGAAGACTTACCTTGAATCTGGAGTTGGTGTTTTGAACTTTGAGTGATTTCCATGGATATCCTTGAATACGAAAGCAAAGAATAGGGGTATTGTGTTTCTCTTATTCTGGATTCGAAAGCAAAGAAAAGAAGTGTTGTGTTTATTTTGTTCTGGATTCGAAAGAAAATAAACAAGTGTTCTGTTTCTTTGGTTCTGGATTCGAAAGAACAGAAAAAAAGGTGTGGGTTTTTTAGTTCTGGATTCCAAAGAATAGAAATGAACGTGTGGATTTTTTAGTTCTGAGTTTAAGAGTGTTTAAGTGTTCTCTCCTCTCTTTGCCTTGCCAACAAATCACTCTACCCCCACTCAAAAGCCCCCTTTAGATGTGTTGTGAAACATCTTATTTATAGAAGAGTTTGGATGAGATTTTGGGGGGGGGGGGACAAATGAAATTTGAACAATTTGGGTATCTTGTTTTCATAGATTTCGAGGTGCATCTCTCATATGCTAGTTTGGTGTAAACTAGGAGCAGTATAGCAGGACTGCTTTGTAGCTGTTTTTGAGTGTTGTGGAAGCTTGGTGCATGACTGTTTCATAGCAGTACAACAAACTTAGGCTTGACAGCATATAGGACTTTGTTCAACAGCCTTCAACCAGACTCATCCAAAGACAAAACACCAATTGTTTATTCTTCGAATGGACCCATTGTATGTCCTTCGAATTGACCAATGGTATGTCCTTCGAATGGACCACCAAATGTAGGTTCTTCGAATCCACAAAATTCATGTTCTTCGAATGTGCCTTTTTTATGTTTTTGAATCCACCAGTTGTGTGTCATAGTGTAGAAACTATGTGTATTGAAGGTTTTAAAGTTGGAATCGAAGCAAGCATGAAGGAAACCAAAGTCCTGTGGATGCTAGCATAAGGGAAGCCAAAGTCCTGTGGATGCTAGCATGAGGGAAGCCCTTGCCTTTTGTATGCTACCAGGAAGGAAGCCATTTCCTTGTGGATGCTAGCATGAGGGAAGCCATTTCCTTGTGTATGCTAGCATGAGGGAAGCCCTTGCCTTGTAAATTGAAGCAAGCATGAAGATAGCCAATGCCTAGCCGAAGCTTTCTGAAATCGAAGCAAGCTTGAAGGAAGCCAAATTTCATTCGAAGCTTGGGAAATCGAAGCAAGCTTGAAGGAGGTCAAAGTCCAGTCGAAGCTTGGGAAATCGAAGCAAGCATGAAGGAGGTCAAAGTCCAATAGAAGCTTGGGAAATAGAACCAAACTTGAAGGAGACCAAAGTCCAATCGAAGCTTGGGAAATCGAAGTAAACTTGAAGGAGGCAAAATTCCAATCGAAGCTTGGGAAATTGAAGCAAACTTGAAGGAGGCTAAAGTCCAATCGAAGCTTGGGAAATAGAAGCAAGCTTGCTTTTCTTTGATTTGATGCTTGAAAGCCCAATATGATCCATGGAAACTATATAGGTCATCAAAAATCCAATTGTACTTGTGCAAACTTGAACTTTTGAAAATGCATGTGAGAAAATGTCTTGAGAAAAGAGAGGGAGAATTTTAGGGTACAACAGCAACCTTCACAAAGTTTTTCAGGCATCTCAAGGCTTGGAATACCAGTAACCATATCTTGAGTAATCAGTTGTATAAGTGATCGAAAATTCAAATGTACAAACCTCAAATTCCATAATCAACTATCCTTGTGGTCGACAAGAATTTTCAAACATTGAACTTCTGTCGAACTGATCATAGTCTTAAATGTCATATTTTTCCATAATGGATATTTTAAGACCAAATTGTTCTTGGTGTCGAACAATTTCAGAACTCAATCTTTCATGACAACTGAGAAACCTTTTTCGACTAGTTGTCCAACACTTAGCAAGTTGCATTTCATTCTAGGTACATAGAGCACATCTTTGATCATAGTTGTACCTCCATTAATCATTTGAAAGACTATGTTGACAGTATCTTCTTCTTGCAATGAACTATTATCAACATGTTTTACCTTGCTCTTCTTCGACATCAAAATCTTCCAACCACTCCTTTCGACCAGTCATGTGGTTCGAGCAACCTGATTCGAGAAACTAGATATTGGATTCGACATGGTTATATGCAACTGCATCCATAACCACCATACCACCTTCAGAATCATTTGAATCTTGGTGTGCAAGGTTCGCTCCTTCGTCCTTGCCTTTCGATCCCTTGTCTTTTCTGTACCAACAATTCTTGGCCAAGTGTCCCCATTTTTCACAGTTACAACACTGCATACCTTTCTTATCTTCTTTATCTTTTCGATAGTTTCCTCCTCCCTTTTTCGAGGATTCAGAAGATCTATCTTCGACCTTATTCTTGTGGGGATTATACCAAGACTTCTTGCCATGAGTCTTGTCGAACTTGCTTTTGAATTTGTTGGAACCACCATCCTTTTTCCATGATTGAGCTTGTAGTGCATGTATTGACTCCTAAACTCCTTTCCTTTCGACAATCCTCATCTCATACGCCTCCAACGAACCAACCAAATCACCCACTTTAGTGGTTTCATGATTTTTGGATTCTTGAATAACTATGATTGATTCACTTGCCATCTTCGCATCGGTTGATTCACTTGCCCTAGAAAAACGATCTCTGACGTGAAATTTTTTAAAACTTGATCAACAATAATAACCGAAATCTCTGGATACCAATTTGTTAGTGCGTGAGGAACTTTTAGTGAGGAGAGAAAAAGAGAATAATAGAGGAAATAAGGATTTGTATTATTCAATTGTACAAATAATGATACACACTATAACTATTTATATACAACCCTATATGGGCTTGGGCTAACACAACTTGGATTATATTTAAATATTAAATCTAATCTAATCTAATCTAATTTAATTTAATATTTCAACAATTAAGTGATCAAAGTCAATGACTATTTTAGTTTGTTTTGATGATGACAATTTGGATGATCACTTGGAGGATAACTTGAATGATAACTTTGCTACAACTTGACTTCACTTGTGAAGATTCAGTTTTTTATAAAACTTAAAGTCAAGAAAGTATGACAAGCGCTCAAAGAAGAAAGCAGAAAAATTATGGTTTGATGAACAATATAAATATCTTATGATGATGACATTCAACTTGAATATATCTCAAACTTCATTTTAAAAAATATTCAAGTAAGTACTTATATAATTTATTTACTTATCAAGTTATGATGCTTCAAAGTGTGAAAGAGAGGAAATGTGAAAGTTCGTTGAACCGTGTCTGAGTGAATTCTGTTTGCTAAAAACACAAGAGCATTCTCATAAAGTAATATGGTTAAATCACTCACACACACAAATATGTTTTAAAGCCTCTATTTCACAAATAAAATAACCTAAAAACATTTTGGAGCGTAGCTAGTTGAACCAGGAACAATTAGAATATTTTAGACAAAAGTTCGAACTATCCATTCAATTGGCATATTTACCCAATTGATTGAGTCAATGCAAATGTTGTCCCTAAACGACTATGATAGCGTTTAAATGAAGTAAAACGTCTATTTATCTCTTCTTTCCATTTTGAGTATTTGCAAACGAATATTTAGGCCTCCCAATCATTTGGGCTTACGAGCAAATCAATAGAAATATTTATTTTGTCCCATTGATCTTTTCTTTCTTTTGCCAACCTATAGCCGATAAACGAAGGCATGTTCCTTCATATTTTAACATTCAGAAATATGTGTGTCATATCCTAAATTTGTTTGTCTCGATGCTACAGTCAAAATTATTTTCAAAATTATGTTTTAAAATTCATTTGGTTCATTTATACTAACATTCTTTGGTTTTTATAAATATTCATTTTTAAATTATTTTGCTTATTTAAAAATATACATAATAATTTATTTGTATTTTTTAAAATAACAAATATTTGCTCGTCTTCATATACTTTTAATTAGGTTTAAGCAACATAACACAATTGATAAGGAATAAAACTTACAAACATAAGGTCATGAGTTCGAATCTCACTTGGTGCACTTTGGAAATTTTTTTGTCTATATGTTACTAATTTTATTTCCATTTATATTAAAAAAAACCATTTTTTTATTATTTAAATATTATTTTCGTACTTTTAATTAACGCATTTTTTTTAAAAATTATTTATTGGATTTATATATTTTTTACCAAAATTGAGTGCAAAAATTATAATAAATAGAAAAAAAATATTTCCTTTTATGTTTAATGGTTTTTTATTGGTCAATCAGTGTCAATTTGTGTCACAATCATCTTATGATTGGTTAGCTTGGTGACCAAGGAAAATTTAATTTGTCAATTAACTTTATTTCCTAATTTTTTGTCCTAATTATCATTATAAATAGATCACTCTTTCACATTATTTTTCATCTACAACTCACTAGAGTTCTCCTAAAATGTTGTTGCTCTTCACATCGAAGAACAACAACAAAGAAATCCTAAAGTCTCCATTAACAATCATTTGGAGATCAACAATTACATCAACAATTTTCTATCTCTCTCTCAAAAATATTTTTTCTGCACAACTCTCTTGGTAAATTTTAGGGTTTTGAACAAAACATCTAAGTAGGATGGAGAGAACAACTTAATTTTGTCACAACATTCTAGATTGATATATTTTTTATATGTTTAAGCATGTGTATGAATATTATATTTGATGTAGATTAGAATTTATCCTTGTTTGAGTTTTGGTTTGATTGTTATTTATTTTGTTTATGGTTTATGATATTTGTGTATTATTATTATTATTATCTTTTTTTTTTCATAAAAAACCTTTTCTCTAATCCTAAAAAGACATTTTTTTAACCTTAAGTTTTTTTATTATTATTATTATAGCAAAACCCTTTTTTTTCTAAACTAAAAATTATTTTTTCTAATTTTAACTTTTTGTTCTTTTTATTAGTATTAAAAAAAGATTTTTTTTTATCTTAACTTTTATTTATTATTAAAAATATAAAAAACAATAGAAAAATATAAAAATCTAAAAAATGATTTTAGTTTATTTTGAATAACAGAATATACTTCAGATTTAACGTTTACACCCCCTCCTTTAATTTATTAATTTATTAATTTAATTTTTTTAATTAATTTATTCTATTTTCTTCATTTAATACGTATATATCATATTTTTAGCAATTTGCATTAAATTATAAATTGCATATTAATAAATAATTATTAGATATTTTATCAAAAACACTTAATATATTTTTAATAATTAGAAAAAATAGTTATTTATTAATTTAATATTTTTAAACTCCAACCTTATTTCTTAATTGCATTAAATATTTTTCTCATTCAAAATTATATTTTTACATATTGCATAGCATACTCTAAAATAGCTAACCAATCAAATACAAACCATTTTTCTACTAACATTATAAAACCCAACACATTTTCAAAAAAAGGATTAAATAGAATTACTTTAAAAATTAACTGCGAATTGCGTCTATGATCACTCAACTTACAACACAGACAAAGTTCAAGGATAATTTTAAATTAATTCTATGCAATCCTATAAAAACACCAACCAACACTACAAACTACGAATTTGGACTCGGATTCCTCATAAGAGGATATGTAGGCTTACGACTTAAAAACTGTAGCGAGTCCCCTAACTAAAAAATTAAAACCCTATTCCTAAACCTTAAACCTAAACCCTAGTATCCTTGTGAACAAGGTAGATAAAGAGTGCCTAACACCTTCTCTTCGTCTAAAGTGAATCAAGAACTTAAAATCTCTATCATCAATTAGGGTTATTCTGTTATATTCCCGTCTTAGGATAAAAATTAATGGTGACAACTCTATATTTTTTCCGGTTACGACAGCTGACGACTCTACTGGGGAAACAACCCCAGGGTTTAGAAACTTCTTTATTTTTAGGTTTTGGGTTTCGTTAGGGTTTTTCTATATTTTTTGGTTTCTATATTTATTTTTTTATTTAATTATTTGGTTTTATTTATTTATTTTTTATTATTATCAATATCATATGTTTTGTTGTGGCGTGATTTTATAAATCCAAAACCTTAGAAAGAAGGTTCATCTATTGGCCAAGAGGATATATCATCCCTATGAGTTTTTGTGACGACTTCGCATAGAGTCGGTCTAATTCCAAAAAAGGAATATGTCTCAAGAGGTATCCTCTTAGGGGATAGGACTTTGGAATGAAACCTATGACTTTTTGTATAACTCTAAACCAAAATCTCATGGTGAGACCTTGTACGATCTTAGAGACGAAAGTTTCGGTCTACAATGAGGCTCCACTTAAGGGAGGCCATGATACCCTTAAGGAATCCACCTTATGGGGAGGGTAGAATATTCGTAGGACGAAACTGGGAATCTACTTACTAAGGAAACTATGGTCATCCCATCTTGCATAGGAAGCCTTCCCGCGAGGGATATTATTTTATAACCATAAACCTACATAGGTTTATCTCTTATTGTTATATCCTAAACTCGTAAGGTTATTCTTTTGTTTAGCCTATAGGTATTTCCTTTGTTTGTTATAATGCTTAACCGGTAGTGATTCCCTTTTGTTTGCCGATGTCCTTAGAACTTCTATAGGATCTTGTTCCCCATATGGAACCTTGAACAAGATTTGGTTCTTCAATATCATCTCTATGTTTTGATGATAACAAATGAGTATGATTGTATGAACAATTTTGTTATACTAATATTTGTTATTGTTGAGTACTTAACAACAGGTTATGCTTCTTATGAATGGTGTGGCGAAGACATTAGAAGATAATTGATTCTGCTTCTATGCTACATAAGTTCTGTTAAACAGTAGCAAGACACTTTAGAAGGCTCTGAAGTGTAAACACTGATATTTGTCTGAAGAAACTAGTCAAAAGATATGAAGACATAATTTGTTGCTTATGTTCAGATGCTGAAGACTTAAGCTTCTAAAGACAACATATTCTAAGGAAACTAGTTAGCAGATCTGAAGACAAAAGTTGTTACTTACATCCAGATGCTGAAGACTCGTGTTTCGAAAAGACAATGTGTTTCAAGATACAAAGTTAGAAGATCTGAAGACAAAGTTTCTAATCAAGTCCAGATGCTAAAAACATAGTTTCTAAAAGACAACTTGTTCCAAAGAAGACAAATTTAAAAGATCTGAAGACAACGTTTCTAACTGAAGTCCAAATGCTGAAGACTGTGTGTTTCTAGTAACAAGGTTTTGAAGATAATGATTCTTAAAGAACCAACTGCTAAAGATTTTAAGACAGAAGGTCTGAAGATTCCAAAGACTTGAAGTTCTAAAGGTCCAATTTTATCTACAAACAGGTTTTGAAGACCAAGTGATGAAGGCTTTAAAGACGCAATTCTTAAGACTCCGAAGACTTGAAGCTCTTCTAATTTAAAGGTTCACTACAACGGGTTCTCACGACCAAGTGATGAAGACTCTAAAGACGCAATTCTGAACACTATGAAAACATGAAGTATTGAAGAATTATGTTATGTTCCCGTTTCTAATCTCATGCTCGCATAAGCCTCTGGAGTGAAGAAGGAAAGAATATAACGTTAACACAATACTTAAAGTGTGAAGGAGATAAGGACGTCGTAGTACTATTTGTAACAACTATTTTTCAAATAGCCAATAACTCTAATTTTCTTGGCTATATAAGAAAAGAATTGTATGTTTAAAACTGTTGGTTGGCTAGTTGTTGCTCAACATATGATGCTGAATATTAATGAGCTTGTTGTAGGCTGCTTGGTTATTTGCAAAAAGCTGCAAGTTACAAGTCGTTGTTGTTGGTGTTCAATGTTAAAATCATAACATTCATTTGCTGGAACACAACTGTTGTACCCCAAAATTTTCCCTCTCATTTTCTTTTAAGATCTTCACTTATTTGGGTGGTTGCAAACATTTGCTTGAGGAAAGAAAAATTTTAAGATGAATGAAATGTCCTTCGATTGGAACATCAGAGCCACCTTCAATTGGAACATCATAGTTTCCTTCGATTGGAATGTCAGAGTTTCCTTCGATTGGACCATCATACCTTCCTTCGATCGGAACATCAGAGTTTCCTTCGATTGGCATATCAAAGCCAAGTATCCTTCGAATTGCTTATCAGTGCAGAGATGTCTTAAGCTAAAATGTTCTGATGAGGGAAGTTCTGAACACTTTGAATCAGAACTCAGAACCATCGAAGAGAACAAGGGTTGATCGAAGAATTTCTGATAACAAAAGTTTTGGACACTTCGAATCAGAACTCAGAATCATCACAGGAACAAGGGCTGGTTGAAGGGGCTTTGAAAAGGGAAACTATGAATATTTTCAAATTAGAACAAGGCGCCAAATTGACCTGTCCAGGTTCACTCAGAATTCCAAAATGGCATGAAATATCTCAAAATGGAAATCTTTTAATTTTTCTGATTCTATTTTCAATGCCATGTTTAATGGTTGGTCTTTAATGCCATGATTCTTTCCCCATTTCCTTGTCTCCTCCACCTCTTATAAATATAAGACACAAGCACAAATCAAGGGACGGACACGCACGCATACTGTATCACAAGATCACACATTGCACACATAGAGATTATACACACATTTCCTCAGAAATCACATCAAAAATCTCAAAACACCAAATTCAAAATCCTCCCAATCGAAACACCTTTTGTAGGTCCCCTCTCTAAGAGTCCACACCAACTCCTAAGCAAGCATTTCCACGCTCAGAGCCACATATCAAACACCTTTGATTGGTAAGGGTTTGCATAACCAAAACTGCACCTTTATATCATTTATATATACATTGAACGTATACTCTTGTTATTTATAATATTTGTGTTGCATGCAAGCTAAAATGCAGGGATGAGATTGTGCCATCGCTAAGGCACGATTTGAGTTTTTCTTCAAATCACACCTGGGATGTTCCAGGCTAAACAAACCCAGACTCTAATTGAAGAAGATTCGAATAAGGAAGGGATTCAAATCAGGGGGGTAAAGTCTCCCCTGGATCTCTAATGTTTGCTTATGTTGTAGGAAATAGTTTTCTTAGGTTTTCCCCAACAGAATATTGTAGGGCTTCGAAGAAGCCAATGTTTCGAACTAGGTGGCAGGAACCTTTTGCCAATAACTTTCGATTTAGACACTAGTGATTCGATTCAGAGTGACACAGCCAAGCTATCGAATCCAGGACCAAATTCTATTCAAGTCCAGGATTTTGTTTTGTTTTGTTTTTCTAACGAATCCCTTGCTGATCCAGTATCCCAGATCGATTGATGACACATCCAGATTGAACACCTCCAGACGTGCAGTCTCTCAGGCACCTTTGATCAAGACTCTTCATTGGATCGAAATGAAATCAAGGCCTCTTCGATCCAGGCCTCCCTTCCAAGAATACACTCTTTTTGATTACTATCTTTGTCTTTCGCTTTTTGTTCTTTCTTTTGATTGTTTTTTTTTTCTTTATTTCTTATAAGTTTTAATTAACATTAAAAAAAATCACGAAAAAATAAACTTAGATCCTTTCTTAATTAAAATTAATTTTTTGCAAATTGATTTAATTTAGTTATTTTGATTGATTTCATTAATTAAAATTCATTAGAAATTAAGTTAAAGTTTCAAATCTTTTTCTCAATAAAATACCAAAAAATTCATTTTTTTAAATTAATTAGAATCTTTAGGTTTTTCAAATGTGTTCCCATCTTAATCTTCGCGTGTTTATTATTTTCTGTTTTATTATTTTTCACTTATGTAACTATTTCCCGGTTTGTAATAGCTTTAATTAGGTTTAAAATTCTGCATTTTATTTTCTTGTGCTATTTATGTAATTGTTCTGAGGCCTTGTAATAGCTTAGGAATTTTATTTTCTGCAATTTAATTTCTTTCACTATTATTAGCTACTTATATTAATATGATTGCATGAAAAATACTGAAAAGAAAACGATTAGATAACCCTAAATGCGCAAGATAAATGAAATGAATCAATACACTTACACGTGCTCATCCCTAGGGTATCTCCCACTTCGGTTTCCTTCAAAAACGATCACAATTCTCGAAACGTGATAATCTTTAGTGGCTGTCCTTTAGTTAAAGAGATCACAAGTCCCTCGGTGACCCTTTCGATGTCGCCTCATTTAAAAAGTGATCATAGAACTTTAGGACAATTACTAAAAGTTCTTGCCTAGTTGCCTTAGTGACCGTAAATGTCCCTTCTATAGTCCCTCGACATTCAACGATAGGGCTACCTACTCACTAATAGTAGGATAGAACTATCTAAAGGAAAGGAAGAAAATAATGCCTTTTTCGAGTAGGAAGATAACTGTCAGGTACTTGCTCAAAAAATACTTTTTATGCACTACAATTTCAAAACATTTTAAAAAATTCTTTATCAACACTCTTGAGGACCGATACAAGGGTTAGCATAAAGCAAACAAGCTTTTCAAAACACACAAACATGAAAGTAATTTTCAAAAATGAGCAAGTACCTAAGAGCCTGTGGAAAACCATAGATGGAAAGGGTATTTTCACCTTCCCTTTCCATAATCTACACTCCTTACTCAAAAAATCTTGAAAAAGGTCTTTTTTCGGTTCTTTTCACCCTTTCCTTTGTCAGATAAAAGAAAAGTCGATGGCGATTCTTGCTTATCGCACATTTACGAATAAAAAACACAAACCAGTATAACAGTCAGTTGTGCCACCATATCCCAGAACTGGCGACTCTGCTGGGGAGAATATTTTAAAGTTGGGTTTACCTTAGGGTATAGTTCATTTCAAAATTTCTTTCTTTGTTTGCTTTAATTGCTTTATTTTTAAGGGTTTGTGGGGATTATTTATAAGGATCCTACACCCAGATCTGGGGACACTTTTTAGGTAAACAGAAATAGATCGTGGAGACTGTACGACATAGACCGATATGGTATAAGTGATGGATGTGTTTGTGTGACCCTTTGTTTGGTACCGGTATCCCTTGTGTTGAATCGAGGAGAATACAGAACCGCCGCATGGTGTCGTGAAGCACTAACGAACCTTAGAACCTTAGTTGAACAAACTTGGCCATTAGAAAGTAATGAGATAGCCGACCTCGATGTAAAGCTGGGAATCAGTTGATACTCGATACTACAGTCATTGAGATCATACTTTTGGGACGTTTCGGCCGCAAGAAAAGATTGCTAAGCTAAAATAATACCAATAAATAAATATCAATGATATTGAGATTCCTTAGAACCCGGTTACTATTTCTAAGACAGGTTGAACCAACTGAACATTCAAGAGGGTACTTACCTTAAACCTCATGCAAGCCTTTAAAACTAAGGTCTATTATGTGATTTGTTTGTGTTTATTTGGGATTTAAGCATAATCATGACATAATAAACATCATGATATCCATTTTTCATTTCACTAACCATTTCAAGGACCAGGGAAATTTATCTTTGTTCTATTTTGCAGATCATGGCTTCCGCTCGTAGAAATACTATTCGGGTCAGCTTCGTGATAATACCTCTCCAACTCAAAGAGCTAGTATAAAGGGTTCCCGAGACTTCGTCATTTACCAAGAACTATGGTCGACTTCTCACTCTGTTTACCTCGGGTTTTAATGAGAAGATGATGAGTGTACTCTTTCAATTCTTTGACCCTAAGTACCATTGCTTCACTTTTCCGGACTATCACATGGTACGCACCATGGAAGAATTCTCTCAATTATTGGGCATACCTATTTTAGATCAGTTGCCTTTCATCGATTTGGAAGAAGCTCCAAAGACGGAGTCTATTGTAGAAGCTTTACATCTGAAATAGTATGACATTGTATTCAACTGGGAAACAAGAAGCAAAGTTAAGGGTTTTCTAGCCATGTTCCTAATAGAGAAGGCTCAATTGTTTTGGGATGATTTGGACTTCCAGGCTTTTGAGGAGGTCTTGGCCCTTATAATCTATGGTTAGTACTGGTCCCTAATCCAGACTTACTCATAGATATGAATTCTATCAAGGTTTTCCTCTCTCGCAACCATGTGCCCACTTTACTCGGAGACATCTTGCATACCTTCCACACTCGTACCACGAAGAAAAGAGGGATTCTTATATGCTGTGTACCATTGCTATCAAGGTGGTTTATTTCTCACCTCCCTAAATAAATACTAAAGAATGAAGAAGGTTTGAGTTGTTCGCAAAGGATAACGTCACTTTCTCACACGGATATTCTCTGGTATTCCCGATCTATGGGAGATATTTCTGTTATTGACCGCTGCGGGGAATTCCCTAATGTCTCACTACTTGGAATTAAGGGAAGCATAACTTATAATCCTTCTCTGGCTCTGCAACAATTTGGTTATGCTCGAAGGGATGGTCCTCACGAGATGCTTATCCGGGGAATTGTGTTTAACTTAGAGTATGATGTTCAAGGGTATCGTCAGAGGTTCATACGAGCTTGGGGCATGGTAAACAGATTTGACACCAAGACTTTTTGGGATAAAGACTTCCATCCCTATGGAACCTTATCTCCAATGGGTACGAGCTCGTGCTCGGAACCTTGTGATTCCATATATATCCATCTTACCAATGATTGTGGAGCCCATTCCCGAAGGGGATGTTCCTTATACAGTTCTCCATCCTGACATGCCCACTGATCTTGAAGAGTTGCAGAGATCCTGGATTCAGCTGAAGAAAGAGCGGGATACCAATAGAGATCATTTTTATGCCAATGAGAGGAAAGTATTGGAACTCACGAAGCAACTTCACGAAGAAAAAGGTCTTAATGCCTATCTCGGCATGAAGAGGAAGCACCCATGGGAAACCTGATTTCTTAATTTTTAGAATTTTTCAATTGTAAGCCCAAAAGGAAATTGTATTTTGAATTCTACTAATAAGATCTTTGTTTTATTTTGGATCACAAATTTAAATTTCCCAAAGTCCTTGAAAACATTGCATACGCATATCATACATGTCATTTCATAAATAGGTTTCAAAGCAGGGTTCTCATCTTCTTTGTTGTTTATTTCAGCAAGTAAAGAAATGGGTCTTGAACAAAATGTCAAGGATCTCCAGGCACAAAACGCTCAGTTCCAAAAAATTATCATGGCACTAGCCAAGGGAAAAGAAGATATGAAAGCCCTGATCGTCAAAAAAAAGACCAAGAAGCCAAATAAACCAGCTGGTGTAGTGAATTTGGGAAGAAGGATCAGAGGACCAGTGCGGCGAGCTTCAAAACTAGCAACTTCGTCAAAAGAAGGGGATACTCAAGAAGGGGAGACAAGAGAGGAGGATCTAAGCTTGTAGGGTTCTGAAAATGAATCTGATTATAATGAGAAGTAGTATCCTCCTACTGATGTTAAATACAAACAGCTGAAGTATCGTCAAAACGCAATGGAAATCCAGAGGGTACTTGGTCTGGATTTTGAAGAGCTGGGTTTTATTTTTGGGGTTGTCATCCCGCAGAAATTTAAGGTTCCGGTGTTTGCTAAGTATGATGGGGTCCCGTGTCCCAAGATGCATCTCTGATCTTATGTGAGGAAGATTCTGCCTCACACTGATGATAGGGATTTATGGGTCCATATCTTCCAAGACAGTCTATCTGGGACTCAGCTAGAGTGGTTCTATCAGCTGGAGTGAACCAACATTCGTAACTGGGAAGACCTGGATGCTGCTTTCTATAAGCAGTACCAATATAATGCAGACCTTGCTCCGACCCGTACACAACTCCAAAGTATGTCCATGGGTTCAAGCGAGGGCTTTAAAGACTACACCCAGAAGTGGAGAGACCTAGTAGGAAGAGTCCATCCCCCTCTATCTGATGGGGAGTTGGTAGACATGTTTTTGTGTACTCTATCTAGTTCTTTTTTCAACCATCTGATTGGAAGCTCCTCAACTGGTTTTACTGAGCTGATTTTAATTGGAGAAAGAGTGGAAGCTGGTATTAGAAGTGCCAAGATTCAAAAGGATACCTCTTCAAGTGCAGGAAAGAGACTTTTCGTGGGAAAAAAAGAGGTCATTGCTGCTTACAGTCAAAGAAATCAGGGCAGAACCGAACATCGTCCAACGATAGGGGCTGTAATGATGTCAAAGCATGCAGCTACTCAACAGCGGAATAATCAACCCAGAGCGGAAAGGCCTATGAGACAGTTTACCTGGATTAATATGACTTTGTCTAAAGTTTTGCCACACTTATTGATGTCCAATATAGTAACCTTGAGGGAAGCTCCCAAGAATCCCAACACTGCCTCTCCCCACTATAATCCAAATGCTCAGTGTGCCTACCATCCTGAGACTCCAGGGCATGACACGAATGATTGTTGGGCTTTGAATAATAAGGTGTAAGACCTTATTGATGCAAAGGAGGTTGAATTTTGTCCCCCTGAGACTCCCAATGTCATAACTGCACCCATGCCCAAGCATGGCCCTGGAATCAATGCTATTGATGTTGTCTCTGCCATAGAAGATACTGATAATGACTATGACATGGACAACTGGATCTTCCCTACTACCAACGATGAACCCAGTAACTACACAACTAAAGACTTTGTGCCGATTACTTTTATTCATGAGTAATTGTCTTTCTTGTTTTCGGATATGTAATAAATGAACAATATAAACTCTATGGCTTTGTGTCTTACCCGAGGCACAATGGTTTATTTGTGAGGGTTATCATTTCTCAATCACATATGTCATTAATAAGCATTGGACATTTTTTGCATATAAATTTTGTGCTCTCTGTCTTTCTTTTCTTATTTTTACTTTTTCAATACAACTATGCTCTTACACACACTCACATATCAAATTGCAGATCCATATCCACTCTGGATCCCATTGATAACGATTTTTCTATTGCCAGTTAAGATTTTGAAAATTCGAGCAACCATGTCGAGGATGAAGGTGAGGAAGATTGTGAGGTACCAGGAGAGCTTGCTAGAATATTACAACAGGAAGAACGAGTTATACAGCCTCATGAAGATCCCGTTAAGAGAGTGAACCTGTGTATAGAAGAGGACAAAAAATAAGTCAAGATAGGTGCAAATTTAGAGCTTAGTGTCAAACAACGATTGATTCAGATGTTGCATGATTATGTCGAGATCTTTTCCTGGTCATATGAAGACATGCCGGGGCTAGACACTGATATTGTGGTTCATCATCTTCCAATTAAAGGAGATTTCCCTCCAGTAAAGAAGAAGGTTCGTCGTATGCGCCCCGAAATGTCAGAGAAAATCAAGGCATAAGTTATGAAGCAGTTCAACACTGGGTTTTAGCTGTCACCTCCTATCCACAACGGGTTGCTAATGTAGTTCTGGTGCCTAAGAAGAACGACAAGGTACGTATGTGTGTGGACTACAGAGACTTGAACAGGGAAAGCCCCAAGGATGACTTTCTGTTCTCCCACATTGACGGTCTGGTTGACAACACCGCACAACATAAGGTATTCTCCTTCAGGGACAGATTCTATGGTTACAATCAGATCAAGATGGCACTCGAAGACATGGAGAAGACATCCTTCGTCACACAGTAGGGCACTTTTTGTTACAAAGTGATGCCATTTGGGTTGAAGAACGTTGGGGCAACCTATCAGCGAGCCATGGTAGCTTTATTTCGTGATATGATTCACCATGAGATAGAGGTCTATGTTGACGACATGATAGCCAGATCTCAAACGGAAGAAGAGCACCTTGATCACTTGCAAAAGCTATTTGATAAGTTGAAGACGTACAAGTTAAGATTAAATCCGAAAAAGTGCACCTTTGGGGTAAGGTCTGGTAAACTCCTAGGTTTCATTGTCAATGACAAGGGTATTTAGGTAGACCCTGCAAAGGTTAAAGATATATAAGAGATGTCGGCTCCTTGCACTGAGAAGGAAGTTAGAGGTTTATTGGGACGCCTAAATTACATTGCTAGGTTCATTTCCCATCTAAGTGCTACTTGTGAGCTAATCTTCAAACTCCTGAAGAAATATCAAGTGGTAAAGTGGAATGACGAATGTTAAACTGCTGTCAATAGAATCAAGGAATACCTTCAAGAGCCTCTAATTTGGATGCATCCGATTGAAGTAAGACCTTTAATAATGTACTTAATAGTGTTAGATAATTTAATGGGGTGTGTGTTGGGGAAGCATGATGAGTCTGGTCGAAAAGAGCATGCAATATACTACCTTAGCAAAAAGTTTATCGACTGTGAAACAAGATACTCACTACTCGAGAAAACTTTATGCGATTTGGCATGGGCTGCTCGCCGACTAAGACAGTATATGTTGACTCACACTACCTTGTTTATATCTAAGATGGATCCTATCAAGTACATATTTGAGAAGCCCGCCCTCATTGGAAGAGTAGCAAGATGGCAAATAGTCCTGACTGAATATGATATTCAATACACAACCCAGAAACGAATCAAGGGAAGTGTATTAGCTGATCATTTGGCTCATCAGGCTGTGGATGATTACCAATCCATGAATTTTGAGTTCCCGGATGAGAACATCATGTTAGTGAGTGATTGCGAAGAACCTAGATCGAATGAAGGATTTGAGAAAGGATCCTGATGGACTCTGGTTTTTGACGGAGCTTCCAATACACTTGGCAATGGCATCGGTGTTGTAATCATATCTCTCGAGGGTTGTCATACTCCTTTCACTGCCAGGATATGTTTTAACTGTACCAACAATATGGCTGAGTATGAAGCATGCATCATGGGTAACAAAGCTGCTATTGACCTAAGAAATAAGTTCTTGAGTGTTTTCAGATATTCAGACTTAGTAATAAGTCAAATTAAAGGAGAGTGGGACATGAAGCATCCTAATCTCATCCCTTACAAAGAACATGTGTTGACACTGATTCCAAATTTGAAAAAGTCACCTTTGAACATTTTCCACGAGAAGAGAATCAGTTAGCGGACGCGCTAACTACTATGGCATCCATGTTCAAGGTCATATGGGACAACGAAGCTCCTCATATCACTATTGAGAGATTGGATGAACCAACTTACTGCTATGAGATTGATACTGAATGAGTAATGGACAGACCTTGGTTCCAAGAAGTGAAAATGTATCTCGAAGCTCAAGAATACCCTGAGGGGGCATCTGTCAACGATCAGAAGTTTCTGAGAAGGTTCTCTACTAAGTTCTTCCTCAGTACTGGAATCATCTATAAGCCCAACCACGACTCTACTTGACATCGGTGTGTAGGCAAGAGCGAAGTAGAGATGATTATGGCAGATTTACATGAAGGTACCTTTGGCACCCATTCTAGTGGACACACCATAGCTAAAAAGATTCTGAGGGCAGGATATTACTGGTCCACTATGGAAGAAGACTATTATCAGCATTCTCGAACTTGTCACAAGTTCCAGATCTATGCTGATAAAGTACATGTACCTCTGGTTCCCTTGAATGTCTTGACTACTCCTTGGCCTTTTGCAATGTGGGACATTTACATGATTGGAGAAATCAGACCTACCTCTTCCAATGGGCATCGCTTCATCCTCATCGCCATTGATTACTTTACAAAGTGGGTAGAGGCAGCCTCTTTTTCTTCTGTTACCAAGAATTTTGTGGCTTAGTTCATCAGGCATAACCTTATCTGTCAGTACAGTGTTCCAGAAAGAATCATCATGGATAATGGTACAAATCTCAACAATACTATGATCACTGAACTCTGTAAAAATTCAAGATCCAGCATCAAAATTATTCCCCTTACCGGCCGAAGATGAATGGTGATGTAGTGGCTGCTAACAAGAACATTAAAAAGATCATACAGATGATGACAGTGACATACAAAGACCGACATGAGATGTTACCATTTTCTTTTCACGGTTATTGTACTATGGTACACACATCAACAAGGGTACCTCCTTTATCTCTGGTATATGTTATGGAAGTTGTCCTGCCCATCGAGGTCCAGATCCCTTCCTTGAGAATCATGAAGGATGCAGGTTTGAGCGAAGATGATTGGATTCAGACTCAACTTGACCAACTGAGCCCGATCGACGAGAAAAGGCTAGCGATTGTTTGTCATGGTCAGATGTACCAAAAGTGAATGATCAAGGCTTTCAACAAAAAGGTCAGACGTCATGTATATCGAGTTGGGGATCTGGTAATCAAATGCATCATACTGCCACAAGGTGATCCCAAGGGAAAATTGACTCCCAGACATGAAGGGCCATTTGTGATCAAGAACATATTTTCTGGTAGAGCCATGATCTTAACCACTATAGACGGTGACGACCTTCCTCACTCAGTGAATGCAGACATAGTTAAAAGATACTACGCGTAAATAAATATCCGCTCGGTTGACTGGCCTAGGCAAAAATAAGGGCATCCCGGTGAACTAAAAAGGTTCGGGAAAAAATTAGGGATAAATACAAAAAAATATATACACCCGGCAAGTCGAAAACCTGAAAAGGCAGCTTGGGCAAAAAAGGGTATCTCGATGGACTGAAAACCCTAAAGGGCGGTCCAGGAAAAAGTTAGGGATTTAAAGCATATAACTATGTCCCGTTGGATCACCTTGCAACCAGACTTCAGTATCAACTATCAAGCTCAAACGGTACCAATCAATCCAGTCAACTTCGGACAAGTAGCAAAGTGATAAGACACTCAAGGACATAAGGGAAATAGTAGAATTGAAACTCAATGGGATTATTACACATAGTTGTTTTCTATTTGTATACTACTTTGTATAGTTTTCATTTTCACGACGCCATTCTCCTACTGGAATGTCAGTCTCTTTGTACAAAAAATGCCTATTATAGGAAAACTTCAAAATCAATACAAATAATTTCTTTGAAAGTAGAAAAATTTTCGTTTTCATTTTTTCTGTTTTGTTTTGCAAAAAACGTCCAGTGATTATTTTTGACATATGCATTTGAATATGATTATTGTTTACAAATACTTGCAGAAAAAATAGAAACACAGTTTCTAATGACTCTAAGAAACGGGACAAAGTCTAAAAAGCCATTTGTAGTCCCCACAATTATGTTCTCCAGCAGGTACAAAGGCAGAGACGTCCTAGTGAAAAGTCACCGCCACATCCTCAGCATACGTCCTAGTGATGTCTATGTCCCTGCAGAGTGAAAACAACTAAAGTTTTAACCTCTTCTTCCCCAAGCAGGAATTACCTTCTCCATCAAAATTCCCTCAGAGAGATGAAATCCATGTTTCCCAGCTATGTTTTATAATCTCAAACAGTTTATAAAGCCTCACCCCCGGTAGAGTTTATTTCTCTAGCTGTGGAAGTTCATCCCCCCAGTAGAGTTTATTTCTCTACATTGGTAAGATCTTCAAAAAGAGCATCGTCTCCCCAGCGGAACATTCTCAAGCAGAAGTCAAAGATCCCCGGAAGAGTAATCTCGAATGGAAAGAGGAAATCCATGGAAAATATTCTCCATTCATCATCCCCAGCGTAAATGAAAGAATCACTTTCCTCATCTACCAAACAGTAGTACGGGATTCAGCTTCCCAGTGCGCTCCAGCAGCAGTCAGGGATTTATTTTCCCAGACTAGGAAGTGTCATGAAAGAATTCCATGTTCACACATCATGGCATACACATATTGTTGTACCAAAAAATTTTCCCTCTCATTCTACACAAAACATACTCTTAGAGGTCCTCGACTTGCCCAAGGATGCATAAGGATTGACCAGACAAATCCTCCTCCTAAGACAATGAGCCTAAAACTAGGGTTTCAATTCTCATAAATATGTTTGAGTTCCAAGGCTCCTAAATGATTTCCATTAACCTAATATTTCCTCAAGATCATCCATGTCAATTTTCATGCCTTGCACTACAAGTTTGCTCAGTTAACTACTCAGATGCCTGAAAATCAACTTTACTTGGGAAAATTAAAATGTGGCCCAAATACAGTCAAACTTCAAGATTTTTGGTCAAAATAAATATTTTGAATTATTAACCATCATTTGATTAAGGGTTCATCATGATTCGTCAAGGAATGCCCGAAATTCATCAAAACTTAAAAGTTGCTAAATTAGGGTTTCTATAGGAAAAGTCAACAAAACTTTGACCAGGCATAACTTTCTCATACTTTATCAGAAATTTATCATCCAAGGATAATTTTGAAGAGAATTAAATTCCATACAACTCATCTTCAGCCGTTAAGTTCAAGAAATTCACTCATGAAAAGATATAAGTTCAGACATTATAGGTTATTTCAAAAAGTCAAGAAAAACACCTTTTGGGTCAAAGCTTCTTACATGAACATGGAGGATCCAATTGATATGAAACCAAAGATGTTGCTTAGGGGACACCCTAATATTTCTAAAAATTCAAATAACACCCTCTTAGAGAAAAAATGAGGGAGATATGTATTGTCAAAGTTGACCAATTTTTGGAAATGTGCATGAAGTCAATATTGATCAAAATGATTTTTTTTCCAAATGGGCCCATGTTTTCTTTCTTGAAATTTGTTCATAAGATGACCCACGACCCTTGAGCTTATCCACCTATTATTTTATTATTTTTATTATTTATTTTGATTTTTTATCCATTTAAATCAAAATAAATCAATTTAAATAGTAGAATAATCAAATAAAATCAAAGATTTGATTTTGTGAGCACATTATGAGTCCATGGACAACTAGTAAATCAAATAAATCGTTCAAGGGCTTATTGGAATGAAAATAGCATGTTTTGGCCAAGTTTAGAAAGAAAAGAATCAAGTTGAAAATCAAATCTCTTTCTCATCAATCTCCAAAATTTGTTCCAGTTTTTTTGACCTAATGTATTCTCATACATATAGACAAGAATGACAACCCTAATGGACACGAAAAGGCTGCCTCCACAAGTCCTGAAAAACTCCAACTTTTGACAAAAAAAGTGGTGATCGAATTCTGATTTAGAGGGTGATTCAATGTGTTTCAAGGCTAGCAATCCACTCTTGGGAATCTCCTTAAGCTAACAGCATCATTTGCACGCATCAAAGCTCCAGGAATCATTGCATAACATCATCACGATTTGTCACCTTTTTCAAATTCGTATCCGTGCATTCTTGCGTTGTTAATCTATTTTGATTGCATATTTGTCTTTATATGGATGCCTAAAAGCTTTCTGTGTAGTTGAATTCATGTTTAGGTGCAGGATGCATGACATGCCATTGATAGGGTTTGAGGTCCAAAATTGGGAACTCTACATACAGGAAAAATTAGACCTAACCATGTGTACCATTATTGCTTGTTGTGAATTTTGGAGATTTGCAGGTCTTTAGTGACGACTCTTGTCCGTGGATAAAGGTCCCTTATCTAAAATAACAGTATGAGGAAGAAGAAAATGATGTAGCAACGTCCCATTGTCTAGTTTGAATGTTGGCACGTTTTCTTGGCATGCCGTCTTATTTACTTTATGTTGTTATTTTTTTATTATATTAACAAACATGTCATGTAGCATAAATGGTAAAAGGCAACATTGGTGAGAGAAGGGACCTGGGTTCGATATCAGGTCCAAGCATTTTCTTATTTTCTTAATTGTTGCTTGTAGATCCCATGTGTCCCGTACCCAGGCCCATGTTATGCTCTCACAAATCCTGCCCACCAGGTCCACCATCAAGCTGATCCAGCATCCCAGAATTGAAGGTCCACCATGCACTATCTAAGGGAACCCCCATGGGATCTCGCGCAGGCTCTGAGCCAACAAAGATGGGCCTATCACAAGTTCCATTCCACACCACCAAGTTGCATATCCTAACAGGCCCAATTTTTTTTTTCTTTCTTATTTTTTATTTTATTTCATTTTAATTTTAATTTTATTTGTTTCAAAAATCATTTGCTTAAAATAAAAAAATCACAAAAAACATTAAAATTAAATTTTTTTTTCATAAAATATTTTATTTCATTAATAAATAAGATTAATTTAATTACGACAATTTAAATTATTTTTGTCATAATTAAAATCAATTAGAAAATTAGGGTTAATTCGCAAATGGTTAATTTTCTCAATCAAAAAATAACAAAAAATATTTTCTTTGATTCCCTTTGAATTTAGACTTTGATTTCCGTATTTAACTCGTTACGCACACAATATTTTATTTTTTAATTCCAATTATTATATTCGTTTCGAGGTTTGTAATAGTTTTTAATTAGGGTTTACCGCATATTATTTACTATTTAATCCCTAGTTTTTGGTTATGTAATCCCCTACGTAAGGCTTTGTAATAGTGTAGATTTACTTTTCCGCTTTTAATTTCTGCAACTATAAACTGTCTAGATGTATGGATAATAGGATTGCATGCAAAAGATAAATGAAATTAAAAGAGTCGATCACCCTTAATATGAAAAGATAAATGAACTGAAATCTAACACTTGCACATGCTCACTCCTAGGGTTTTCCCCACTTCGGTTGCCTTCGGTAAATGGTCATGAAGTATAGGGAATTTTAGTGGTCTCCCTCTAGTCCCAAAAGATAAAAATGACCCATTCGAATGTTGCCTTGGAAAAATCTTTAGGACTCTAGGGTAATTACTAAGGTTTTCTAGCCATTGCTTTTGTGACCATAATTGGAACTTCGAATGTCCCTTTAACTCCAACGATGGGGATACTACTCCTTAATAGTAGGATAGCGCTGTCTAAAGGAAATGAGAAAACGAATAGTCTTTTTCGAGTAGGTAGAAACTCTTAAGTACTTGCTCAAAATAATAAAAACATTTTCACACAAACACTTTCAAAATAGTTTTCAAAAACAACTTTGTCACACTCTTCAGGACAAATACTAGGGTTACCACGAACCTAAACAAAAACTTTTCAAAACACACACAAGCAATTTCAAAATGAGCAAGTACTTAAAAGCCCGTGGAAAACCACGGATAGAAAGGGTGCTAACACCTTCCCTTTCTATAATCTACCCCCCGTTCTCAGAAACATCTCAAAAATGGTTTTTTTGTTCTTTTCCCTTTTCCTTTGTTGGATGAAATAAAAGTCGGTGGCGACTCTTGCTTACCGCGACATTTGTAGACAAAAAATGCAAACCAGTATTAACAGTCGGTTCTACCACCGTTGCATACAACACAATCTCATTTACTTTGAGAACATTAGTACACAATGCATTTCATATATCATGACATTGCATATGACTATATCTTTACCTTTTCAGGAAAGATCAATCAACAAACACCATTAATTGCTTATATAGCCTGACAGTCTTCTCAAAGGCTACATCTGATGAAGGGCTATTTCAGCATTTTCCTCAGAAGATCATATTCAGAAGACCCCTGCTGGTTCAGTTTAATTCGACCAATGATTTATCCATATTCTTTTCTGGCAGATACATTCTCTAGTTCAGTTAAATTGACCATAAGATTTTTCTGATTCTTATCCAATTAAAGATAACTCAAGACCTCTGTTGGTTCATTTTAAATCGACCAATGATTTATTCTGATTCTTTTCCGATAGATACTTTCTCTGGTTCAGTTAAATAGACCCTAAGATTTTTCTGATTCTTATCTAGTTAACAACAATTCAAGACCTCTGTTGGTTCAGTTTAAATCGACCAAGGATTTATTCTGATTCTTTTCCAGTAGATACTTTCTCTAGTTCAGTAAAATCGACCCTAAGATTTCTATGATTCTTTATCCAATTAAAGATAATTCAAGACCTTTCTCTGGTTCAATTAAATCGACACTAAGATTTTCTGATTCTTATCCAGTTAAAGATACTGTAAAGCCTGGAGTCCAACCAGATAGAAGTTTATCAATTACTGTGGAGCCTGGAACCGACCAGATAACAGTTAATTTCATATTCCTCAATAGATTGCTGTGAAGCCTGTAATATGACCAGATATCAATCAATCTTATTGTCCTCAGCAAGTCGCTGTGAAGTATGGATCCCGACCAAATAACAAGTCGCTTTCGTCTCTCCAGTCAAGAGATAACTCCCCAGTAGTGTAATGGACAACTGAAGCTCCTAGACTCTATTCCCCTAAAACATTCCCCAGCAGACTCCTCCTCATACAACATGAACAGGAATCCCCATAAAGAGACTTCTTATGAAGTCAGCATCTACTTTGGATGGCATCTCTAAGCCCATCTCCGACAGTCTTTCGTTATCTTTTCCAAATGGCATTTGTAAGCCCATTCCCGATATTATCCACCAACAATATCACTTCATACAAGTGAAAATTTCTAGACACACTAGTGTTGAATCATCTTCCACCTTCAGATCATGAAAGGCAGACAAGCCAATCTACATCCTCAGGTCTAAGAAGATTGAACAGGAGCAACTGTTGTACCCCAAAATTTTCCCTCTCATTTTATTTCAAGATCTTCTCTTACATGGGTGGTTGCAAACATTTGCTTGAGGAAAGCAATATTTGAAGATGAACGAAATGTCCTTCAATTGGAACATCAGAGCTTCCTTCGATTGGAACATCAGAGTTTCCTTCGATTGGAACGTTAAAGCTTTCTTCGATCGGAACATCAGAGTTTCCTTCAATTGGCATATTAGAGCCATGTATCCTTCGAATAGAATATCAGTGCAGAGATGTCTTAAGCTAAAATGTTCTGATGAGGGAAGTTCTGAACACTTCGAATCAGAACTCAGAACCATCGAAGAGAACAAGGGCTGATCAAAGAAGTTCTGATAAGGGAAGTTTTGGACACTTCGAATCATAACTCAGAATCATCACAGAAACAAGGGTTGGTCGAAGGGGTTTGAAGAGGGAAACTCTGAATATTTTCAAATTCGAACAAGGATCCAAATTGACCTGTCGAGGTTCACTCAGAATTCCAAAATTGCATGAAATATCTCAAAATGGAAATCTTTAAATTTGCCTGGTTCTTTTTTCAATTCCATGTTTAATGGTTGGTCTTTAATTCCATGATTCTTTCCCCATTTCCTTATCTCCTCCACCTCTTATAAAGACAAGACACAAGCACAAATCAAGGGACGGACACACACGTATACTGTATCATAGGATCACACATTTCACACGAAGAGATTATACACACGCTGCCTCAGAAAGCACATCAAAAATCTCAAAACACTAAATTCAAAAGCCTCCCAATCGAAACACCTTTTGAAGGTCCCCTCTCCAAGAGTCCACACCAACTCATAAGAAAGCATTTCGATGCTCAGCCACAGATCACACACCTTCGATTGGTAAGGGTTTGCATAACCAAAACTGCACCTTCATATCATTTAGATATACATTGCACCTTTACTCTTGTTATTTCCAATATTTGTGTTGCATTCAAGCTAAAACAAAGGAATGAGATCGTGCCATCGCTAGGGCATGGTCTGAGTTTTTCTTTGAATCACACATGGGAAGTTCCAGGCCAAACAAACCCAAACTCTAATTGGAGAGAGATTCGAATAGGGAAGGGATTCGAATCAAGGGGGTAAAGTTTCTCCTGGATCTCTAATGTTTGTTTATGTTGCAGGAAATAGTTTTCTCAGGTTTTCCCCAACAAAATATTATAATGCTTCGAAGCAGCCAAAGCTTCGAACTAGGTTGCAGGAACATTTTGCCAATAACTTTCATTTCAGACTCTGATGATTCGATTCAGCGTGACACAGCCAGGCTATTGAATCCAGGACCAGATTCGATTCAAGTCCAGGATTTTGTTTTGTTTTCTTTTTCTAACAAATACCTTGTAGATCCAGTATCCCAAATCGAAGGATAACACATCCAAATCGAACACCCCCAGTCGTGCAGTCTCTCAGGCACCTTTTATCAAGACTCTTCATTGGATCGAAAGGAAACGCATGCCTCTTCGATCCAGGCCTTCCTTCCAAGAATGCATTCTTTTCGTTTACTGTCTTTCTATTTCAATTTTTGTCCTTTCTTTTGATTGTTTTTTTATTTATTTCTTCTAAGTTTTAATTAACATTAAAAAAATCATAAAAAAATAGACTTAGATCCTTTCTTAATTAAAATTATTTTTTTGTAAATTGATTTAATTTAGTTATTTTGAATGATTTCATTAATTAAAATTAATTAGAAATTAAGTTAAAGTTTCAAATCTTTTTCTCAATACAATACCAAAAACTTCATTTTTTTAATTAATTAGATTCTTTAGCTTTCTCAACTTGTTCCCATTTTAATCTTCGCGCGTTTATTATTTTTCCATTACGTAACTGTTTCCCGGTTTGTAATAGCTTTAATTAGGTTTAAAATTCCGCATTTTATTTTCTTGTGTTATTTATGTAATTGCTCCGAGGCCTTGTAATAGCTTAGGAATTTAATTTTCTGCAATTTAATTTCTTGCACTATTATTAATGGCTTAGATTAATAGGATTTCATGGAAAAGACTGAAAAGAAAAAGATTAGATAACCCTAAATGCGCAAGATAAATGAAATGAATCAATACACTTGCACATTCTCACCCCTAGCAGATCTCCCACTTTGGTTGCCTTCGAAAATAGTCACAATTCTCGAAATGTGAGAATCTTTAGTTGTTGTCCTTTAGTTTAAGAGATCACAAGTCCCTCGGTGACCCTTTCAATGCTGCCTCGGTTAAAAAGTGATCTTAGAACTTTAGGACAATTACTAAAAGTTCTTGCCCAGTTTCCTTAGTCACCAAAAACGTCCCTTCGATAGTCCATCAACATCCAACGATAGGGCTACCTACTCACTAATAGGAGGATACAACTATCTAAAGGAAAGGAGGAAATTAACCCCTTTTTCGAGTAGGTAGATAATTGTTAGGTACTTGCTCAAAAAACACTTTTTTCGCACTACACTTTTAAAACATTTTCAAAAATGCTTTATGAACACTCCTTAGGACCGATACAATGGTTAGCATAAAGCAAACAAGCTTTTCAAAACACAAAAATATGGTATCCCTATCGTTGCCACCGTATCACAGTCGGTTCTGCCACCTTATCACAACAACGAAAGTTATCAACCATTATAACAATAACAAGGCCAACTGTTATCAAAATGATTCTCCAATCATTTTGTAACTAATTACAATGAAATCATTGATTCACAATGTACACAATTATATATATTGCATAAAGCTCGCTAATCTGCAGAGGATAATGAAGATGATCATGAATGTTCAAGCTACAAATCCACAACACAAATTTTATGCTCAAAAGTGATAATTAAAGAAGATTGAACAAGGACTATTGTCCAGAATGTTCTAAGGTGATTCAAGATGTAGAAGTTCTTCTTTGTGCTACAATGAAATCAACAAAGCTTTCAAAATCTTTTGAAGAAGAAGACTTCAACAACTCAAGTGCTTTGGGATGTTGTTCTTGAAAAAGCTACTTGAATAAAAGAAGAACACACATTAGAGATAAAATAAAATGTAATATTTTGAGTGTGTATTAGGATCTTCTGGTGTGCTTAATTCTGTTTACATTCAGCTCGTGTAGAAGTATTATTATTGTAAACAAATTTAAATCAAACAGTTGTTTGATGTTACCTTAAGAGATTGGGTGAAGGTCTGATCTTAAGAAGACTTTGGTTGCGACAATTATAAATAGGAGATTCTAGAGAATCAGATTTTGTTGGGTCAATAAACGTTATATCCGGTTTGAATCCCTGGATGTTTCATTGGATGTTAGTAATCAGTAGTTTCAAGTGCGATTGTAATCATATTTATTATAGTAGATTAAGTCCCCGAGTTCAAAGCGGGATCACCTCGGAAGGGTGGACTGGATTAGCTTGGGATTTTCTCAAGTGAACTAGGATATGTCGCATGTTCTTTACTTTTTCTTATGCTTTAGAGTTTATGTTTTCTGAACCAAATTAGAAGAATTAATTAGAAGAAACAATCAGAAGCATTATTCAACAAATAATGCTTAGAAGCAAAAGTTTAAAAGAAAGGAAAACCCAATTCAAACCCCCCTTTCTTGCTTTTTCTTTAAACCTTCAATTGGTATCAGAGTCATGTTATGTTATTGATGGATATTCAAACACCTAATAGTGTTAGATAAAGATCCAGATGCTTTGTGAAGAATCACTCTAATAAGGTGATAGTTATTCAATTTTCAACTACTGTCTAAATCCAGAAAATTGAAGAACAAGCTAACAAGAAAAGATTTATCAGATAAGAAGTTATATCTGTTGAATGCTTTTGATTAAGCTCCATTGAGAAAGGTGAGATGTTTTCAAGAAGAAGATTATTCCACCATTGACTTTCTTATAAGACCTTATTAAGAATATTTTCAAAAGAAGAAAGGCTCTTATCTTATGATATATAAGAACCTCATGATAAAACGTGTATTCAACAAGACATAATATATTATGCAGAAGGTCTAATCATTGATTCTGTCAAAAGAGACTTTGCAGAAGTCAAGACATTACTGAGGAAAGAACAATCATTGATTCATCAGAAGCATGATCAAGACTAACTCTAAACAAGTTAGTTCAATATTGCAACAACAAAACTATAATTCAAACTATTCATAGTTTGATAAAACTTGTATTGGAACAGTTTCTGAAGACGCTAAGGAATATTTATCTCAAGAAGTATGAAATCAGAATTCAGAAGAAGGTTATTCTTCTCAAATTAGAAAACTAAGAATATTCAAAGAAATAAGAGGAACCAATATGAAGATGATTAAGAACCTCTGAAAGACCAATCTGAAGAAAGCATAAGAATAAAGAAATTTATCAGAAGCTGAGAAAGCTAAAGTTAAAGACATATGGAAGATCTTCAAGAATATGACAATATCACTTCTCTCATTCTATTTACTTATTATACTTCTGCTAATTTTATTTTATAGACTCAGTCATCAGAAGATGTTTCGATTAGAAATATCTCTGATCAGATGGAAGACTTTGGTTATCCAGACCCTGAGTATATTGACCGTGTCACTTAGTAAGATATAGTGATTGAAGCATGTAGCCCTTGGTTATTCTTAATCATCACACGCTACATAAGCTAGATCATGAATATTGTGCGATTTCTAGGAATATATTCCTTCATGATTGTCTTATTTATTACCTCCAATACTATGTCTTCATGATTGTCTTATTTATTACCTCCAATACTAGTGAATACGAATGAATTCCTTCATGAAAAATTGTTACTTATGTCCAGATGCTGAAGACTCAAGCTTCTAGAGCAACATGTTATAGGAAACCAATCAGAAGATCTGAAAGAAAGTGTGTTTCAAGAAACAAAGTTAGAAGATTTGAACACAAAGTTTCTACTGAAGTCTAGATAATAAAAACTTAGTTTCTAGAAGACAACTTGTTCCAAAGAAGACAAAGTTAAAATATCTGAAGACAACATTTCTAACTGAAGTCTAGATGTTGAAGACTTTGTATTTCTAGTAACAAGGTTCTGAAGATAATGATTATTAAAGAACCAAGTGCTAAAGATTCCAAGACAGAATGTCTGAAGATTCCAAAGACTTGAAGTTTTAAAGGTCCAAGGTTATCTACAAACAGGTTCTAAATACCAAGTGTTGAAGACTCTAAAGACGCAGTTCTTACGACTCTGAAGACTTGAAGCTCTTCTGATCTAAAGGTTCGCTACAACGGGATCTCACGACCAAGTGCTGAAGACTCTGAAGACGCAGTTCTGAACACTCTAAAGACATGAAGTTTTGATGATCTTATGTTATGTTCCTACTTCTAATCTCATGCTCGCCTAAGCCTCTGAAGTGCAGAAGGAAAGAATATCATGGTAACACATGACTTAAAGTGTAGAAGAGATAAAGACGTCGTAGTACTATTTGTAATGACTCTTTTTTAAATAGCCAACGACTCTATTTTGATTGGCTATATAAAATTGTTGGTTGGTTAGATGTTGCTCAACACATGATGCTGAATATTGATGAGATTGTTGTAGGTTACTTGGTTGGGTGCTAAAAGCTGCAAGTTGTAAGTCAATGTTGTTGGTGTTCAACGTTAAAAAGATAACACTCATTTGCTGGAACACAACCAAAGTTATCAACCACTATAACAACAAGACCAACTATTATCAAAATGATTCTCCAATCATTTTGTTAATGATTAAAATGAAATAATTGTTTCGCAATGTACGTAATTTTATATACTGCGTAAAGCTTATTAAGCTGCATAAGGTAATGAAGATGATCATGAATGTTCAAGTTATAAATCCATAAAACAAATTTTGTGCTCAAAAGTGATCATTGAAGAAGATAGAACAAGGGTTGTATTCTAGAATGTTCTAAGGTGAATGAAGATGAAGAAGTTCTTCTTTATGCTACAATGAGATCAATAAATCTTTCAGAAGCTTTTGAAGAAGAAGACTTCAGCAACTCAAGTGATCTGGGTTGTTGTCCATGAAAAGGCTACTTGAAGAAAAGAAAACCATACATTAGAGCTAAAATAAAATGTAATTTTTTTAGTTTGTATTAGGATCTTATGATGGGCTTAATTTTGTTTACATTCATCTTGTGTAGAAGCATTATTATTGTAAACATATGTAAATCAAACAGTTGTTTGATAATACCTTGAGAGAATGAGTGAAGGTCTGATCTCAAGAAGACTTTGGTTGCGGCCATCGTAGATGAAATCCTGGTAGTGGATTCTATTGGGTCAATAGTAGTCATATCTCAAAGGGGAATGAGTGAAGGTCATCCTTCTGAGATCACTGATGGATATCATTGGAAGGAAATCCTGATTGGAGATTTGGAGAGTCAAATTCTGTTGGATCAATGAATGTTACATCTAGTTTGGATCCCTGAACGTTTCATTAGATGTTAGTCTCTAGCGATTTCCAGTGCGATTGTAACCAGATTTATTATAGTGGATTAAGTCCTTAAGTTCAAGGAAAAATCACCTCGGAAGAGTGGACTAGATTATCTTGGGGGTTTCTCAAGTGAACCAGGATATATCGCATGTTCTTTACTTTTTCTTATGCTTTAGATTTTATGTTTTCTGAACCAAATTAGAAGCATTAATTAGAAGTAACAATCAGAAGCATTATTCACTGAATAATTCTTAGAAGAAAAAGTTTTACAAGAAAGGAAAACCCAATTCAAACTCCCCATTTCTTGCGTTTTCTTTACACCTTCAAACCTTCCCAAGAAGGACGTCCTCGCTAATGCACGCCATGTGGCATATATCAGGCCATAGGATCCAGTGACTGTTGACCAGTGTTGTACCCCAAAATTTTCCCTCCAATTTTTATTCGAGGAATACTCGTTGATGTCCTCAATTTCTCAAGGTTGACCAAGAATTGATAAGACAAATTCTCCCCCTAAGCAATGGCCTTTCAACTAGGGTTTCACTTCTCACCATGATGTGTGAGATCTAAAGTTCTCAAGTGTTTTCCATGGTCCTAATATGTCTTCAAGAATGTCCATGCCAAATTTCATACCTTACACTACACGTTTTCTCAGTCAACTACTCAAGTATTTGATAATTAATTGTACTAGGTCAAAAGTCAATTGTGGCCAATATACAGTCAAACTTCAAGATTTTTGGTCAAAATCAACATTTTGAAGTGATATCCATCATTTGATCAAGGCGTGATCATGATTCCTCAAGGAATGCTCTTAATTTATCAAAAGTCAAGAATTGCTAAATTAGGGTTTCTATAGGAAAAGTCAACTGAACTTTGACCAGACATAACTTTCACATACTTCATCCATTTTCCCCCAACCAAATCTCATTTTTAAGATAATCCAATTTCACTACAACTTCTCTTTTATCCTCAAGGTCAAGAAATGCATCATTTAGAAATTATGAGCTCATACATTACATGTCATTCTCAAAAAGACATTAAAAGACACTTTTTGTCAAGATAACTTACATCAACATATTTTATTCAAAATAAAAAATGATTAACATAAAGATTTTAGAGGACATGTTGGGCTTTCCAATAAGTCAAATATCATCTTCAACAGATAAAAATTGAGCAAGTTATGGTTTGCACAAGTTGGGCACATTTGTGAAAAATGCATGAAGTCAACTTTGAGAAAAATTGTATTTTTAGGTTAATGGACCTAACTTTTAAGGCTAAAACATGTTTATGGCATAACCAAGGACCTCTAAACCTAACCATGAACTATTTTGATTTTTATTTCTATTTATTTGAATTTTTATTCATTTAAATATGAAGTAAATCAAATAAATTAAATAAAAATACAAAGAATAATGGACCATGACATTTGGGTTTGATTTGATCTATTAGAATGCCCATATTTTTGTGCAAGATACATCCAAAGGGGCCAGGTTAATGCAAGTGACCAAAGAGGCAAAGATATCACAAATATGGACATTTTTCAATGTATTTTATCCTTGTCTCCAAGGCCATGAATGCATTAATTCCTTACCATGTTTGTTCATTCCTATATCCCCTCTATAAATACATAACATTAAAAGCCAAAGGGAGCACAAAATTCCTCCCTAAAAAGCTCTCCAAAAGCTCTTCAAAAAGCTCTCCAAAAGTCAAAGAATTGGTGTAAGTGATATATCAAGGATCCGGTCTCTCTCGATTGACACCAAGCCTCAAACCATCCTCCTGAAGTCCCCAAGAGTCTTACAAGGCCCAAGAGCAGTCCATCACACGCATATCACGCCCCCATTTGACAACACCGGTTTGTTATGGATGGTTGAATCAAAGGTTCCACACAAGAATCTGAAAACTCCATGGTTAGGGCAGGAAGCTTTCAAAGGTTCGGGCCTATGGATTTCTAATGATTGCACTCCCTGTTTACTTTTGCTACTAGGCCCATCTTTATTTTCTTGTTTTGTTCATTTTATTTATTTCTTTTGATTCCCTTTTTTTTAAATCAATTAACAAATATAAAAATCACATAAAAATAGATTTAGGATTTTTCTTAATTAAATTTTAATTTTGGTAAATTAATTAACTAATCACTTTAACATTTTTTTAAATTAAAATTAATAGAACTTAGGTTTAATTTCATTTTAATTTATTTTCCTTTTCATAACAAAAATACCAAAAAAAACATAGAATTAATTTTGTTTCTTTAAATTTCATGTTTCTTTAATAATTAACCTTTTTTTCTTTAAATATAGATCTAGATCAATTATTTTTTTTAACTTAAACCATTTTCATAAAATAAAACAAAAAACGAACAAAAGATTTTCTCTTAGGATTTTTTAGACGTCCTTTCAATTTGCGGGTGTCATTATCTTTCGCATTCAATTTTTCATACCATTGTAACTGCCTACTGAATGTAATAGAATAATTAGGACTTTACTTGTAATAGTTAGATTTACATTTCCTCACTTTTTATTAATGTAAATTATTAATTGTCTAGATGCATGGCTAACTAGGATTTTATGGCAAGAATAAATTAAAATGCTAGCAAATATAACACAAGACAAAAATAACTGAAAACTACACACTCGCACATGCACACCTCTAGGGTACCCTTACTTTGGTTGCCTTCGGAAAAATAATCACAAATCTGGAAACGTGAGAGATTTTAGTGGCTACACTCCAGTTTTAAAATATCATAAGTCCCTCGATGACCCTCTCGACGTTACCTCGATAAACAATGATCTTAAAACCCTAGGGTAGTTACTAAGGTTTCTTTCCCAGTTACCTTTGTGAATATAAAACGTCCCTTTGAATGTCCCTCAAACATCCAAATGACTATAGCTACCTACTCACTAATAGTAGGCTAGCACTGTCTAAAGGAAAGGAGGACAAGAACGACCCTTTCGAGAAAAGTAGATAGTTCCTAGATGCTTGCTCAAAAAAAAACTTTTTACACTTACACAAAACAATTTTCAAAAACCTTTTCAAAATGCTTTATCAACACTCTTGAGGACTGATACAAGAGTTATCATAAAGCAAACTGCCTTGCTATTGGCATTTCAAAATACTTTTCAAAAACACACAATGCACAAGGTATTTCAAAAATAAGATAAGCATATAAAAGCCCGTAGAAAACTTCAGATGGAAAGGGTGCTAACACCTTCCCTTTCCATAATCTACCCCCCTACTCAGAAATAATCTTAAAAGGTATTTTTCTGTTCTTTTCACCCTTTCCTTTGTTGGATACAAGAAAAGTCGGTTCTGCCACCATATCATAGAACTGGAGACTCTGCTGGGGATATAAGAAATAAAAAGTGGGGTTACCTTAGAGCTTAGGTCATATTTAATTTTATTTCCTTGTATGCTTTGATTGCTTTATCTTTAAGGGTTTTTGCTTGGGTTTACTTGTAAAGATCCTACACCCAGATCTAGGGCACCTTTTAGGTAAGTAGAAATAGATAGTGGGGATTGTGCAGGGTATACAAACACGGTTAATACGATAGCTAAGTTGGTGTGACAAATTTGTTGGTACCAGTAGCCCTTGAGTAGTCAAGGAGAACACAGGGCCGCTGTGTGGTGTCATGAAGCACCAACTAACCATAGAACCTTTAATTGAACAACTTGGCCATTAGGAAGTAGCGAGATAGCCGATTTGGTGCAGTCCGAAGTTGGTTGATACTCGATACTACACTCATTGAAATCTGAAATTCGGGATATTTCAATCGCCAATAAAGAGGCTTGCGCTGAGACATTGTCCGACGAAGAAAGATTAGTGATATTGAGATCTCATAGAACCAGGTTACTATTAATAGGACATGTTAAACCAAATAAACTTCAAGAGGGTACTTACCTATGGAATCTATGCAAGCCTAAACCTAAGGCTACTTATGTGACTTGTTTGCTTTCATTGCCTAACAACTTGAACTCATTGTAGGGCTTTATTTGTACTCCTTATAGGACTTGTTTATAGTCATTATTAAATAACTTGGACTTCTTTTAAGGTTCACTTGTCTTCATCACCTTACGCTTTTGCTTGGTGCATAGTATACACATCATAACATCATACCATAGCATTTCCTTAACCATTTCAAGGATCTCAAGGGCCTGTGATGCTGGTTATGATGAACCAGACGTCTAGCAAAGGGCAAGGGGATTTATTTTCCTTTAGCCAATGCCTTCAAAATACCAAAACACGACAACTTGAGTCAGGGGCTATGACCCACTCGATATGATGAGCTTGTTTCTTATAGAAGGACATTCAACAATACGAAGTTCTTCCGTCAAAGTTGCGGTCAAAATTCAACTTATGACATTTTCTTGTGTTTACCCCACGAGATCCTTGAAAACATTGCATCCACACATCGTGCATGTCATTACCTAACAAGTCTTCCAGTACAGGTTTCTCATGTTCTCACTATTTATTTTAGCAAGGAAAATGGCTCTCAAATAGAACAACAGAGATCTGTAAACTCAAGAGGCTCAGTTTATGGAAATGTTCCTCAACCTATCCAAGGGACAGGAAGAATTGAAAGCACTCCTCAACGGGAACTTGACCAAGAAACATCATGACGACAACAAGGATGACCAGTTGGAACAACTTCAAGTTGAGATGGAAAGGATGAGAATCCAAATGAGTAGTCAGATGGTTCTTATCCAAAATTTAGCTCGGGGACAAGAAGAGTTGAGGATTCTCATCAGTAAGCTTCATCAGGACATATACGACCTCCGGGGCAAACTGCTAGAGCTTGGGGCCTAATCAATGATCAATCTATCTTGGAAGATAGGGAATTGGGTGACATGTTCAACTGGGGCATGTTGAAAATAAACTCAGGAGCAGTGAAATTCAAGGGACTGCATCTTCTTGTACTCAAAAGAGACTATACCATGGAAAGAAGGAGTCCAGTACTGTGTATGACCAGAAGGGCCACAATAAGAGTAGTCTCAACCAATCTGTGAGAGTAGTGCGGATCTCTGATCCATCACCAATGCAGCAACGACTACAAGGCAATCAGTGTGAGCAAGACATGTCCAAAAGGAAATTCACCAAAATCAACAAGTCCTTGGATTAGGTATTGCAACATATGTTGAAGATGGAGTTGATTACGTTAAGGGATACTCCTCGAAATCCCAATATTTCTGCTCCTAGCTATCATCCTTATGCAATATGCGCATACCATTACAATATTCCTGGACATGATACGAATGACTATTGGGCATTGAAAAATAAGATTCAGGACTTGATCCACGAAGGATTGCTGGAATTCACACAAGATGGCCAGACTAAATTCTTCTGCCATCCCTCAAAGGCACATCATCCGAAGTGACAAGTTCATATAAAGAGGCTTTTATTCATTAGAATTTTCAAGTTGTAAGTTTATTTTGATTGATCGAACATTTATTTATGTCAAAATTTGTTATTTCATCAATGCATTGCATATGTTTATCTTGAATCAATTCATTCGTATTCACTATATCTAAAATCGTGCTTTTACTTATTTTGTGATATTCAACTCTTGATTAAAAGCTATAAGCTTTTAGAGGGAGGATGACAAAAATGATACCACAATATCATACAGTGTGCTTTTGAACAAACCTTGCTGCCGATGTACAGGCATTGTTTCAAATCCTAAACAATGGAGTTATAAGGAAGACAATCCCTAGTCAACCTCTTTGAGCCTAAGAAGTAAGAGTTTTCTTTTTCACGCAAATTGAAACCTTTAATCATAACCTGGGGCAGTGTAGTTTCTTAGTTAATTCAATAGTGAACTCAATCGCATGCTTTCCCCTCGTACACGAAAAGTAGTGTCAGAGGTATCATTCAAAAACAAAAGATGGTGTGACTCCAAAGGATGAGAAAGAATTGACAAGACAAATTCTCCTCCTAAGGCAATGAATCTCAAATTAGGGTTTCAATTTCAAGCAATTTGTGTGAGTCTAAAGTATCCCAAATGTTCTCCATTGTCCTAATATGTCCTTAAGATCATCCATGCCAAACTTCATGCCTTGAACAACAAGTTTTCCCAATCAACTACTCAAATGCCTAGAAATCAACTGTACTAGGTCAAAAGTCAATTACGGTCCAAATACAGTCAAACTTCAAGATTTTGGTCAACATCAATATTTTGAAGTAATATCCATCATTTGATCAAGGGTTGATCATGATTCCTCAAGGAATGCTCCTAACTCATCAGAAGTCAAAATGGTAAATTAGGGTTTCTATAGGGAAAGACAACCAAACTTTGACCAGGCAGAACTTTCTTATACTTTATCAGAAATTTTCTGACCAAGGCTCATTTTGAAGAGAATCAAATTACCTATAACTCCTCTTCAGCCCTCAAGTTCAAGAAATGCCTCAATCAAAAGATATAAGCTCAGACATCATAGGTCCATTCAAACTTTCAACAAAAACACCTTTTGTGTCAAAGTTCCTTACATGAACATGGAAAATTCAATTGAGATGAAACCAAAAGGGTTGTTTAGAGGACATCCTAAGCTTTCTAAAAAGTCCAAGAACACCCTTTTAGGGTTAAAATGAGAGAGATATGCATTGCTAAAGTTGACCATTTTTGAAGTGTATGAAGCAAATAACGACCAAACTTGACTTTTTTCCAAATGGGCCCATGTTTTCATGATTGATACTTGTTCCTAACATGACCCACGACCTCTGAGCTTACTCATGTATTATTTCATTATTTTTATTTTGATTTTTGATTTTTTTTCAATAAAATCACAATAAATCAAATAAAATAATGGAATAATAAAATAAAATACAAGATTTGATTTTATGAGAACATGATGAGTCTATAATTAGTTGGAAAGTCAAGGATTTCGTGCAAGTGGTGATTGGAATAAAAATAGAAATATTTGGCCTATTTTAGAAACAAAAAATACAAGACACAAATTAAATCTTTTCTCACTCAATCTTTAAGATTTAATTCAGTTTTTTTAACCTAATTCGTTCTACTAGGTATGCATAACATTTTCAGACCATAAAAAGGAAGATTGGCCCTGTAGAACCCTCATAAAAAACTCAAATTTTTGGACAAAAAGTGGTGATCAAATTTTGATTTAGAGGGAGATTCAAGGACTTTGAACGTTTGCAATCCATTCTTGGGCATATTTGGAAGCTACCTGGATCATTCTCACACCTCAACACTCCCAGAAACGCCCCATATAGAACCACGGTTTACTCAATTTTCTTGAATTTGATTTTGATAATTTACGCATGATAAACGAATTTTAAGTATGCATTCATGTTCATATGACCATTTGGAACATGTTTGCATGATTAATTGTGTGTTTTGATCCGTATTTGAATGAATTCCATTGTTAGGGTTTCAAAGTCCATTTTAGGGTTTTTTATTTCAGGAAAAATCAGGGCAAAAGAAGAGTACCATTGTACTCACGAGATCAAACCCAGTTGATTTATATACTTGGATCAAATTTATATTTCATGGTTGTTATTTTTGAGATATGCAGGTTTATAGCTACAGCATTGTCCGTAGGTAAAAACCCCTTGCCTAAAACGACAGTCCCTTGGGGAAGTTGACTGTGTGTCAAAGCCAGGTTAGGTCGTTTGAATTTTGCGCATGTTTTTGTTATTACTACTGATTATTAAATATAATATATTATTCTTGTTTTATATAACGAATGACCATGTGGTGCAGTGGTAAAGGGAAAGGCTGGTAACCAAGGGGACCTGGGTTCGAATCCCAGGTCCAACGTTTTCTATTTTCCAAATTTATTCATTGCAGATTCAGTGGCTCCACACAAAGCACGCTCACCATAGGCCTCATCATTATCACCATCAGATCAATTAGCACCAGATCTAATGCTTCCTATGAAGCTCCCCATGATGGACTCTCCTAGCACAGCCACACTGAATCAGACGCAACTATGGGCCAACTGGAGTGGGCTTTAGACAGAATTTCAGCATGCAACTCTCCAATTTGGGTTTACACCCCTCTGGCCCATTCTTTTCTCTTTTATTTAATTCTCTTGTGTTATCTAATTATTTCAATTGTTTTTTATTTCAAATCATTTTTTTAATTAAATTAATTTTTTGAAAATTAATTAATTTCATCAACTTTAATTGGTTTTCATTAATTAAAATTAATTAGAAAAAATTAGGTCAAAATTCAATTCTTTTTTCTTAAAATCAAAAAAATATTTTTAATAATCAAATTAAATTTTTTAGGGTTTTTGAACTTTTATCTAGTTAATTCTCGTGCGTCATTATTTTTTCGTACGATTACTTTTATTATTGATGTAACTGCACCCGGTTTGTAATATCTAATTAGGGTTTTTTTTCCGCACTTTATTTTTTTAGCCATTCTTTATGTATCTACACCAAAGCTCTGTAATAGCGTAAGAACCTTTATTTCTCGCTTTTATATTTTGTATGCTTGTATATAACTGTTAATACCTTAAGTATGCATGACAAGATAAATCAATCAATCTGTAGATAACTAAATTGATAAGATAAATGAACAGAATCAAGCACACTTTCACATGCTCACCCCTAGGGTATCTCCCACTTTGATTGCCTTCGAATACGATCACTATTCTCGAAACGTGAGAATCTTTAGTGGATGTCCTTAAGTCTAAGAGATCACTAGTCCCTCGATGACCTCTCGACTGTTGCCTCGGTTAAAAAAGTGATCTTAGGGCTTTAGGAAAATTACTAAGAGTTTTTTCCCAGTTGCCTTTAGTGACCATACGTCCCTTCCGATAGTCCCAAAAACATCCAACGACTAGGGCTACCTACTCACTAATAGTGGGATATCACTCTCTAAAGGATACGAGGAGAAGAATAACTTTTTTCGAGTAGGTAGATAATTGTTAGGTACTTGCTCAAACAATTCTTTTTACACACCACACTTTCAAATACTTTTCAAACAAATTTTAAAAACACTTTGTCACACTCTTGAGGACTGATACAAGGGTTATCATAAAGTAAATCGCCGTACTAAGGCATTTTCAAACAAAAACTTTTTCACACAAACCCAAAAGAAATTTTCAAAAATGAGAAAGTACCTAAGAGCTCGTAGAAAACTACAGATGGAAAGGGTGCTAACACCTTCCCTTTCTATAATCTACCCCCCTTACTCAGAAAATATCAAAAAAGGTCTTTTTCTGTTCTTTTCACCCTTTCCTTTGTTGGATAAAAGAAAAGTCGATGACGACTCTTGCTTATCGCACATTTGAGAATACAAAATGCAAAACCAGTATTAATAGTCGGTTCTGCCACCGTATCACAGAACTGGCGACTCTGCTGGGGATAATTATAAAGTGGGGTTTACCTTAAGGTCTAGATCATTTTAAAATTTCTTTCTTTGTTTTCTTTGACTGCTTTATCTTTAAGGGTTTGTTGTGGTATTCTTGTAAAGGTCCTATACCCGGATGTGGGGCATCTTTTTAGGTAAACAACAATAGATCATGGAGACTGTACATCGTAGACCGATATGGTTAAAGCGATAGCTATGTTGATGTGATACTTTGTTTGGTACCGGTATCCCTTGTGTTAAATCGAGGAGAATACGGGGCCGCCGAATGGTGTCATAAAGCACTAGCGAACCTTAGAACCTTAATTGAACAAACTTGTCCATTAGAAAGTAGATAGATAGCCGACCTCGGTGTAAAGTTGGGAATCGGTTGATATTCGATACTACACTCATTGATATCGGACTTTCAAGATGTTTCGGTCATAAGAAAAGATTTCTAAACTGAAATAATACCGATAAAGAAAGATCAGTGATATAGAGACTGTTTAGAACCCGATTACTATTTTTAGGACAGGTTTGAAACCAACTTAACTCAAGAAAGTATTTACCTATAAATCCCATGCAAGCCTAAACCTAAGGTCTTGTGTGCTTTGCTTATGTGTGATTAATTTTCTTAAACATGGCATCATGTATCATAGACATTAATTCTTTATTACACTAACCGTTTCAAGGATTAGGGGAATTTATCTTTGTTCTGTTTTGCAGATCATGGCTTCCGCTTGTAGAAATACCATCCGAATCAGCTTTGTGAGAATACCTCTTCAACTCAAAGAACTAGTATCTAGGGTTTCTGAGACTTCTTCATTCACCAAGAACTACGGTCGACTCCTCAATCTGGTTACCTCAGGTTTTGATGAGAAGATGATGAGTGTGCTCTTTTAGTTCTTTGACCCTAAGCATCATTGCTTCACCTTTCCAGACTATCAGTTGGTACCCACCAAGGAAGAATTCTCTCAGATATTGGGTATACCTATTTTGGATCAGTTTCCTTTCACCGGTTTGGAAGAAGCTCCGAAGCCTGAGGTCATTGCAGAAACTTTACACCTGAAACAGTCCGACGTTGTATCCAACTGGGAAATAAGAAGCGGAGTTAAGGGTTTTCTAGCCAAGTTCCTAATAGAGAAGGCTCAACTGTTTTGGGATGATTTAGACTTCCAGGCTTTTGAGGAGGTCTTGGCCCTTCTTATCTATAGGTTAGTATTGTTCCCTAATCCAGGCTTACTCATAGATGTGAATGCTATCAAGGTCTTCCTTTCTCGCAACCTTGTGCCCACTTTACTCGGAGATATCTTGCATACCTTCCACACTTGTACCATAAAGAAAAGAGGTATTCTTATGTGTTGTGTGCCATTTCTTTCGAGGTGGTTTATTTTCACCTCCCTAAAACAGTACTGAAGAATGAAGAAGGTTTGGGCTGGTCGCAAAGAATAATGTCACTTTCTCACGCGGATATTCTCTAGTATTCCCGATCTATGGGAGATATTTCTATTATTGACTGCTGTGGGGAATTCCCTAATGTCCCACTACTTGGAATTAGGGGAGGCATAACTTATAATCCCTCTCTATCTCTGTGACAATTTGGTTACACTGAAAAGGATGGTCCGCACGAGATGCTTATCTAGGGCATTGTGTTTAACTATGAGGATTATGCTCAAGGGTATCGCCAGAGGTTCATACGAGCTTCGGGCATGGTAAACATATTTGACATCGATACTTTGGGGCCGAAGACTTCCATCCCTATGGAACCTTATCTCTAATTGGTATGAGCCTGTGCTCAGAACCATATGGTGCCATATATAGCTCTCTTACCAGTGATTGTGGAGCCCATTACTGACGGGGATATTCCCTATACGGTTCTTCATCCTGATATGCCCACTGATCTTGAAGAACTGCAGAGATCCTGGATTCAGCTGAAGAAAGAGTGGGATACCTACAAAGACCATTTCTATGCCCATGAGAGGAAAGTTTTCGAGCTCACGAAGAAACTTCATGAGGAAAGAAGTCTTAATGTCTATCTCGGCACGAAGAGGAAGCGCCCATGGGAAACCTGATATTTTTAATTTTTTTAACCTTTAATTGAAATTCATAAAAAGAAATTGTATTTTGAATTCTACTAATAAAATCTTTGTTTCATTTTGGTTCACAAATTTAAATTTCCCAAAATCCTTGAAATCATTGCATACACATATCATACATATCATTGAATAAACAGGTTTAATAGCAGGTTTCTCATCTTCTTCGCTATTTATTTCAGCAGTAAAGAAATGGCTCTCAAACAGACAGTGAAGGATCTACAAAATCAAAATGCCCAGTTTCAACAAATGATCATGGCTCTAACTGAAATCCCTGATTGTTAAAGACAAGACCAAAAAGCCAAGGAGGACAGCTAGTGTGGTAAATCTGGGAAGGAGATTTAAAGGACGGCTAAGGCAAGTGGTTGAGCTAAAATCTTCATCCAAAGAAGGAGATAACCAAGATAGTGAGATAAGAGAGGAAGACCATAGTCCGGGGGAATATGATAATGAGACTGATTATAATGAAGAGCACTATCCTCTGGCCGACGAAAAGTACAAACAGCTGGAAGAGCGTATGAGTGCAATGGAGATTCAACAGATACTGGCTTGGACTTTGAAAAATTAGGCCTTGTTTCTGGTGTGATCATCCCACCAAAATTCAAGGTCCCCACGTTTGCTAAGTATGACAATGTCTCCTGCCCTAAGTTGTACTTAAGGTCCTATGTCAGGAAGATCCAGCCTCACACTGCTGACCGGAAGTTATGGATCCATTTCTTCTAAGAAAGTTTAGCTGGCACGCAATTTGAGTGGTTCTACCAGCTAGAAAGAACATACATTCATACCTGGGAAGACTTGGCTGCTGCTTTCTACAAGCAGTACCAATACAATGTTGACTTCGCTCCAACTCGTACACAACATCAAAGCATGTCTATGGGTTCTAGCGAAGGATTCAAAGAATATGCTCAAAAATGGAGGAATCTAGCTGGTAGGGTACAACCTCCTCTGAATGATCGGAAAATGGTAGATATGTTCATGGGCACTCTGACACGCTCGTTCTTTAATTTGTTGATTGGGAGTTCCTCATTTGGATTCATAGAGATGGTTCTGACTAGAGAAAGGATCGAAAGTGGTATCAAGAGTGGGAAGATCCTGATGGCTGCATCTTCTAATGCTGAGAAGAAGCCATTTGCTGGTAAGAGGGAAGCCAATGATGTGTATGGCCAGAAGGGTCGTAATAAGGCAGACGACCACAATTAATCTGTGGGGGCAATACTCGTCTCTAATCCTACTCATATGCAACGACACCAACATGGGAACTAACATAAAGAGGTCATACCTAAGAGACAATTCACAAGAATCAACATGTCACTAGCTCAAGTGTTACAACATATGTTGAAAGCAGGATTGATTACGTTAAAGGCTCCTCTATGAAATCCCAATACTTATGATCCTAGTAACCACCCTAACGAAAGGTGTGCATACCATTATGATAGTCCTGGACATGATACAAATGGTTGTTGGGCTCTGAAGAACAAAATTCAGGATATGATTGATGCTAAAGAGATTGAGTTTGACCCTGCAGAAACTCATAAAGTAATCCCTGCTCCTAGGCCAAATCATTGAGAACGTCTAGTTTCATTTTTCATTTTTTACTTTGTAATTTCATTTGTTGTCCAAACAATTACTGTTATGCCGAACTTTGGTTTTCCCATTAATGCATTGCATATGTCTGTCTTGAATGATTTCATTGTCATTTTATTTAAACTGTTTTCTTTCTTCCTTTACGTGATATTCGACTCTCAATTAAAAATCTATAAGCCTTTAGAGTTAGGATGACGAAAACGATACCACAGTCCCACACAGTGTGCTTTTGAATAGACCTTGCTGACGATGTACATGTGTTGTTTAAAATCCCAAATAGTTGAGTTATAAGGAAGATAATACCTAGTCAACCCCTTTGAACCAAAGAAGTAGGAGTTTTTATTTTCACATAAATTAAAACCCTTAATCATAACTTGGGACAGGGTAGTTTTCTCAGTTAATTCAGATTCACATACAGTCGCAATATTCTACTTCATACATAATGAATGGCATCAAAGACGTCCTTCCAAATCAGAATATGGTGATAGTTCCACATAGTCATTATAACTGGAAGTCATTATCTCTCAAAATAAAAGCCTTCTAAGTCAAAACCTATGAAGGAGACTTAAGAAAAAACCAGGGGCATCCCGCTGACTGTAATTACAAAAGAAACAGTTCAGGAAAAAGAAGGCATAACGAAAACCAAAAAAAAGAGGTTACTACAAATCCTCGACACAAAAAATTAGATTACAAAATGAATGCCTCGTCCAAATAAACTTTCAGTATCCAAACCATCATCGGAACATCAAGGACAAGATGCCATACTCAATTGGGATCTGAACGTACAATTAGCTGAGCATAGGATCGAAGAACATCATGGAGAACGGATGGGTACAAATAAAATTTGAGCCTTTATCCTTTTTTTATAAAATTGTGAACTAGGCCACGCTACAACCCTTAAAAGTCCTAACTAAAGCATAGGTTAGTTCGGAAGCATACTATTACAAAAGGTATCCTGACTCCTGTTGGACTTGCTATAAATCCCGAGTTAATATCACTCTCTTGCAAATTTTGTTTTACTAAAAAATGAATTTTCAAAAACTTCAAAATAAGCCTAAACCTTGCATTATTTGAATATCGTTGTTTGCATATAGTTATCTGTTCGACAACAGAGAAATTCACATGACGAATATCTAGTGAATAAAAACATTCTCAATGAAAAGGTTCACCTCAAGTGGAAAAACACTTCCGACCATGAGGCACAGCATGATCATTGTCCATCATCTAGGGCAGTCAAGTCAAGATTCAAGGAATCTCTCCAAAATGCCAAATAGCCAGGGGCAGATCTCCATCTGAATCACTTGGGGCATTGGACATGAATTCCAGCAAAGAATCACGTATAATCAAGCAAAATCAATGTTCCCCAGCGGATTTCTTCTCAAAAAAATTAAACAGGAATTCCCAACGGAAACATTCTTAATAAACCAAGTCCTCTTCTAGAAACGGTTCAGGTATGATCCGTAGACGAATGTTATCCTGATACTTATTCCAGACTTCTCTTCAAGTACAGTTCAGGTACGATCCAGAGACAGATGTCATCCTGATACTTATTCAGATTCTCTTCAAGTACACTTCAGATACGATCCAGAGACGGATGTCATTCTGACACTCATTCAACAAAGGCTTCAGATACAGTTCAGATATGATCCAGAGATGGATGTCATTCTGACACTCATTCAACACATTCTTCAAATACAGTTCATATACGATCTAGAGATGGATGTCATTCTGACACTCATTCAACACATGTTTCAATTACAATTTGGATACGATCCAGAGACGGATGTCATTCTGACACTCATTCAACACATGTTTCAAATACAGTTCATATACGATCCAAAGACGAATGTCATTCTGACACTCATTCAACACATGTTTCAAATACAGTGTAGATACGATCCAGAGACGAATGTCATTCTGACACTCATTCAATACATGTTCAAGTACAATCACGACATAGATCCATCCACAAAATCTCTGCAGGTACTTTCTCCGGCAGGTATAGGGGAAGAAACGTCTTGATGCGAAGTCATCGTTGTATCCTCAACATATGTCTTAGTGACATCTATGTTCTCCACAGAGTAGAAACAACCAAAGTTTTAGTCTCTTCTTCCCCAAGTAGGAATTACTTTCTCCAGCAAAGTTCCTTCAGAGAGCTGAAATCCGTATTCCCCAACCGAGCTTTATAATCTTAAACAGTTTATAAAACCTCCTCCCCGGGTAGAGTTTATTCCTCAAGCTGCGAAAGTCTATTCCCTAACAGAGTTTACTTCTCCACATCGTTAAAATCTTTTCAACCAAGCATTATCTCTCTCCACGGAGTTATTATCAAACAGGAGTTAAGAATCCCCGACTGAATATTCTCAAACAGGAAGAGGAAATCCCTAGTGAATCATCTTCATTCATCATCCTCAGCAGAAACAAAGGATTCATCTTCCCAATACTCTTCAACAGCAGTCAGGGATTTATTTTCCCAGACTAAGAAATGTTGCAATAGCATCCCATGTTCATACATCATGGCATGCACATACACATCGCATACAACATAATCTCATTTATTTTGAGAACATCATCGCAATGCATTTCATACATCATGACATTGCATACGACTAACTCTTTACCTTTTTCAGGGAAAGATCAAATCAATAAACACCATTGGATACTTATGTGACCTTGTAGTTTTCTCAAAAGCTACTCCTGATGAAAGGCTATTTCATCATCTTCCTCAGAACGACATTCTCAAAAGACCTTCTCTGGTTCAGTCAGATTGCCACTAAGATCTCCCTGATTCTTATTCCAGTTGAAGATAACCCAAGACTTTTGTCTAGTTCAGTTGAATCGATCCTAAGATTCTTCAGATTGTCGTTCCAGTCAAAGTTAATTGAAGACTTCTCTGGTTCAGTCAAATCGACACTAAGATCTCTCTGATTCCTGTTCCAATTGAAAATATTCCAAGACTTTTGTCTGGTTCAGTTTAATCGACACTAAGTTTTTCTGATTTCCATTCCAGTAAAATTTGATTCAAGACCTTCCTCTGGTTCAACTAAATCGTTACTAAGATTTTCTTGATCTCTATTCTAGTTGAAGAAAATTAAAGACCTTTCTCCGGTTCAGTTAAATCGACACTAATATTTTTCTGATTTCTATTCCAGTTTAAGAAACTGCAAAGCCTAGAGTACAACCAGATAAAAGTTTAATCTCATTATCCTCAGTAAGTCATTGTGAAGCCTAGAATACGACCAAATAGCAGCCGACCTTATTATCCTCAGTAAGTCACTGCGAAGCCTGGATCCTGACCAGATAGCAGTTCACTTTCGTCTCTTGAATCAAGAGATGATTCCCCACTAGAGTAGCGGACAACTAAAGCTCCTAAACTCTATTCCCCAAAATAGAGACCAACATTCCTCAGTGGAGTCCTCCTCAGCAACAGGAATAAAAGTTCACACAAAGGAATATCTAATGAAATCAACATTTATCCAAATGGCATCTGTAATTTTGTTCCTGATATCATCCACACAGTCAAGTATCATCTCAGACAAATGCAAATTTCTGGGCACTCTAGTGTTTAGTCATATTCCACCTTCAGATCACGAAAGGAAAATTAACCAATCTACATCCTCAGGTTTAAGAAGATTGAATAGGGGCAGATATTGTACCCCAAAAATTTCCCTCCCATTTTTACTCAAGACATGCCTCTAGAGGTCCACAATTTCCCTAGGATGACCAAGAATTGACTCAGACAAATTCTTCTCCTAAGGCAATGAATCTCAAATTAGGGTTTCAATTTCAAGCAATATGTGTGAGTCCAAAGGATCCAAAATGTTCTCCATTGTCCTAATATGTCCTAAAGATCATCCATGCCAAATTTCATGCCTTGAACAACAAGTTTTCCTAGGTAATTGCTCAAATGCCTGGAAATCAACTATATTAGGTCAAAAGTCTATTGTGGCCCAAATATAATCAAACTTCAAGATTTAGGTCAACATAACCACTTTGAAGTAATATCCATCATTTTATCAAGGGTTGATCATGTTTCCTCAAGAAATTCTCCTAACTCATCAGAAGTAAAAAAATGGCAAATTAGGGTTTCTATAGGGAAAGTCAACCAAACTTTGACCATGCATAACTTTCTCATACTTAATCAGAAATTTTCCAACCAAGGCTTATTTTGAAGAGAACCCAATTCCCTATAACTCCTCTTCAGCCCTCAAGTTCAAGAAATTCCTCAATCAAAAGATATAAGCTCTGACATTATAGGTCCATTCAAAAAGTCAACAAACACACCTTTTGGGTCAAAGCTCCTTACATGAACATGGAAGATCCAATTGAGATGAAACCAAAAGGGTTATTTAAAGGACATCATAAGCTTGCTAAAAAGTCAAGAAAACCCTCTTAGAGTTAAAAATGAGAGAGATATGCATTGCTAAAGTTGACCATTTTTGGAAAAGTGCATGAAGCAAATAATGACCAAAATTGATTTTTTTCCTAATGGGCCCATGTTTTCATGATTGAAACTTGTTCCTAACATGACCCACGACCCTTGAGCTTAGTCATGTATTATTTCATTATTTTAATTATTTGTTTTTATTTTTTAATCATTAAAATAAAAATAAGTTAAATATAATAGTGGAATAATAAAATAAAATCCAAGATTTGATTTTATCAGCACAAGATGAGTCTATAATCAGCTGGAAAATCAAGGATTTCATGCAAGTTGAGATTGGAATAAAAATAGCATGATTTCCCCTATTTTAGAAACAAAAAATACAAGACACAAATCAAATCTTTTTTCACTCAATCTTCAAGATTTAATTCAGTTTTGTTAAACTAATTCGTTCTACTATATATGCATAATATTTCCAGACCACAAAAAGGAGGATTGGCCGTGTAGAACCCTCACAAAAAACTCAAATTTTTGGATAAAAATGGTGATCAAATTTTGATTTAGAGGGAGAATTAAGGACTTTTAAAGTTCGCAATCCATTCCTGGGCATATTTGGAAGCTACCTGGACCATTCTCACGACTCAACACTCCCAGAAATGCCCCATACAGAACCACGGTTTACTCACTTTTCTTCAATTTGATTTTGATAATTTACGCATGATAAACGAATTTTAAGTATGTATTCATGTTTGTATGAAAATTTGGACCAATTTGTCCGTAGGTAAAAACCCCTTGCCTAAAACTACAGACCCTTGGGGAAGATGACTGCGTTTCAAAGCTTGGTTGGGTCGTTTGAATTTTGCGCGTCTTTTTCTTATTACTACTGATTATTAAATATAATATATTATTCTTGTTTTATATAACGAATGACCATGTGATGCAGTAGTAAAGGGAGAGGTTGGTAACCAAGGGGAGCTAGAATCCCAGTGTTGTACCCCAAAATATTCCCTCCCATATTTTTCAAAACATTGCAAGAAAAATCTCCAAGTTGCTCAAAGTAGTCCAAGAGTTGGTCAGACAAGCTCTCTCCTAATGCAGTCTACCCCAAATTAGGGTTTTGTGTTGCATCAAGATCCTTGAGTCCAAATGACCTCAAATTCTCACCATTGTCCTAATATGTTCTTAAGGACATCCATGTCAAGTTTCAAGCCTTGCAGAGAAAGTTTGCTCAGTCATTTGCTCAAAGGTCCAAAAATCGACTATGCTAGGGCAAAAGTCAACTGTGACCCACATACAGTCAAAATTCAAGATTATTTGTCAACATTCTCATTTTGAAGTATATTTCATCATTTGATCAAGGTTTGATCATGATTCATCAAGGATTGCTCATAATTCATCAAGATTCAAAAGTTGCTAAATTAGGGTTTTGCAAGAAAAGTCAACTCAACTTTGACCAAGCATAACTTTCTCATTTTTTATGAGAAATGACCCATCAAAGACTCATTTTGAAAAGGATTCATTTTCCTACAATCCATCTTCAGCTTCCAAGATCAAGATATGCACTCACAAGAAGTTATGAATTTGGACATTATAGGTCATTTTTGAAAGTCAACAAAAACACCTTTTTTGTCAAAGCTTATAACTTGATCATGGAATATCAAAATGCGATGAGACCAAAAGGGTTGATTAGAGGACATCTCAGGCTTTCTAAAAAGTCAAATAAAACCTCCAAAAATTCAAAATAGAGGAAGTTATGCCTTGTTGAATTTGGACTTTTTTGCAAAATTGCCAAAAGTCACTTATCCCCAAAACTTCAAATTTTGCCAAATGGGCCCATTCTCTTTCACTTGTTTTGAGTTGGCATTATTGCCCACGTGCTCTAGCCTTGGCCACGTGTCCATATCACATTTTTATTAATTATTTTGATTTTTATTTGAATTAATTTGATTTAAATCAAATAAAATCAAATAAAATCCAAAGCATTGATACCAATGGATCTTTTGATTGTTTCAGGCTTTAATCACAGCTAGCAAACCATTCCCAATTCGTATCAAGCAAATTGTGTACAAAAAGATTCAAATCAAGCCAAATTTGGAAGGTTGTAAAAGAAAATCAAATCAAATATCCAAGCATTGAAAGAAAGAGATTTGGACTGAGTTTGCAAACCTAATGCATTGTGCAATACATAAGGGTCGTGTGCAGACCAAAAGAGGGGTTGGAGATCAATTGGAGAGCAAGAACAAAGTTTGAAAAACACCAAAAAATTGTGAGATCGAAATCAAGTCTAGAGGCAATTTCAAGACTTGAGACTTGTCTCAATCGTATCCTGGCAGCTTCCACATCCTAAACCAATCAAAATCACGCATTTTCAGACCCTTCCAAGCGCTGTAAGTCGCTCACGAAGCAGCCTTGTTCTTGATTTCGTATTTTGGAAATTAGGCATTGTTAACATGAAATAATTACATATTCTTAATCTACACATCATTTGCAAGCTTTTTGTAATAACCAATTTCATTTATATGCTCTGTATCATGGATCACCATTTCTAGGGTTTTGTGTTTGGTTTTAGGGTTTTTGGTTTCAGGTACAATTAGCCCTAATAATGGCCATGGTTGTGATCAGCAGAAGAGGACGAATCTAACCATGGTCTTATAATGCATTTCCATGGCCTGTAGGAGATTTGGGAGGAACCCCTGTCTGTAGCGACGGACATTTGTCCGTAGGTATAGATGTTGTGACTTTTAGCCACGGTCCAAAGACAGGGACGATGCGTTGTCATGTTACCACTCGTCCATTCAAATATTGGCGCATTTTTTTTATATTTATCCAATAATATCTATTTTATTATTTTATCATTTGTTTGTATTATATTGGCAATTGAAAACAAGTGGTGTATTGGCAAGCGTGGCGTGGATATCCCTTCAGGACCTGGGTTCGAATCCCAGGTCCCCCTATTTTCTTCATGATATTTATTTTCAGGTGATTCAATTCGCACTTAAGCCTAAGACCCGTCATGGACACTCACCAATCAACGTGCCAGATGGCCAGATCTGGTGGTCAAGCATTGGAGGCACGCCATAGGCAGGTCAACGCAATGCACTAGATTGGAAAAAAGTCCAATGGATCAGCATTATTGGGCCAACGAAATTGCTTTCTACACCCTCAAAAACAGGCCCATTCTCTCTTTCTCTTATATTTTGCTTGTTTTATTTAATTTATTTATTTTATTTCATTTATTTTAATTACTAACCAAATTAATTTCTTTTTTATCAAAAAATCACAAAAATGTTTTTTATCCAATCAAAATTCAAAATCTTATTTTTTTTTATCAATAAATATTAATTAATTAATTAGGACATTAATTTTAGGTAACTTTCATTTATTTTTGCAAATATTTAAAATCAATTAGAAATTTAATAGGTTTTAACCCTAATTTATTTATTTTATTTTCTTTCCAAAAATATCAAAAACTCCAAAAATATGTCATTTAATATTTTTCATTTATTAATTAATTTAATAATTAATTTAGCATTTAATTTTAGGTTTTAATTCCTTTTCTTAAAAAAAAAAATTCTTTTAAGAGGGTTAAAACCCTAATTTCGCATCCAATTTAATTTCGCGCCGCGCTTTATTTTTCTTTATCCAATTAATGTATCTGCTCCCGGTTTGTAATAAATAAATAGGACATTTTATTTATTTTTCTGCTTTTAATTTTCAAAGGGTTGTTTTTGACGATGTAAATACCTGACGCCTTGTAATAATTAGTTTAATTTCCGCACCTTTAATTTTTACAAACTATACAACTGTTAGATGTTTGATAATAGGGCTTCCATGACAAGAATGAATGCCTAATTTAAAAAATAGTTAGATCACCCTTAACATGTGCAAAGATAAAAATAACTGAAATCAACACACTCGCACATGCGCACTCTTAGGGTACACCCCACTTGGTTGCCTTCGTACACGGCCATTGAGTATAGGTCGTTTTAGAGGTCGCCCTTTTGTCTAAAAGATCATAGTTTCCTCGAAATGGTCGTCTCAGATATTGTTACCTCAAACAAATGATCTAAGAAATTAGGGTTACCACTAAAGCGTCCTAACATTGCTTTAGTGACCGTACGTCCCTCTCGAATTGACCCTTAAACTCCAACGACGTTGCTACCCACTCACTAATAGTTGGATAATATTGTCTAAAGGAAATTAGCATAGAATGATTTCTTTTTTTGAGTAGGTAGATTAGCTCTTAGATACTTGCTCTTTCAAAACAAAACTTTTTTCACACTTACACTCCTTTTCAAACAAAGTTTTCAAAAACACTTCATTACACTCTTGAGGACATAAGCAAGAGTTAAATAGAAGTTAAAAACAAAAACTTTTCAAACCCACAAACATAAAGAAAACAATTTTAAAAACAATGAGCAAGTACCTAAGAGCCCGTAGATAACTATGGATAGAAAGGGTGCTAATACATTCCCTTTCTATACTCTACCCACCGTACTCAGAAAATCTCAAAAAAGGAATTTTTATGTGCTTTTTTCCTTTCCTTGTTGGATAAAATAAAAGTCGGTGGCGACTCTTGCTTACCGCGACATTTTGCAAAAACAAACGCAAACGTAAACTAGCATTCCAAAAACAGTCAGTTCTTCCCACCGTATCACAGAACTGGCGACTCTGTTGGGGAATATTTTAATAAGTGGGTTGTACCTTAGGATTAGTTCATATTGTTTTCAATATCTTGATTTGTATGCTTTATCTTTGTGGGTTTGAATCGGAGTTACTATAGATCCTAACCCGGATCAGGGGAATACCTTTTAGGTAAGTAGCAATAGACTGTGAGGGAAATGTATGACGTAGACCGATACGGTTGAAGCAGTAGCTATGTTGGTGTGACACTTTAGTTTGTACTGATATCCCTTGTGGCGCAACAAGGAGAATATGGGTCTGCTAAGGGGTCATTAAGCACCAACTGACCTTAGAACCTATAATTGACCAACTTGGCCATAAAAAAGTAGCAGTATGCTACAGTCATTGAGACCAAACTCTCGCGATGATTCTGGCTGCAAGAAAAGGTTGCTAAACTGGAATTATGACCGATCGAGGGTGGTCAGTGATATTGAGATCCTCTAGAACCCGGTTACTATTTCTAGGACAGGTTGAACCAACTGAACTGAAAGACGGTAGTACCTAAACTTCTTGCCATCTTGAAATCTAAAGGCTATCTGTGTGACTTGTTTGCCCTTACTATGTTTGCTATTTGTGAATACCTGTGGTGTGTTTCTATCATGACATCATGCATCATGACATTTCATATATATTGCATTGGACTAAACATTTCAAAGACCAATGGGATTCATCTTTGTTTTGTTTTACAGATCATGGCATCTATGCGTAGAAACACTATTTGGATCAGCTTTGTACAGGTTCCTACTCAGCTTTAAGATTTGGTTGCCAAGGTTCCTAACACTTCCTCTTTTGATAAAAGACATGGGCACCTCCTCAGTCTAGTCACCTCCAAGCTGGATAAACAGATGATGAGTGTCTTATTCCAATTCTTGGATCCATTGTACCACTGCTTCACTTTTCCGGACTACCAGTTGGTCCCTACTTTGGAATAGTTCTCTGATCTACTTGGCATCTCCATTCTAGAGCAGACGCCATTTACAGGTTGGGAGGTAGCCCTTAGGCTGGAAGAGATTGCTTCAGCCCTACATCTGACAAAGGCTGAGGTAATGTCTAATTGGGAAACTCGGAGTGGGACAAAAGGCTTCTTGGCTAAATTCTTGATTGATCAGGCTAATCAGTTCTGGGACAGTTTAGACTTCCAGGCATTTGAAGACATCCTGGCTCTTCTCATTTATGGTCTGGTTCTGTTTCCAAATTCAGATTCCTTTGTTGACGTGAATGTAGTGAAGATTTTCATGTCCCGTAATCTAGTGCCCACTCTCTTGGGTGATATTCTGCACACACTCTATGCCCGTACTGCTCGGAAGAGGGGAACCCTTATGTGTTGTGCACCATTGCTGGCGAGGTGGTTTATTTCTCACCTCCCCAAATCAGTTTTGAAGAACAAGGAAGGCATGGGTTAGGCCTACAGGATTATGTCCCTTGATCACACGGATATCATTTGGACTACTAAAGGCATGGAAGACGTAGCTATTATTGATTGCTATGCGGGAATACCCCAATGTTCCATTGCTGGGAATCAGAGGAGGGATCACCTATAATCCTTGTCTGGCCTTACGAAAGTTTGGGAGAGCTAGGAGGGAAGGACCTCATGAGTTTCTACTTCCGAGCATTGTCTTTGACTTCCAAGGGGTTAGTGAGGGACATCGCCGCAGATTCATATGAGCTTGGGATAGAGTCAAAAAGTCTGATCCACACGAGCTAGGCGTGAAGACTTCTCTTCTAATGGAACCGTATCTCCGATGGGTTCGTACACGTGCTAAGAAGCTAGGGATGCCCTACGAAGCTGTCTTGTCTGTGATAGTTGAGAATGCTGATGAAGAAGGGGTTCCTCCTACCATCCTCCACCCATACATGCCTACTGATATTGGGGCATTAAAGAGGTCTTGGATCCAACTAAGGGAAGAACGGGATACTTATACATAGAAGTATCACGAACAAGAGTGGAAGATCCTGAAGTTGACAAGGCAGATGGAGAACGAGAAGATCCTCAACGACTATGTCTGCACCAAAGGGAAACGACCATGGGAGCGCTGATGTCTTTTATTATTTCTAGTTTTGATTTACTTTTTAGTATTTCTTTTTGTAACGCCTTAAAGGCATTTGTTGAACTTTGAATTCAAGTTTTATCTAATAAAAGTGTGTTTCATTTTGGTTTACGAATTTGAATCTCTAAAGTCTTTGAAATCATATCATACACATATCATTCCCATGCACCTCATTACAAGTACCCGTACAGGTTTCTCATCTTCTTCGCTGTTTATTTCAGCACATCATGTCTTCTGAACCATCAACTGATCAAGCCATCAAGGCTCTGCAAGCTCAAAACGCTCAGTTCCAGGAAATGTTCATGAACCTGGCCAAGGGTCAGCAAGATCTGAAGACTCTTATCTTGAAGGACAAGAAGAAGAAGAATAAGACGATCCTCCTGAATATGGGTCGCAGATTTGGAAACAATTTGTGGGAAGATGTTGATTTGTCTCACTCACTGGTAGGGGGAGAAAACCAAGAAGAAAGGAGGGCTCCTAGCCATGTGGTTTCTGACAATGAGACTGACTTTGACAAAGACCAGTATCCTCCGGCTGAAGATAGGTATAAGTAACTTGAAGACCAGTTGAACGCAATGGAGGTCCAGAAAGTCCCTGGTCTGGACTTTGGAGATTTGGGTTTGTCATCTGGGGAGGTAATTCCCCACAAGTTTAAAGCACCAGTCTTTGCTAAATACGATGGGGTTTCTTGCCCAAAACTACACCTCTGCTCGTATGTTAGAAAGATCCAGCCATACGCTGCTGATAAGAACCTCTGGATCCACTTCTTTCAAGATAGCCTTTCAGGGACTCAACTTGAATGGTTTTACCATCTGGAAGGAGCTAGTATCCGTAATTGGGAAGACCTTGCTGCTGCTTTTTACAAGTAGTACCAATACAATGCCGACCTCGCTCCCACGCGTACCCAACTTCAGCGTATGTCTTTGGGTGCGAGCGAAGGTTTCAAAGACTACGCTCATAAATGGAGGGACCTTGCTGGAAGAGTACAACCCCTGTTGGCTGACAGGGAGTTAGTAGATATGTTTCTAGGGACCCTGTTTGGTCCGTATTTTAATCATCTGATTGGAAGTTCATCATCCGGGTTTACTGAGATGATTATGACCGGGGAAAGAGTTGAAGCCGATATCAAGAGCGGTAAAATACAGAAATGTGCTTCATCAAGCACCGAGAAGAAGCCATTTAAGAAGGAATTCAACATTGTTTACAGCTCAAAGAGCCATAATAGACCTGAGCGCCACCAAGCAGTCAATGCGATTGTTATATCAAGACCTGCTGTTTCCCCTCAGCGCAACAATCAGCCAAGAGCCGAGAGGCCGCGAAGATAATTCAATCATCTTTATATGACCCTGTCTCAGATTCTGCCACAGTTGTTAAAGGCCAATCTGGTGATTCCGAAGGAAGCCCATAAGAATCCCAATACTACATCACCCATGTACAATCTGAAGGCCCGCTGTGCTTTTCACTCTGATAGCCCGGGGCATGATACGAATGACTGATGGGTCTTGAAGAATAAAGTACATGACCTGATTGATCCTAAGGAGATTGAGTTCGAAGCGCCTGAAAAGCCTAATGTTATGACTGCTCCTATGCCCAAGCATAGAGTGAATGCTGTAGATTAAGACTCGTTTGTGGTTTCTATAAAATACATTGCTACTCCATTGATGACTGTGAAGAAGAACCTTCTGTTAGCCGGTTTATTTCCGGGTTGTGGCGAAGGTTGTCGTCTGTGTTCCGTCCTACCTACTGGTTGCCATATTTTGAAGTCAGGTGTCCAACGCCTGATGGATAACAAAGAAATTGTGTTTGAGAAAACATTTGTTCCATTGGTTCTTTTTGAAGACATTTCTATAATCACCATTTTCGACAATTCTTCCAAGGCTTCCTCGAGAAAGCCTGTTAGAATTACATCCGTTCCAAGAATCGCTCCTCTGATCATTACCATTCCTGGGCCTATCCCCTATACATCAAATAAAGCTGTCCCATGGCACTACGGGGCTGATATGTATTATCACGGAGTTAAACAAGACTTGAGTGCTGAAGAGGCTGATACTGACATCAGCAATATTGTTAGATCTAGTAAAGTCACCCGAAGCGGAAGGCTTTTCTCCGCTGAGATCTCTCCACCAAATGTTCGGAAGCCTATTGTTATTACACCTACCAGTACATCTGCTATTGTCCCTGTTCATGTTCCAGTCCTTACCCCTGTCGCCGAGTCATCTAACACTCAGGGCAAAGGGATCACCGGTGAGCCTTCCTGGACGGAGGCATCGAAGAAGATTACTGTTGAAGCCTCTAGACAAGAGATACAGGAAATTTTGAAGATCATCAAAAAGAGCGACTACAATGTAGTCGAGCAGCTGGGGAAAACCCCGTCAAAGATCTCCATGTTATCTTTGTTGCTATGCTCAGAAGCCCATGCCAAGGCTCTGATTGCTTTCCTGATAACTGCGCACGTGCCGCAAGAATCATCCGCTGATCAGTCCAAAGACTGCGTGGCTAGTTTGAATGTTGATTGCGGGTTGGGTTTCTCCGACACAGACTTGACTGCCAAGGGGAAGAATCACAATGTCGCTCTGCATGTTTCAATCGAGCGCAGGGGAACTACTCTAGCCCACGTGCTGGTGGACATTGGGTCCTCGCTGAATGTTTTACCCAAGAAAGCATTAGACCGATTAGACTGTGAAGGGTTGGTGTTGAAACCAAGCAACATTGTGGTTAGGGCCTTCGACGGGTCCAAGAGGATGGTACATGGAGAAGTGGATATTCCAGTTAGGGTTGGTTATCAGGTTTTTGCATCTACATTCTATGTGATGGACATTCGGCCATCTTATTCTTGTTTGCTGGGTCGCTCGTGGATCCACAAAGGTGGGGCAATAACTTCTACGCTCCACCAGATGCTGAAATACCTAGTGAAGGGGAAAATTGTTATAGTACTAGGAGAGGAGGAGTACATGGTGAGCCACCTCAACTCCTTGCGGTATGTGGAAATGGACGGGGAGTTCATTGAAACCACGTGTCAACATTTTGAAGAAGTCCCCCAAATGCTGGCGTCGACTGAAACTGTTACTGAAGATCCTCCAATGAAGATGGCTTCCCTCAAGGATGCTCGGGCTGTTGTTGAGAAAGGTGGGTGTGCAAATTGGGGCCAACTCCCTGATTTTGCACATAAGACTAACAAGTTTGGTTTGGGTTTCACTACAGAAGCTCAACAGGCTGTTCAGCATGCGCGAATCGGAGGACCTCCCCTGTTTATCAGCAATTCAGGAGTGAATGCCATTGAAGACGATTATGAAGAGTCTGAGTTTGACAGTTGGATTTACCTAACTACCGACGGCGGATTAAGCAACTGGACGGCAAAGGACTTCGTCCCAATTTCTTTTATTAGCCAGTAATGAGACTTTTGTTTTGAGTTTGTAACAGACAATTTTTAAACTTTATGGCCTGATGCCTTACCTGAGGCATCGTGGCTTTGTTTGTGAGGGCTTTATATGTGTCATTACCATATATCATTAATAAAAGCATTGGACGTTTCTTGCATTTCAAATTTTGCGCTCCTTGTTTTTCTTTTTCTATCTCGCAAAACAACTATTTTACATACACTCACATATAAAGGTCTACATCCATTCTGGATCCCACTGATAACGACTCTGCTACTGCCAATTATGACTTCGAAATTCCGATCAACTTAGCCGAAGACGAAGGTGAAGATTGCGAAGTGCCTGGTGAACTTGGTAGATTGATACTCTAGGAAGAGAGAGCCATACAGCCGCATGAAGATCCAGTGGAAACAATAAATCTGGGTACAAAGGTAGACAAGAAAGAGGTCAAGATCTGTGCAAATCTGGAGCCTGGTGTTAAGCAACGGTTGATTCAGATGTTGCATGACTATGTGGAGATCTTTGCCTGGTCTTATGAAGATATGCCTGGGTTAGATATCGATATCGTGGTTCACCGGCTACCTACCAAGAAAGATTGTCCTCCAGTGAAACAGAAAGTTCGCCGAATGCGCCCAGAGATGTCTGAGAAAATCAAGGATGAGGTTATGAAATAGTTTGATGCCGATTTTCTAGCAGTTACTTCTTACCCGCAGTGGGTGGTCAACGTGGTTCCAGTGTCGAAGAAGGATGGTAAGGTTCGAATGTGTGTTGACTATAGGGATCTGAACAGGGAAAGCCCTAAGGATGATTTCCCTCTGCCTCATATCGACATTCTGGTTGACAACACCGAACAACATAAGGTCTTCTCCTTTATGGATGGTTTCTCCGGTTATAATCAGATTAAGATGGCTCCCGAAGACATGTAGAAGAAAACCTTTGTTACTCAATGGGGTACCTTTTGCTACAAAGTCATGCCTTTTGGATTGAAGAATGCTGGGGCAACGTATCAGCGCACCATGGTCGCTTTGTTCCATGACATGGTCCATCATGAGATTGAGGTATACATCAATGACATGATTGCAAGATCCCAAACTGAGGAAGAACATCTTGACCATCTTCAGAAGCTATTTGACAGGTTGAAGTTGTACAAGCTGAGGTTAAACCCGAACAAGTGCACCTCCGGGGTGAGGTCTGGTAAGCTGATGGGTTTCTTTGTAAGTGATAAAGGTATTCAGGTGGATCATGCAAAGGTGAAGGCTATACAGGAAATGCCAGCTCCCTGAACAGAAAAAGAAGTCAGAGGCTTTCTGGGACGTCTGAACTACATTGCCCGATTCATCTCACACCTGACTGCTACTTGTGAGCCAATCTTCAAGCTACTGAAGAAAGATCAAGTGGTAAGATGGAATGATGAATGTCAGGCCGCTTTCGAAAGAATCAAAGAATATCTCCAAGAGCCACCCATTATGATGCCTCAAGTTGAAGGGAGACCTTTGATATTATACTTGACAGTACTCGACAACTCAATGGGGTGTGTGATGGGGCAGCATGACGAGTCTGGCCGAAAAGAGCATGCTATTTATTACCTTAGAAAAATGTTTACCAACTGCGAGACCCGATACTCGTTGCTTGAGAAAACTTGCTGCGCTTTGGTATGGGTTGCTCGTCGGCTGAGACAGTATATGCTGACTCACACTACTCTATTGATATCAAAGATAGATCCAATCAAGTATATCTTCGAGAAGCCTGCATTGTCCGGAAGAATAGCAAGATGGCAGATGATTTTGACTGAGTATGACATCCAGTACACGACCCAAAAGGCAATCAAGGGAAGTGTGTTGGCAGATCATTTGGCACATCAAGCATTGGATGATTACCAGTCAATGAACTTTGAATTCCCGGATGAGAATATCATGATAATGACTGACTGCGAAGAACCTGGACCGAATGAAGGACCTGAGGAAGGATCTCGATGGTCTATGTACTTTGATGGAGCTTCAAACGCTTTGGGTAACGGCATTTGCGCCGTGATCATATCTCCTAAAGGCTCTCATACTCTATTCACCGCCAGACTATATTTCAACTGCACCAACAATATGGCAGAGTATGAAGCTTGCATCATGGGTCTTCGAGCAACAATTGACCTAAGAATTAAGTTCTTAAGTGTGTTCGGAGATTCCGCTCTCGTGATCAGTCAAATCAAAGGCGAGTGGGATACGAAACATCCAAATCTTATTCCTTAAAAGGATAATGTATTGACATTGCTTCCCCACTTCGAGGAGATAACCTTTGAACACTTCCCAAGAGAGGAGAATTAGTTGGCGGACGCGCTAGCTACAATGTCTTCTATGTTCAAAGTCAATTGGGACAACGAAGCTCCCCGAATTATCATTGAAAGTTTGAACGAACCTGCACATTGCTGTGACATTGAGACTGAAGAGGTAGCGGATAAACCATGGTTTCATGAGGTGAAGAGGTATCTTGAGGCTCAAGAATACCCTGAGGGTGCATCTGTTAATGATAAGAAGTTTCTTAGGAGGTTCGCGGCGAAGTTCTTCATCAATAATGGTATCCTTTACAGGCGTAACCATGATTCAACCTTACTGCGATGTGTGGATAAGAACGAAGCAGAAAGGATCATGGTAGATTTACATGAAGGTACTTTCGGAACTCATTCCAGTGGACACACCATGGCAAAGAAGATCCTACGCGCAAGATATTATTGGTCCACTATGGAAGCCGACTGTTATCAACATTCTCGGACCTGTCATAAGTTCCAAGTCTATGCTGATAAGGTGAACATACCTCCAGTTCCTCTGAATGTCTTGACAGCTCCGTGGCCTTTTGCAATGTGGGGCATCGACATGATCGGCGAGATCAGACCTACGACATCTAACGGGCATCGTTTCATCCTAGTAGCAATTGACTACTTTAAGAAATGGGTTAAAGCAGCTTCCTTTGCTACTGTAACCAAGAACATCGTGGCACGGTTCATGCGACATAATTTGATCTGTAGATATGGTGTACCAGAGAGGATCATTACAAATAATGGTACAAATCTCAACAATAAGATGATCACCGAGCTCTGCAAACAGTTCAAGATACAGCATCACAACTCTTCTCCCTACCGGCCGAAGATGAATGGGGTTGTTGAACCGACTAATAAGAACATCAAGAAGATTCTGCAGAAGATGACGGTGACATACAAAGACTGGAACGAGATGTTACCATTTTCCCTTCATGGGTACCGTACCTCAACGCGGACGTCAACAGAGGCAACCCCCTATTCCTTGATATATGGCATGGACGCAGTCTTGCCCATTGAAGTTCAGATACCCTCTCTTCGGATTATGAAGGATGCAGGTTTGAGCGAAGATGACTGGATTCAGACTCGGCTTGATCAACTGAACTTAATCAACGAAAAGAGACTCACTGCTATTTGTCATGGTTAGACGTATCAAAAACGGATGATCAAGGCATTTAACAAGAAAGTTAGACGACAAGAGTACCAAGTGGGGGATCTGGTGATCAAGCGCATCATCTTACCTCAAGGTTATCCCAGGGGCAAATGGACCCCTACCTACGAAGGGCTATTTGTGGTTAAGAACATTTTCTCAGGAGGAGCTATGATTCTAACCACCATGGATGGTGACGACCTTCCTCACCCCGTCAATGCAGACATAGTGAAAAAATACTACGCATAATCAACGACCCGCTAGGTCGACTGGCCTAGGCAAAAATAAGGGCTTCCCAGCGAACCAAAAGGGTTCGGGGCAAAAATAAGGGATGAAAATAAAAAAATCTGTACACCCGGCAAGTCGAAAACCTGAAAAGGCGGCTTGGGCAAAAAAGGATATCCCGATGGTTTGAAAACTCGAAAGGGCGGTCTAGGAAAAAATTAGGGATCAAAGCGTAACACTATGTCCCATTGGATCACCTTGCAACCAGACCTCGGTATCGACTAGCAAGCTCGAACGGCACTAATCAATCTGATCTACCTTCAACCAAGTAGCAAAGTAATGAGATGCTCGAGGACATAAGGGCAATAACAGAGTTGAAACCCAGTGGGATTATTCACATAGCTGTTTTGTTTGGTTTTTCATAAATTGTGTAAATTCTATTATTCGGCGGCGTTCTCTTACTAGGACGTCAGCCTCTTGTACAAAAACGCCTATTTACAGGCCAAATTTCAAAATCAATACAATCTTCAAAGAAATTTCAAACTGTTTTTCCTTTATCTGTTTTGTTTTGCAAAGAACGTCCAATGTTCATTTTTTATATATGCATTTGACATTAATTGCTGCTCATGAATATTTACGTGTGAAACAAAAGACAATTACTTGTAATATCATAAACAGGGGCAAATAAGATTTTTCCAAGCTTTACAGTTGCTCTATCCACCAGGTACAAAGGTTGATTCAGCTGAAGAATATGGATGAAATACTTTCACTCCCCACAGAGAAAGAAAAGGACAGTAATGTTAGCTCTCCCCAGTTGAGAATCGCAACTTTGAATGAATCAGTAATTGGGATACGGTGGGAGAACTGACTTGGAATTTTGTGTTTTGTGTTCGCAAATGTTTCGGTTTAGCAAGAGTCGCCACCGACTTTTTATTTTATCCTAAGGAAAGGCCAAAAAGCATAGGAAAGACCTTTGAGATGTTTTCTTGGGTTCGGGGAGTAGATTATAGAAAGGGAAGGTATTAGCACCCTTTCTATCCTTGGTTATCCATGGGCTCTTAGTTACTTGTTTTAGATTACTTGCTTTGCTTTTCAATTGTTTGAAATGGTGCTTTGTGTATGGTTTTGAAAGATATTTTGAAAGAGGCCATCATTGTGGCAACCTTTGTAATGATTCTTGTTTGAATGTATACAAAGGTGTTTTTGTCTTTTGAAAAGTTTCCAATGTTTGAAAGTATGGTTTTGAAATTGTGTTGTGAAGTGTGTTTGAAGATAGCAAGGACGTTTTTGCAAGCTTTTGATCAAGTAACTAAGAGCTATCTACCCTATTTAACTCAAAGATCTTTCTTATGTTTTTAACCCTTTTAACAGTGTTGTTTCACACCATTGTATTTGGTGAACAACCTTGTGCTAGGATGTTAACGGGACAGGCGCGGGTCATCGTATAGACCATGATAGCAATGGTGTCAAGTATTTTAGGCAATTTTCTTAAGGGACTTTATCATTTTGCTTAGGAAACTCAGATAGCGTCATCGAGGGACTATGATCTTTGGTTTTGTTTTTGTTTTGCCAAAGTACTTAACATGCATACCATGGCCCATTTTTGAAGGCAACAAGTGGATTGTAACCCTAGGGGTGCAAGTGTGCATTGTTTTTGTTCTTTTCATGTATTTTTGTCTTTGATTAGGTCAAACTAATTGTTGGTTTTGATTTGGCATACAAACCCTAATTCTCTAAGCATCGCATAATTGAAAGCATTTGAGTGCGTAAAAATAAATCTAAGTTATTACTTCTTTGATATAGGGAGGGGGGTACAAATTTGAATAGGGGATTATTTTGCAAGAAATTAAAACCCTAAATTATTACAACCAAATTGAATTTACAATGAATAATATTTAAATGGACAATATTTAAATAAACACAATAAATAAATGTTAAATAAAATTTATTATGCAAAAAAAGGTTTTTTATGTATGTAAAGTATTTTCAATGGAAAGAAATGTAGAGAATTAAAATAAAATAAAATAAAAAGTTGATTTTATTTATTTTTAGGGTAAACCCTAATTCTCCTTAAATAAAATAAAATTGTATTATTTATATACAAAATATATTAATATGTACAAAAATAAGAATATATTATAAAAACAGTTTTTTTAGTAATAAAAATAATAATAAAAATAAAAATGTAATATTTTATGTTTTTTTGTTCTAATTATTTAATAAAATATAGTATATATATATATATATATATATATATATACATATATATATATATATATATATATATATAT